>CM044368.1:5205236-5220236 GCA_024294585.1 Vipera latastei | reverse complement strand
AGAGAAGGAGAGGAGAGGAGAGAGAGAGGTAAAGAACATCTCTTTCCATTGTTGCTGAGATGTTAACATGTTGACCGGATTTTGACCAAGTATACTAAAAGGGGTAAGGAAGCGAAAGAGAGATAGGTTGCTTCAACAACCCTCAGTGCCACAGCAACGAAAGTGGGTATCCTTTCCCAGTTCGTCATAGTCCTCTAATCGCATTCTGACAGTATCTGAAATTAAAATCAAAGCTGACATACGGACAGTGGCAGAAACGAATTACACCTTGGCCAAGTGCTGGATGAACACTTTGCTAATGCTCTCCTTGCTTCAAATAAGGTATGTTTCGAGTAAGGGAAAATGAGGGGGGATAATTCTCGGAGGTGTCCACTTTGCCAAGATTTAATCCCCGGGTGATAAAAAAATAATAATAATAAGAGTGCTGAAAAGAGAGGGACGAAGGGCGATTCGAGGGCAATTTTTTTCAGCTTTGCTGCAAATGTTGAACCCGCACTTCAATGATTTCCCCCTTCAATTTTCTTCCTGAGGAAATTTTCCCCAACCCTCGATTGTTGTTGTTGTTGTTTTAAAAAAAAAAAAAAGATGAGGTATCGCTATCCTTTCTGGAGCCAGCACGAGTGATAGGCTACGCAAGAGAACACAATGGATTTCTTACACAATCCCTCTGAATTCAATTTGAAGGCCATTCGGCCAATTGGCTGTTTTGATTTGCAATTTACGAACGGGGGTCAAAGCATCAAATGGAATCAAATGCCTCCCAATCAATGCAGAAAAGCTTCAGACCTCATTCAGAAACTCCGAGCCTTTGCGGAGAGGTAAAAACAACTTAAGAGACGAGACTTCATCAGTGTAACCAGAGAAAAAGCCAAGGAGAAGACAACTCTTTCTGGCTTCATGATAAATACGACACAGAACGTAGGACGCTAGGGCTGAAGGGGCCTTGGAGGTCTTGTAGTCTAGCTCAAGCAGTAGGCATTAGACCATTTCAGACAAATGGTTGTCTAATCTCTTCTTGAAAACCTCCAGTAATGGAGCACCCCCATTTTCTGAAGGCAAGCTGTTGAATAGAATAGAATAGAATAGAATAGAATAGAATAGAATAGAATAGAATAGAATAGAATAGAATAGAATAGAATAGAATAGAATAGGAGCTGGAAGGGACCTTGGAGGTCTTCTAGTCCAGCCACCTGCTCAAGCAGGAAAACCTATACCATTTCAGACCAATGGCTGTGCAGTCTCTTCTTAGAAACTTCCAGTGTTGGATCATTCATAGCTTTTGGAGGCAAGCTGTTCCACTGATTAATTGCTCTAACTGTCAGGAAGTTTCTCCTTAGTTCTAGGTTGCTTCTCTCTTTGGTTAGTTTCCATCCGTTGCTTCTTGTCCTGCTTTCAGGTGCTTTGGAGAATAGCTTGACTCCCTCTTCTTTGGGGCAGCTCCTCAGATACTGGAACATTGCTATCATGTCACCACTCGCCCTTCTCTTCATTAAAGTAGACGTGCCCAATTCCAGCAACCGTTCCCTATATGTTTTAGCCTCCAGTCCCCTAATCATCTTTGTTGCTCTTCTCTGCGCTCTTTCTAGAGTCTCAACATCTTTTTACATCGTGGTGACCAAAACTGGATGCAGCATTCCAAGTGTGGCCTTACCAAGGCATTGTAAAGCGGTATTAACACTTCACCTGATCTTGATTCTATCCCTCTGTTAATGCAGCCTAGGACTGTGTTGGCTTTTTTGGCAGCTGCAGCAAACGGCTGGCTCCTCTTTAACGGATCGGCCACTAGGACTCCGAGATCCCTCTCACAGTTGCTACTATTGAGCAAGGTACCCCCTATACTATACCTGTGCATTTGGTTTTTCTTGCCTATCAGCCAGCTCAGCTCATGCGAGCATCTTTAAAGCTGAGTACGTAATCCTCTCTTAAAATCAACAGCTGGAAAGAGGTTCAAATGCATTTACTTACCGATGGAGTTTAGCAGAGATTGGCTAAATCGACCGTTTTGAACGAAGAAAAGAATGTAAGTACTTTCGTTTCTACTTGATAACAAAGCTTCTGGACTATGTGCTTGAGGAGGGGGAAAAAATGAAACGTTGATTTGGGGTTTTACTGATTAGATTTATTTGCTGTTATAGAAATGGCTAGTTCATACTATTATGGAAAAGTAAAAAGTTGAGGTTGGATGTTAATGCTTCATTCTACTGCAACAGAGGAAGTCGGAAGTCAATGCCTTTTCTTTTTTTCCTTTAGTAGTAGTAGTCGTAGTAGTAGTCGTAGTAGTAGTCGTAATAATAATAATAATAATAATAATAATAATAATAATAATAATAATAATAATAATAATGACAGAATATATTTGTCAATGTCCAACTAGGGGAGATAATGGGTGTATTTTTGTCCTTTTAACTCACATTTAGAATAGAATAGAGCTGGAAGGGACCTTGGAGGTCATCCAGTCCAACCCCCTGCTCAGACAGGAAACCCTGTACCATTTCAGACAAATGGCTGTCCAGTCTCTTCTTAAAAACTTCCAGTTTCTCCCTCATTCTTTCTTTCCCTTTCCCCTCCCCACTGCGTCCTACGATTTCGATTTTGTACTTCTTGTATTTTATATTATAAGCTAATTTTTTTTAAAAAAATAATCGTTTACTTAAACCTTACTCAAAAACGCTTAGGGAGGAAAGGGAGGTGGGCAATAACAATTTTTTTTTTGTTTCCTATTGGTCTATATTTGTCCAACATGGAGCAGAGCTACAGGGGGGAAAAAGTGGATGTTTTATGCCTAGGTTTTCTGGGTTGCTACACCACCAAGGAGTTTAGTTTTCGGAAGGAAATTGCTTCTTTTCCTTAACACTGGGGCCAATTAAGCCAAATCTCAATTCCAGGCCTCAGCTTGATTTGGAAAACAGTTCTTGTGTGGTTCAGAAAATTGATGCAGATAGATTTTGAGGTGGAAAGCCAATAGCTGAGTTGGATCGATGAACTTCGGGTTTCACAAATGATTTGGGGGGGGGGGGGAAATGATGGTTTGCTTTGCCTGACATATGTCCAAGAGATTCAATTCAACATGATGGATCACTTTCTGGGTTTGATTCGTAAAGGCAGTTCTGTTCAGGGACGGGATTAAATAAACCTCTGGTCAATTATTTGGGTCGCACTACTCTTAAGTCCCCAAAGGTGTTTTTTCAAAAGGCAACCGGGCTTTGTTTTTCCTTGAAGACATTTCACTTCTCATCCAAGAAGCTTCTTCAGTTCTGACCGAAGTTGCCTTCTGAGGAACTGAAGAAGCTTGTTGGGTGAGAGGCAAAATGCCTTCAAGGAAAAACAATGTCCAGTTGCCTTCTGAGGAACTGAAGAAGCTTCTTGGGTGAGAAGCGAAACTTCTTCAAGGAAAAACAACGTCCAGTTGCCTTCTGAGGAACTGAAGGAGCTTCTTGGATGAGAAGTGAAATGTCTTCAAGGAAAAACGAAGTCCAGTTGCCTTCTGAGGAACTGAAGAAGCTTGTTGGGTGAGAGGCGAAATGTCTTCAAGGAAAAACGAAGTCCAGTTGCCTTCGGAGGAACTGAAGAAGCTTCTTGAGTGGGAAGTGAAACATTTTCAAGGAAAAACGAAGTCCAGTTGCCTTCTGAAGAACTGAAGAAGCTTCTTGGATGAGAAGGGAAACGTCTTCAAGGAAAAACAAAGTCCAGTTGCCTTCTGAGGAACCGAAGAAGCTTCTTGGGTGAGAAGCGAAACGTCTTCAAGGGAAAAAAAGCACCTTTGGGACAACCATGGTCTGGATGACTGAGAACCTCCATATAGACACCACCCTTAAGTTGTTGTTAGTTGAAGTGATGTTTCTTTCAACTGAAGGAAGCAAATTGTCTTGATTTCTTGCAATGGTGAAAGAAGGAAGATCCAGGGACTCCCAACAACAACAACAACAACAACAACAACAACAACAACAAAAAGAATTCGAGGCCTCAAACTGCAATTTACCCATTCCTTCATTAGTATTACTACCATATAAATGTCTAGTAATTTACAGCCTTCCTTTTTTTTTTCCACCCCCCCTACTCGTTCTTGTACTCTGTTGCAGAAGAATTGCGTGTTGTCAGGCAGGGGAGCGAGAGGAAGAACGTGGCTTGGCTTCAGAAAGAATGGTGACAGCAAGGCTGTCTTTGCAACACAATTCAATTTCAGAGCCATTCCAGGCAATAATGGGATGACTCTAAGCAGAACATAATGAGTGATTCACATTGTAATGCAGTCCTAATTGCCATGGGGAAGGCAGTCGAAATGGATTTTGGAACAGTTCCTCTGCACTGGATTTGTGAAGTCAGAATCACCGAGTTGGAAAGGGACCTCGGAGGTCTTCTAGTCCAACCCCCTGCTTAGGCAGCAAGTCCTCTATCATTTCAAGCAAATGGCTGTCCAGTCTCTTCTTAAAAAACTCCATTGATGGAGCATCCACAATTGCTGGAGCCAATTTGTTCCACTGGTTAATTGTCCTCACTGTTAGGAAGTTTCTCCTTAGTTCCAGGTTGCTTCTCTCCTTGATGAGTTTCCATCCGTTGCTTCTCGTCCTGCCTTCAGGGGCTTTGGAGAAGAGGTTGACCCCCTCTTCTATGTGGCAGCCCCTCAAATGTTGGAGCGTGGCTATCATGTCTCCCCTAGTCCCTCTCTATGTTAGAACATAGACTAACAGGGTTGGAAGAACCTTGGAGGTCCTCTAGTCCAACCTCTTGCTTAGGTAGGAAAACCCTCTACCATTTCAGACAAATGGTTGTCCAACCTCTTCTTCAAAACCTCCAGTGTTGGAGCACCAGGGCTTTTTTTGTCATAGAACGCTCAGAACGGAGTTCCGGCACCTTTTTTGGATGGAACCTTGTAGGATAGACAAGGCGGGTTGTATGACATATGTGAGTTCCGGCACCTTTTTCTTATCCAAAAAAAGCACTGTGGAGCACCCACAACTTCCGGAGGCAAGTCGTTCCAGCGATCAATTGTTCTCCTGGTCAGGAAATTTCTCCTTAAACAAGCACCTAGTTAGGGCAATGAAACGTCTGCGAGAAAACGAGCGAGCTCAGAGGGCACCAAGGCTTTCTCCTTCGTTCTAGGCTGGGTCATTCCTCCACAAGTTTCCATCTAGTACTTCTTGTCCTGCTCTCAGGTCCTGCAGTGCCCGGTGAATCTACTCCCAACCCATCCTTTGCAGAAGTTGCCTCTCTCAAGCAAATGCCCTTTGCTTAGAAGCGGAGAGCGCAAATCTTGGATGACATCTTTTCTATAGTCGGCCCATGAAGGCCAATCTGGTTGGGTGAGTCCAGCAAATTGCAATCTAGAAGAGATGGAATCCAAGCCTACAATTAGGGTAATTAGGGCTGCCCGTGAAATCTGCCTAAGTTTACATCTGGAAAATAATGGCCCTTTTGCTGGCCCAGAGGACGGCAGCCTCAGGAATTCAATTCTGGCCTGCTTTTCTGCATCGTGCCCACCTTCCCCACCCCCAGAATTGTGAAATAAGGTGAACACAATTTAAGAGCCGCCGAGAACTACAAGCGCAGGGCTTGAATGCCTGTTGTCTTGGGGGAAGCGCCAGGCGCAAGAGCAGAATAATTGGCTACCTGCATTAACTTAAATTAACCCCTTTTGCTTCTCGTTCTAGCCTCGCCCAGCCGGTGGAGGGACTCATGCGCTCATGACCTCCCGTTTAGACTACTGCAACGCTCTCTACATGGGGCTGCCCTTGAGGACCACCCGGAGGCTTCAACTGGTGCAGAATGCGGCCGTGCGAGTTGTGATGGGGGCCTCCCGATACTCCCATGTAACATCTCTACTCCGCGAGCTGCATTGGCTTCCGGTTGCCCTTCGGGTGAGATTCAAGGTGCTGGTGATGACCTATAAAGCCCTAAATGGCCTGGGTCCGGGATATTTGAGGGAACACCTCCTGCCAGCATCAAGCTCCCTTTGTCCAGTGCGCTCGCACAGGGAGGGTCTTCTCAGGGTGTCGCCGGTAAAAGATTGCCAGCGGATAACACCCAGGGGGAGGGCCTTCTCTGTGGGTGCGCCTGCCCTCTGGAACCAGCTGCCCGTGGAGCTTAGGACCGCCCCTGACCTTCGTTCATTCCGCCGGGACCTGAAGACCTGGCTCTTCGAGCTCTCTGGCCCAGGCTGAGAATTTTTAACTGAGGTTTTTAGTTAAGGGATAATTTAATTTTTTTAAATTGTTTTTTAACTTTTGTATTTCGTATTGTTTGATTTTAAATACCCTGTAAACCGCCCTGAGTCCTTCGGGAAAGGGCGGTATATAAATTTAATAAAATTAAAATTAAATTAAATTAAATTGTAAGCCCTGCCATGTGGTCAGGGATCAAGTATGGGCTTGAAAAAGGTGGTTGCCCTTCAGTATTTGCATGAGGAAGGTCAAACAATAGAGATGTGGATGAGTTTCCTTCAAACATGAGCTTCATGAGAGAAGGAAGGAAGGAAGGAAGGAAGGAAGGAAGGAAGGAAGGAAGGAAGGAAGGAAGGAAGGAAGGAAGGAAGGAAGGATAATCAAAGGCTTCTTTTCAACTGAATAGGCTGTATGCCCCTAAATAGTTTTACTGGCATGGGATTTCACAGACTTTGCCAATCTGGATGCTTGTTACGACTGGAATTCTTCCATTTGTTGAAAGGGAAATAATGATTTCAACTCACAATGTTTGAAGTGTGAATTTAGAGGAATATCAGGCTGAAGCTGAAAGGTGTTAATAAGAGCCGACAGAAAGAGAAAAGAAAAGAAATTAGATCTAAGGATTAAAGGCAAGAACTGGATTGGTAGAAAAAGGCTTTTAACTTTTCAGCTTTGTCCAACAAAGCACCGTGTCGGTGGGCGCGTCACATATTTTTGTACAATTGAAATAAACCCTATTCCGACTTCACAGGCCGGCCCGATTCACAAAACCCACCAAATCCGGCAGCGTCTCCCAAACTACACATTCAAAAATTTCAAATTTAAACCTGGTTTACAATGTTGGATCCGCCCAAGTGACTTAGCCTTGACCCGCGCAACCCACAAGTCGCGTCGCACGCCTTGTTACACCAGAAAAGTCCAGGAAATAGAGAAAGAATCAATCCAACGTCAGGGTGGGATGCCTTGAAGAATGGAAGACAACGTGGAATTAGGTCTTCGGCTTGTTCCATATCGAGGACAATAATACCGCGGAGTTTTCGGGCTTCTAAAGGAAGGGGCCAAAATGGTATCTGGAGGCCGTCGGCAGCTTAATGGCTGTAATGGCCTACCCTTGACGTAGAGTCTGCCTTGATCATTGGGACTGTCCCCATCAATCAAAGGCCCTCTCCCCTGCCTCACAAGATGGCATGAACTTTGGAAGATGGATAACCTCTAGAAATTGCAAAGCTTTATCCTATCGTAGGGAGTCAGCACCCGCCCCCTGACAATGAAATATTTGGGGGAATATTAAAAAGGCAGGACAGAATATTTCCCCTAAAGGATAAATGGAGAAAGATCTTAATGGGGGCAGAAACCAGCCCCAGTCCCCCCTCAAGCAGAAAATGAGGAGGCCACCTTTGAGAAACGCAGATTGGATAATCCATCCATAAGCAAAGAGCAGACCCAGACTCCAGATAAGCAACACAATTTGGCCAAAGTGGACAAGGTTAGCTCAGACAAACACCTAGGATTTGCATCTCCCCTTTTGCCTATAGAGCCAGCCACGAGAAGGTATAAAAGAAGGTATAAAAACCCACCCATTCTCAACTCCATTTGGTCAGCTGTCCCAGAACTGCATGCTGTCGTCAGTTCTGCTCATAGTTAAACCTTCTTTTCCAAACAGCCAGCCTCCATTTTATTTCCAGCATCTCAGCCTCCATTTTATTCACTCCCAGCTTGGAACTGAATCTGATGATTTTTATCTTTCAACACTATAATCCCTGACTGCATTGCCTGTGATCCTCTGCGTGTTGTTTGAGCTAGCTCCATGTCACAGAGCAATGCTACTCACTTGCCTGAAATAGTCTAGGGCAGGGGTAGGCAACCTTGGCTCTTTTATGACTCGTGGACTTCAACTCCCAGAATTCCTGTGCTGTGCTGGCTCAGGAATTCTGGGAGTTGAAGTCCACGAGTCATAAAAGAGCCAAGGTTGCCTACCCCTGGTCTAGGGTCTCCTGCTTGAGCAGGGGGCTGGACTAGAAGACCTCCAGGGTCCCTTCCAGCTGATCAATTCGCTCCATAGCGGGTGGAAAGTGGATCTAATCAGCGGTGGTCTACTTCTTCTCCCCATTTCCTGCCTCTATTTCTTGGCGCATTTCTTGGCGATTTAAAAGGTGGCTGAGAGCTAATGAACCTGAGATTGCGAGGCTGTCTCTTCGTGATTTGTCATTTCCCGTTTTTTCTGGTTGATTAGCTCCCAGCCTGACAGGGCAGTATGAAATAACAAGCGCCGGGGTCTGCTTTGTGAGGTCACATCTTTTTTCCTTGAAAAGTGCTGAATCTGCTAGGAGCTGGGATAGTCTAGCCAGAACTTAAAGAAGATTGGGGGGGGGGGAGAGAATGGGAGAAAAGAAAAGCTAATGCCAAAAAAAAAAAAAGTATCTTCGCATCGTCATTTTCTTTGGAAGAGTTTTCTCCCGTTACTTTATTTCTGCAATGCTGTGTTTTCTCCCGTCCTCTAGCGGAATTCCAGGCCTGAATGAAAAAAAAAAAAAAAAAAAAGCCCTGAAAATATCATTGTTTGGATTCCGTAGTTCTTCTTCCCTACATTACAGCACAGGAACGAGATCGAGCAAGTGAATGAAAAACGTTTGAGACACCCGTTGCCTTTTTATGTCAATCCCTAACTTTAAATGAATTCTACTTCAGAACCAACTCTAGACCAGAGCTTTTCAACCTTTTCACCCATTGTGCCACTTTTAGGATACGGCAACATCCGAGGACCACCAGTCGCCTAGCAAGGGGTCAAAAACTTGATCACCCCCCCCCAAAAAAAGAGGAAAAAAGTGATGAAATACAGGTAGTCCTTGACTTACAACAGTTTGCTTAGTGACTGTTCGAAGTTACACTGGCACTGAAAAAAGTGGCCCCCCCAAGCCACAGCCGAGCAAGACACCTGCCCACCCGCCCGGCGGCGCTCTTCCTCCTGTCCGAGGTTTTCATTGTTGTGAGCATTTCTGTTGAGGATTGGCAGCGGGGGGTGGGGTGGGTGGGTGGTGTTTGATTTTTATTCCCCCCTCTCTGCTGGGTGGTTGCAGCAGGTTTTGGTCACTTCACATGACCCTGGACACTGTGACCATCATAAATAGGAATCAGTTGCCAAGCATCTGAATGTAAATCACAAGACCCTGGAGATGCTGCAACATTCCAGCTGATCGGCGCTTCTTCTGGGCTCAGCAGAAGTGCCAGGATCAGCGCCGAGCTCCAGCTGGATCCTGGCGCTGATCCTGGCGCTTCCGCCGAGCCCTGACAGCCCTGCAGCTCCAGCCGTCTCTCGCTCAGCTTGTGCGGGTGCTGCCACCGGTTCAGCTCATTCCCCTCCCCCGCTACCACTTTTCTAGGATGGTCATGTACCACCTGCCAGGTGCCAATGTACCACAGGTGGTACCCGTACCGCTGGTTGAAAAGCCCTGCTCTAGACCGCTTCCATAATGGTTCGTACGGTTGATTTGATTTGATTTCATCTGGATAGTCCAATGCGATGTTTTTCAACCTTGGCTGTTTTCAGACGTCTGGACTTCAGCTCCCAGAATCCCAAGCTGGCTGGGGAATTCTGGAGTTTGAAGTTCAGACATTTTAATGAGAAAGGCTGCTCTAACGAAATCAGACGTGAGCAGATAAGATAAGATTGCCTTTATTGTTCTTTTTTTTGTTTTTTACTGTGGGCACAACGGCGCACATCAAAAATGAAATTGAGTTGCCCGCTCCCAAAGTGGAACACATACATGACACAAGGAACACATACACTCCCCTTTTAAGTACGTTACAGGAGCGACCAAACATTATATGTATGGTTATTGGTTATTGTATTGCGTTGATCTAAGCCATACCTGAGCAATTCATAAAATCCACCTTATAGCAATAAAAGAGATTTAAAGAAGCAATAGGGAAAGCCAGCCTGAAACTAAGGTGGAATTTCCTGATGGGAAGAACAATGAATCAGTGGAACAACTTGGCTCCTGGAGATGAACTGGGGTATGTCTAGTCTAATAAAGATAAGGACTAGGGGTGACAAAATAGTAGTCTTCCAATATCTCAGGGGTGGCCACAAAGAAGAATTGGGGGTAAAGCTATTCTCCAAAGCGCCAGAAGGCAAGACAAGAAGCAACGGGTGGAAACTAACCAAGGAGAGAAGCAACCTGGAATTAAGGAGAAACTTCCTAACAGAACAAATAACCAGTGGAACAACCTGCCTCCAGACGTTGTGAATGGTCCAACACTGGAGGTTTTAAACAAGAGATCGGACAGCCATTTGTCTGAAATGATAGAGGGTTTCCTGCCTGAGCAGGGGGTGGGACTAGAAGACCTCCAAGGTCCCTTCCAACTCTGTTATTCTGTATTCTATTCTATTCTATTCTATTCTATTCTATTCTATTCTATTCTATTCTATTCCATTCCATTCCATTCCATTCCATTCCATTCCCATTCCATTCCATTCCATTCCATTCCATTCCATTCCATTCCATTCTATTCTATTCTATTCTATTCTATTCTATTCTATTCTATTCTATTCTATTCTATTCTATTCTAATGTGCTCCATCACTGGAGCTTTCCAGGAAAAGATTAGACAGCCATTTGTCTGGGATGGTATAAAACCTCCAGCCTTGGATGAGAGGTGAGACTAGAAGATCTTCAAGATCTCTCCAACCCTAGGATTCTATGAAAACCGCAGGAAGCAGGTAGACTGGAGAAATCGGATCGTGGCCCAACTTAAGCCCTCATTTTTTTCTCAACAGGGTGTCTCTCATATTCCTCTCTCTTCCCCCCCCCCAGACACATACACACACGCAAACACATTTTGGGCTGCAAAGGATCTGCTGCAGATCTGAGAAGTAATTGCTCTTGATCAGCTCAGCCAACTCTCTCGACTCCTGTTCAGTGGGTTGTGTTGCAGGAAGGAAGGAAAAGACGGGGCGAAGAGAGAAAACGGCGTAGCCCCTGGGTTCTGCAGGGGCTTGAGTAACTTTCCAAGGTGCAATTAAAGGCAACTGGAAGCTTGGATTTACCCCCGCAGTGAGAATCTCAATAGGTGTGAAAGCGTTTTTCCGGCTGGCAAAACACCTGACCCATTTCCCCCCACCCACCCTTCCCTCTTTCGCTCTTCCTCAGAGCTAGAAACCAGACAGAATCATTTGGTTAAACAAAAAAAAACCAACAAAAAAATAATATAAAAAAAACCCAAACCCCACCAACCAGCTATCTGAACTTTAATAGCTTTCTTTCTTCTAGCTGCAGGCAACGGGTTCATATGCATTCGAAACGGCACTTTGAAAGCAAATGTACCATTTTGGAAGCTATTTCACCTGAAATGCAATATCTTTCATCTTCCTTTCCCCCCCCCCACCCCCCCCACCCCACTCTTCCCTTCTCTACCCTCACCGAGCTAAGCAAACTCATCAATCAGGGGAAGACGTTCGCCTATGCAAGCTGAAAGAGACGGGAGGACAACATAGCCATTGGCCCCTAAAAAACAGTCTGCAGGGGGACATGTTCAGTCATCTGTTTATATATCAGATTTGTATTTCAGATAATAATAATAATAATAATAATAATAATAATAAATAATAATAATAATAATAATAATAATAAAAAGTTGTAAGGGACCTTGGAGGTCATCTAGTCCAACCCCCCCGCTCAGGTAGGAAACCCCTATACCATTTCAGGCCAATGGCTGGCCAGTCTCTTCTTAAAACTTCCAGTGTTGGAGCACCCACAACTTCTGGAGGCAGGTTGTTCCACTGGTTAATTGTTCTAACTGTCAGGAAGTTTCTCCTTAGTTCTAGGTTGCTTCTCTCCTTGACTAGTTTCCATCCATTGCTTCTTTAATTCCATTTATATCCCGCCCTTCTCCGAAGACTCAGGGCGGCTTACAAGCTTAGCAGTAGCCTTCATTCTATGTATATGCCTGCTTATTAGGGCTTTCACACACACACCCCAAGCGGCATTATTACAAAGTCGGCTTAATTGCCCCCAACAATCTGGGTCCTCATTTTACCTACCTGGGAAGGATGGAAGGCTGAGTCAAACCTTGAGCCTGGTGGGACTCGAACCTGCCACTAATTGCAGGCAGCTGGTGTTACTTAAGGAGGCATTAGCCCACTGCTCCACCAAGGCTCTTCTTGTCCTGCCTTCGGGCGCTTTAGAGAACAGCTTGACGGCCTCTTCTTTGGGGCAGCCCCTGAGATACTGGAAGGCTGCTATCCTATCACCCCTCACCCTTCTCTTCATTAAACTACACATACCCAATTCCAGCAACCGTTCCTTATATGTTTTAGCCTCCAGCCCCCTAATCATCTTTGTTGCTCTTCTCTGTACCCTTTCTAGAGTCTCGACATCTTTTTTACATCGTGGTGACCAAAACTGGAGTCTAGGAGTCGAGGCTTTAGCGCCTTTTCCTCTAATTGCAGTCGGCGGTCACCATCCTAGCAGGTCTGCTGGTCAGGAAGAGGGTTGAGGTTGACCCAATTAATCACCAGGTTGGTTTCTGTGGCTGTGGGAAGATGAGAAGGTGGATCTTCTTAGTTCCAGTCCAAAATCTATGGAGATTCTCAGTCATCCAAGTCATAGTTGTCCCAAAGATGCTTTTTTTTTTCCCAGGAGGCAACTGGACGTTCCGGGTTTTTCTCTGGAGACGTTTCGCTCTCCTCCCAGAAGCTTCTTCAGACTTCTCCAGAGTTTGCTAAGCTGAAGAAAGCTCCTTGGAGGAGAAGCGAAATGTCTCCAAAGAAAAACATGAAAGTCCAGTTGCCTCCTGGGAAAAATAAAAAAAAGCACCTTTGGGATCCCACTCCAATACTTTAACCCCAACACCACAACGACCGTCTCTTGCAGGGCAGTAAGGAATTAATTGTCATTAACTGAGGAACAAGAATGGTAGAACTGCCTTCGGAAGTTGTGGGAGCTTCATCACGGGAAGCTTTCAAGAAGAGACTGGGTGGCCATCTGTCAGAAATGGTGTAAGGTCTCCTGCTTGGGTGGGGTGGGGGTGGGGTTGGACTAGATGACCTACAAGGTCCCTTCCAACGCTGTTATTCTATTCTGTTCCATTCTGGAAGATTAGGGATGTGAAAATCTTGCTTGTCTACAAGGCCACCAAAGGGAATCCGGTTAGAACAAACTTCGAGCGATCCAGAACGCTTCTTCTTTGGAACAGTGTTAGATCAGGTTGATGGTCCATCTCAGTTGCCCACAATGGTTAACCGGAGGCTTCCAAAGAGCTGGGGAGCAGAGCACGAAGTTATTTTTTTTTCTCCTCCACCACATTTCTTAGATTCTTAGAAGAACACAACGGACAAGTCTTAGAACACCCACGCTCTTGTGCGGCATGCTTCTCTCCAAGTCTCTGCGTTTCCACAAGCAAGCCGAGAGGGTTTTTGCTCAAGAGGCAAAAGGATGAATGGGGTGGACGGTCAGATATCCAGTCTTTGAAGGGGGCAAGAGATTGGTTGCATCAGCGTAATTGTTCCGTGGGGTTTGCCCTGGCAACCATAGCCTTCAAGATGTAACAATCAAATGGGGAGGGGGGGGGAATGAAATGAGAAAACGGTAGCTTTCGGTGAGACCAAGTCACAAAACGGGTCCAGCAGAGAAGCCTCATTCTGAGCATATTTCTTTCTTTTTTTTTCTCTTTTTTATCATCAGAAAGTGATTATGGAACTTCATTGCAAGCCCACCGGTCACCGTGGTCCTTCAGGCCTCGGGAATGACACTCTCATTAACCTGATTACATTTGATCTGCTGCTCTAATTCTACTTGGCGCCAAGCTGGAGTCATGGACGGAGTCACTTTTCAGGATACGGACCGCGGGCTCCTGTTCTGTAATTTGTATAAAGCAGAGACGGACAGCCAGGAGCCCTTGAGCTGGCTGAGATTTGACATCGTCAACCTCTGGAAGTTACAGAAGACCCGGTGCCCTTGATCTTTACGTTAACAGTTGCTTTTTCAAACCAGAAGCTCTTTCCTTAAATGGAGATGGCAATAGCACTTAGACTTATATAACGCTTCACAGTGCTTTTACAGCCTCCTCTAAGTGGTTTACAGAGTCAGTCTATTGCTCCCCAACCATCTGGGTCCTCATTTTACCAAACTCAGAAGGATGGAAGGCTGAGTCAACTTTCAGCTGGTCAGGATCGAACTGCTGGCAATCAGCATAATTAGCCTGCAGTACTGCATTCTAACCACCGGGAAGGAAGGAAGGAAAGAAGGAAGGGCCATAGCAACAGCAATAGCACTTAAGACTTATATGCTGCTTCACAGTGCTTTACAGCCCCCTCTGAACAGCATCTTGTCCCCAACAGAGCCTTGGTGGAGTGTCCCCAACAGAGCCTTGGTGGAGCAGTGGGCTAATGCCCTCCTTAAGTAACACCAGTGGGCTAATGCCTCCTTAAGTAACACCAGTGGGCTAATGCCTCCTTAAGTAACACCAGTGGGCTAATGCCTCCTTAAGTAACACCAGTGGGCTAATGCCTCCTTAAGTAACACCAGCTGCCTGCAATTAGTGCAGGTTCGCATCCCACCAGGCTCAAGGTTGACTCAGCCTTCCATCCTTCCGAGGTAGGTAAAATGAGGACCCAGATTGTTGGGGGCAATTAAGCTGACTTTGTAATAATGCCGCTTGGGGTGTGTGTGAAAGCCCTAATAAGCAGGCATATACATAGAATGAAGGCTACTGCTAAGCTTGTAAGCTGGAGAAGGGCGGGATATAAATGGAATTAAAATAAAAATAAAATAAAAATAAAACAATCTGGGTCCTCATTTCACCGACCTCGGGAGGATGGAAGGCTGAGTCAACCTTGAGCTGGT
>CM044368.1:5179773-5205036 GCA_024294585.1 Vipera latastei | reverse complement strand
GTGGGCGCCCCGGCTTTATGGAACCAACTGCCGGTCGAGCTCCGGATGGCACCGGATCTTCGCTCCTTCCGGCGCGGGTTAAAGACCCATCTATTCGAACAAGCTGGCCTGGCCTGATGGGGGAATTCTAGGGTTTTTTAATGTTTTTTATACCTTGATTGTTTTAATTCGGGCAATAATTTAATCCTTTTTAACTTTTGTATTTTCTATTTATATGCCCTGTTCACCACCCTGAGTCCTTCGGGAGAAGGGCGGTATAAAAATTTAATAAACTTAAACTTAAACTTGTGTGGAAACATACAGACCCACGCATCAAAGAGCGGCTGGAAACCCATCAAGGAGAGAAGCAACCTGGATTAAAAGAAGAAGCTTCCTGACAGTGAGGACAATCCGCCAGTGGAACAGCTTGCCACCAGAGATCGTGGGCGATCCATCACTGGAAGTTTTTAAGAAGAGGCTAGACCCGTGGTGGCGAACCTATGGCACGCGTGCCAGAGGTGGCACGTGGAGCCCTCTCTGTGGTCACGCGGGCCCTCGCCCCAAGTCCTAGGCCTTCAGCTGGGTTTTATAAAACCTTTTCGCTTTAGGTCTCCGCCGCCGGTGTGCAAAAAAAAAAAAAAAAGTTTCAATCAATCAATTTCAACTTCTCACGGGAAAAAAAAAAATCTCGCAAAGTTGAAATTGATTGATTGATTGAAGTTTTTAGTCCCACCCAGTCTGCTGTTAACACCGCAGCCACGCCCCACCCAATGGGCCACGCCCACCCAATGGGCCACGCCCACCTGGCACCCGATGACACACAAGTGGGTTTTGGGTTGCAGTTTGGGCACTCGGTCTCCCAAAGGTTCGCCACCCCTGGGCTAGACAGTCACTTGTCTGAGATGGGGAGGTAGGTTCTCCTGCTTGAGCGTGGGGGGCTGGACTAGAAGACCTCCAAGGTCCCTTCCAGCTCTGTTCAATAATAACAATCTGCCTGTCTCAGGTCCTTGAGAAGTGGATTCAAAAAATAAATAAATGCCAAACCCAGTTTGAACACCGACACCGACATGACGTTACCTAGTTAGGGTCATGAAACGTCTGCAAGAAAACCAGCTAGCTCAGAGAGCAGCAAGGAGCCCACAGTTCAACCCCCAATGCTATAGGAAGTAAAAGCATCTCTCCAGATCAGGGCTCTTCAAACGTGGCCGTTTTATGACTTGCGGACTTCAACTCCCAGAATTCCTCAGCCAGCACGCTGAAGTCCGCAAGTCATAAAAGGGCCAAGTTTCAAGACCCCCTGCTCAAGGTGGACAGTTCACACCTATCACACCGCACTCATTACTTGGCCTTTAGCCTAGGGCAGGGGTAGGCAACCTCGGCTCTTTTATGACTCATGGACTTCAACTGAGTGATGGAGATCTTTTCGGGCCGAAATGTGTTTGCGTGTGTCTATGTGTGTGGCGGGGGGGAGGAAAGAGGAATATGAGAGACACCCTGTTGAGAAAAAATGAGGGCTTAAGTTGGGCACGATCCGATTTCTCCAGTCTACCTGCTTCTTGTGGTTTTCATAGAATCCTAGGGTTGGGAGAGATCTTGAAGATCTTCTAGTCTCACCTCTCATCCAAGGCTGGAGGTTTTATACCATCCCAGACAAATGGCTGTCTAATCTTTTCCTGGAAAGCTCCAGTGATGGAGCACATTAGAATGGAATGGAATGGAATGGAATGGAATGGAATGGAATGGAATAGAATAGAATAGAATAGAATAGAATAGAATAGAATAGAATAGAATAGAATAGAATAGAATAGAATAGAATAGAATAGAATAGAATTATGGAATAGAATAGAACAGAATAGTATAAGAGTTGGAAGGAATAGAAGAGAAAGCTATGCTGACTCAGGAATTCTGGGAGTTGAAGTCCATGAGTCATAAAAGAGCCAAAGTTGCCTACCCCTGGCCTAGGGGTTTCGCTCTCCAAGAAAGCCCTAAAGCTTCCCGCCCCTCCATTATTTTGATTCCCCCCCCCCCCCGGGAGTTCTTCAAACTTAGAGCTGAAATTGCTTTCCTGCAAATATCTTCGGAGGAGAAGGAGGGTGGCAGAGCCTGAGGGTGGCGTCAAAAGAGGAATCAGCGTAGAATCCCTACGTAGCCACAAGCGGACTAAAAGCCCAGCCTCGCTTGAATTCCATGCACCTTTGTCTAGCTTCAAGCATTAATAAGATGATTCCTGCGCACAGAAGGAGTAACAGAATAACCGAGCCGGAAGGGACCTTGAAGGTCTTCTAGCCCACCCCCCACCCCCACCCCCGTCTCAAGCAGGAGACCCTAGACCATTTCAGACGAGCAGCTGCTCGATCTCTTCTTTAAAAAAAACCTCCAGGGATGGAGCACCCACAACTTCTGGGGGCAATAAAGCAGTTTAGCTGGTCCATCTCACACCTCCCCTTTTACAGGCATGGTTGCTAAGTCGGAGTAAAGAGACCAGCTTCCAGGGAGTAAAATTAAGCTGGGGAAAAAGGAAAAAAGAAGAGAGAGATGCTTCTGTTTTCTTTTGTTGTTTTTCCTCCTTGGCTGCAGAAACAGGTCCTGGCAAGCTTCCTAGGACACAGACAATAAAAGGCTGGTTGTGCATGAAGGGGTTCCCGGCCTCTCTGCTCTCAGTGTTTTGCCCAGAATCGTGGTTGTTGTTTTTTTTCCCCCCTGCGGCTTGGTCTCCGGAGATGTGGCAGGTCCAGAGACGAAGAGCGGAAAGGGCAAGGAAAGTCAGCGGTTGAAGGATGAGAGGAACAGCTGCAAAAAAAAAAAAAAAAAACACCCCAAAACCCTTCCACCAGTTTCATCCATTGGAAGAGATGCGACACCCGCAACCGGCCTGTTTTTAAAGTTTCAGGGCACATGCCTCTCTCCAAATCTTTTACTCCCTAAAAATGCCTCGGGTTAATTTACTCTGGAAGAGGAGGAAGCATCCCAGATGGTGCCATATGTACTCAGCTGGCGGATTTGCAAATAACTCAACAGTTGACAGGCCCCACCACTTGGGCTCATTAATGTTGTTGCATTTTTACGGCGGTTGAATTTCCTATTTAAAAAAAAAAACCCAACGTGTGGGAGGGAGGGGGGTGGTGGTTATTGGGGTCTGCCTTCCCTTAAAAACTCACCGGAAGTTGCCAGTCTGCATCCACCAGCTTGGCAAGGAATTTTATTGGAATATTCTCAGTTTATTTTTCTTTTTTTTTTAAGAAGGCAGAGAGGCAAATGTTCAAGACCACTGTTGTTTGTTGATTGTTCGCGCTTATTCGTGTCAGAAGCATCACAGTTAAAGGAAGGCAGGCTACAGGAGGTCAAATTCAAAACATAAAACGCCAGATTAAAAATAGGTACAAATTGAACAGATCTTGCCCAGTAACTAGCCACATTGGCTGTATTCTGTTGTGCTGCCATGAAGTTAGAATGGAATGGAATGGAGTAGAGTAGAGTAGAGCAGAGTAGAGCAGAAGAAAGAGAAGAGAAGAGGAATAGAATAGAATAGAATAGAATAGAATAGAATAGAATAGAATAGAATAGAATAGAATAGAATAGAATAGAGCTGGAAAGGGCCTTGATGGTCTTCTAGTCCAACCTCCTGCTCAAGCAGGAGAACCGATACCATTTCAGATAAGTGAAGTCCAGTCTCTTCTTTAAAATATCCAGTGATGGAGCACCCACGATTTCTGGAGGCAAGCTGTTCCACTAGTTAATTGTCCTCACTGTCAGGAAGTTTCTTCTTAGTTCTAGGTTGCTTCTCTCCTTGATTAGTTTCCATCCATTGTTTCTCATCCTGCCCTCTGGTGCTTTGGAGAACAGGTTGACCCCCCCCCTTCTCTCTGTGACAACCCCTCATATATTGGAAGACTGCTGTCATGTCACCCCTGGTCCTTCTCTTTACTAGACTAGCCATGCCCAGTTCCTCCGACCGTCCTTCCTATGTTTTCACCTCCGGTCGCCTCATCACCTTTGTTGCTTTTCTTTGCGCTCTTACCAGAGTCTCAACAACTTCTTTACAGTGTGGAGACCAAAAGCTGGGAGATGAAGAGCACAACAGAGCATCCTGAAGCCCTTTTAGATGGACATCCTTTACTGCACATTTGATGCAGCTCCGACTTTTTGAGGTTCGTATAGACAGAGCAAGACTCATTTGATTTTTTTTTTCTGAATAGAGATTATGGAGAGGGATTCTTCCTTTCAGCCGTGGGGAGAAGGGGGCAGTGGGGGAAAAGGCAAGCTTGGATTTGTTAGAAGAACAGTGTCAAATTTCCTTCTCAAGCTCCTCGGAGGCCCAGCCTTGAGTTGATCTTGGTAGGGTACAAAGACACATCACAGAGGCTTCCTGTTGTGATTTGCAACTTGGCTTTTTTTGGGAAGGGAATAATAATAATAATAATAATAATAATAATAATAATAATAATAATGACAAACGAGAGAAAATATAATCCAGAATTTGTCACATCCTCCGGGGAGTTGAGAACCCAGTGGTTGTGTGTCATTAGTTTGCACAAACAGCGTGTGTTTCCCCCACCTACATTCGGTGTATCACATCTCAGCCTTGTGATGAGTTATTTGGTTTGCAAAAATCACTCCAAGGTGTATAATGGAGGTCGCCAACAGGCCTGTTGCTGGAAAAATGCAGCTTTTAGGGTCTTGCAAGAATTTTGTCATATAACAGGTGAGAATTATGAAATCGCTTCAGATTTATGTTTTTTTTTCCCCCATGGGTCCCCTTGCCTAAGCAGAGGGTTGGACTAGAAGACCTTCAAGGACCCTTCCAACTCATGATGATGATGATGATGATGATGATGATGATGATGTCCAAGTTTCTTCCATAGCTCTCCTCCCCCTCTTCCCATCTATTCTTCACAAAGCCATTTTTTCCCTACTTGACATTTTTCATCCCTCCTTCTTCCTTTCCTTCCTCCCATGAATTTCCTAGTTTTTTTTTTTAACTGCTCAGGAAGTATTTAAATGAGAGCCACATTCAAGCACAATATCTAAGGCTGGATACTGGGGTGTATAGTTGGCTGATTTAATTGTGCGATGTGGACTCGAACACCTATAAGATGAAACACAACCCTAGTAGAGATTAGGGTCAGGATTGGTGAGTTGGTAGCAGCCGAAATCTAAAGGAAAAACTTATCTATCTGAACGGAAAATTCCGCAGTCACGTCATTCGCAGGCAGTCAGGTTAGAGCCAGATTCAACTGGGATTTTCCTATGGCTTCTTGTAAAGATTTTGTTAAGCCATTGCACACGGTATAGTCAGCTTTCGAGACCAAAGACAACGCTGCGTTGAATCATAATCATGTTTTTTTTTCCAAATGTTTCCAACAGAGGGCCTCCCCATGTAGCTGAACCAAGCTTCTGATGCACAAAGAGGTTTGTTTTGTAAAATACACAAGCCTTCCTTTTAGCACTTTTAACCTTCGCATCTCAGTTTGCAAGACGCTGCTTCCCCGGCTTTCCTGTCAGTCTGTGGTTTTGGATGAGACTGTTTTCTCCTCGACAGCTTTTAGCTAGGAGGGAGGGTACAATTGGAAAATCTGTGCAGGTAAAGTTCCTCGGCTGAGACAGAGACAGACTATTGATTATTCAGAGAGAGGTAGCAGGAGAATCGGTTGCAAGGAAATGCTTGGGGAGAGAGGGAGAGAGGGAGGAAGAAGGAAAGAAAGAAAGAGAAAGAGGGAAGGAAGGAAGGAAGAGGGAGAGGGTGGAAAGAAGAAAGGAAGAAAGAGGAAGTGAAAGGGAGAGAGAGAGAAAGAGGAAGGAAGGAAGGAAGGAAGGAAGGAAGGAAGGAAGGAAGGAAGGAAGGAAGGAAGAGGGAGAGAGGGTAGAAAAAAGAAAGGAAGAAAGAGGAAGTGAAAGGGAGAGGGAGGGAGGGAGAGAGAGAAAGAAGGAGGGAGGAAGGAAGGAAGGAAGGAAGAGAGGGTGGAAAGAAGAAAGGAAGAAAGAGGAAGTGAGGGAGAAGGGGGGAGAGAGAGAGAGAAAGAAAGAGGGAGGGAGGAAGGAAGAGGGAGAGAGGGTGGAAAGAAGAAAGGAAGGGAGAGGAAGGGAGAGGGAGGGGGGGAGAGAGAGGGAGGGAGAGCATCTTAAAGACAAAAGTCTTACCTCTGATTGACCCAAAGTCAACAGAAGGCAAGGTGCCAGGTCACAGCTAGATGGAATTCCATACAGATTCTACAAAACCATAGACAAATCAGGACACCCGCAAAGCACTTAATTACAGAGTGGGGGCTGTCCTTCGTGGGTAGCCAAATTGAGGAACAAGGGGATTCTTTAATTCCTTGAACTGAAGTGGTTCTGGGGGGAAAAAAAACCAAGACACCGAGAACCGATCTTCTCACCAAGCCTTGATTGAGCTCACCATCTTCTCTTCCCGTTCAGCGGCTGGTAGAGTTCCCTCATTAAACCAGGTTAGCAAGGAACTTGCTCAACGTCAACAAAGTGAGGATTAGAGTGGGGGACGACAAGTCTCCTTTGCAAAAAAAAAACACAAAACAAAAACCTTGTGATGTTCTAAGAATCGCAGAAGGTTCTACGGTGACTTTAAGACTAGCTGGGTACACACCCCATCGCCCAGCATGTTGGTTTCGCTTAATACTTTGATAAGCTATGGTTTGCTTAGTGGTCCTTCATTGAAGAAGCGACAATCAGATCGCTTCATATAGTTGGCTAAGACAGAGAGAGGGAGCCACATGCCACGGTCATCCTGAACAACCTCCCCCCTCCCCCCAAAAAGTCAAGGAATTGATGGTTTAGGGCTGGAAGCCCTGAACTCTGAAGCTCATTGACCTCTTCATGAAACTTCAGATTGTTCAATGACACCCCCTCCTCCCCCAAACATTTATTATATGAAAATGATTGACTAGACTATTTTAACTGGTAGCACTACAAACGAAAACAACAGTCGTTGGATAGTCTCGTAAATCCTTTGGGATCATTGTTGACCATTTTGAAGAACCCGGTTTAGGGTGATCTATGGATCTAGTGTCCATGGTGCTTCTCAACCAGCCAGGTCATGGTTGTCCCAAAGGAAACTGGACTTGTTTGTTGTTGTTGTTGTTGTTGTTGTTTTCCCCTTGGCAAATGTTTCTCTTCTCATCCAAGAAGCTTCTTCCGTTTCAGCAATCGTTTCTTGGCTAGGGACTGAGAATGGAGATCATAAGATCTCTCTGTTTGCTGTTCATCCCACTAAGATCTAGAAATCTTTATCTGGTGGAATCTGTGCTCCTCAGACCAGCAAGTGGTTTACAATGGTGATGCTATTCTTAGCTCTGTGTGTGTGTGTGTGTGTGTGTGTAAAATATATTCAAAACTGCATATTTTAAGACGTAACGTGAGCAGTTAAAACACAAGATTGACTGCATGCGTGTTGCTAAGAAAAGAATTACAGCAGTCAAAAAATAATAATGAAAGGATAAAACACGGTTCAGCTCTGCATAAAATTTGCACATGATCTTGTATGTCAACAGAAGGCAACTGCAGAAATATCGGCTGTCGCGCTGAAGTCTCAGGAGAACAAACTGCCACCTTCCCAAGATTTTTGATATGACTCCCAATGGCAGCTTGCCTTTAATTTCCCATACCTGAGATGAAATTATATTGGAGAAGACAGGGTGAATTATTGGGGGGGGGGCAGGAAATGGGGGAGGGTGTTTTAGAAAATGGTGGGTTTTCAGTTATGCTCAGAGCATGCCAACTTTTTCCAAGTGGTTCCTTCAAACTCGGTCAGTTCGACCAGTTCCAGATGTTATACTGTAGGTCTGTGAGATTCTCAGTCATCCAGGTCATGGTTATCCAAAAGATGGTTTTTCAAAAGGCAACTGGACCATGTTTCCCCTTGAAGATGTTTTGCTTTTCATCCAAGGAGCTTCTTCAGTTCTGAGAAGTGAAACTGAAGAAGCTTCTTGGACGAGAAGCGCAACGTCTTCAAGGAAAAAACGAAGTCCAGTTGCCTTTTGAAAAAGTACCATTGGGATTCCAGATTGTTATCTTTTACCTCCAAATATAGACACCCCCCACCCTTATATCCGTAACAAAAACACAGCATGTAAGCAACTTTGATTATCTCAGTGACCATTAATTCTGGAATGGGATGAGAGAGCACCACACAAAACTCAGGACTGTAGATAGTTGAGGAAGTTGAAGAAATATCCTGGGCAATTGATGGGATTCGGATACCTTTGCCAGTTAGGCAGAATTTTATTAAACAAATTTATATTGTAAATTTAAATTGGAACTATGATTTATGATCTATGACCTATCGCTTTTTTTGTTGTATGTCTGTACACTGAGAGCTTATGCACCGGAGACAAATTACTTGTCTGTTCTGTTGGGTTGGGTTGGGTTCCATTCCGTTCCATATTCTGTTCCCTTCCCTTCCATATTCTCTTCTCTTCTCTTCTCTTCTCTTCTCTTCTCTTCTCTTCTCTTCTCTTCTCTTCTCTTCTCTTCTCTTCTCTTCTCTTCTCTTCTCCTCTTCTCTTCTCTCCTCTCCTCTCCTCTCCTCTTTCTCTTCTATTCCTTCCAACTCTTATACTATTCTGTTCTGTTCTATTCGATTCCATTCCATTCCGTAATTCTATTCTATTCTATTCTATTCTATTCTATTCTATTCTATTCTATTCTATTCTATTCTATTCTATTCTATTCTATTCTATTCTATTCTATTCTATTCTATTCCATTCCATTCCATTGTCCAACTCCCAAACAGGTGACTCCGGAGGGAGAATTTTATTAAGCAAATTTATATGGCTTCCCAATTTACATACAGGTGACTGTCTGGCTTAAAAATCGTTAAAAATCCACAACATAAGTCTTTGCTCACACACACCTTATCTCCTTTAATTTGACCCTTAACATTTATTTAGCACTGAATGATATGACCCATGGCAGGTTTCTACAAAAGAGGTGCCTAACAAAAGCCAAAATAAATACATTTTTAAAACTGCAACAGTCAGTTTAAGGGGGGGTGGGAAATGGAATAAAAGCAATCTTCGTGTTATATCGCATGCACCCCTGATCCTTACAATCCAAACTCTACTCTTTAATATTTTCTTTAATTTTAATTAAGGGAAAAAGATAAGAGAGAGAGAGAGAGAGAGAGAGAGAGAGAGAGAGAGAGAGAGAAAACAATAATTTAGCCTCTGAGCCAAGCACTGTTCTGTCAAATGTTAAGCCCAGAGCAAATTTTGACACCCATATAGTCTCAGTCCCCAGGTAGTAGAAGCTGATAATTGAGATTCTGGCAGGAATAGAGATGTTCTAATTAAATTCTGTGTGGTGGTTGTAATTAACCCATTTATTCACTTATTGTCCTCTCTGCTGATAATCCAGGTGGCATTAATAGTGCCGTTCTATCACGGTTCTGCTTGGCTAAGGTCACGCATTAAAAGTTAGTCGTTTGAACATCTTGCCAAAAAAAGGAAAAGAAAAAAAAAGCTTTTAACATACATTCCAGACTAAGATGAAAGAAACCTGTCTTTTGTAGCTCAATAAATTATTATTTTATTGCAACATGCAAGGAATTCAATGCCCGGGCAAGTTCCATTAATAACCAGTCAAGCACTGGTCAAAGATATTTTAAAGCAAATCTTTATTAATACAGACATTTCATTTATGAGGGAAGCTATTAAAAGACGATTCATCTTCATACGCGTTTCTTACCCACGGTAATTACAGGAAAAAATATGATTGGCAAATGGCTATTGGGCAACACTGAAATTTAATTAGCGTGTATCACAAATTACATTCTTTTATGGAACGCTCTCTCTCTCTGTGTGTGTGTGTGTACCAACAGACACACAAATGGGTGATCATGATTTGGAGAAGGGAAAATAGTACTTTTTTTAATGATCAAAGCAACACGATGGGATAAACATGTGTAATATCAAAGTTGGATATTTCTCTGTGGTTTAAGTGTAAGAATATGATGATAAAGAACTGGATCATTGTCGGAGGAGGAGGAGGAGGAGGAGGAGGAGGAGGAGGAGGAGACGACTGTGGGGTCCTTGGTGCTCTCTGAGCTTGGTTGTTTTCTTGCAGATGTTTCCTTACCCAACTAGGTAACATCATCAGTAATTGAAGGGAGTGGGGTGTGGGAGAAAGAGGAGGAGGAGGAGACGACTGTGGGATCCTTGGTGCTCTCTGAGCTTGGTTGTTTTTTTGAAGTTCATGATCCAATTAGGTAACATCATCAGTGACAGAAAGGAGTGGGTTGTGTGAGGAGTAGGAGGAGTAGGACAATGACAAAAAGGACTGTGGGGTCCTTGGTGCTCTCTGAGCTTGGTTGTTTTCTTGCAGATGTTTCCTTACCCAACTAGGTAACATCATCAGTAATTGAAGGGAGTGGGGTGTGGGAGAAAGAGGAGGAGGAGGAGGAGGAGGAGAATGATGTCATTATCTTTGGTTTCTGGTGTATTCCTTGCTGGAAAAGGTTGCAGCCTTACAACTCCTCCTTCGAAAGTCTGCAGGTGATAGGAACGCGCGCGTTGGACAAGACCGTCCTAGATTGTGAGACAAAAAGCAAGGAAGCAGTTTGTTTAGACACTGGAGGGCTTGTTTTGTTTCGGAGCATTTGGCCCTACAAATCCAGCAACCTTTTAAAATAGCGCCAAATACTTTCACCTGGGATCCGATGCTGCATTTTCAGGGCACTGTCCATGTTCTCCTGCACCCATGGCTGAACAGGCTATCAAGTCACAACAGCTGTTTAGCTACTATAGATTGGAGCAGGATTTGAACTCTGAAGTCGGAATCCCCCCACCCCACCCCCACCCCCGGGGATCCTTTCTGCCTATCCAGCAGTTTGATATTTTGAAAGGGCAAACTACTAAAAGTAGTTTTACTCCGAGGCGGCCTGCTGCCAGCGCTAGGTGGGTTCAGCCACACAGAAGCAGCTCCGTCACCTTTGTAGGCAACTCACTTGCCTACAAAAAAGCGAGGGTAACTCATCCAAAATCTTGCCTGAGGCTCATCTCCAAGTTGTGATTGCAAAGTCAATTGTCAAACAGGAATGTGTTGCCAAAGGGGAAACCCAGCAGTAATAGAAAAGTGGGTGGTGGGTGGAGGAGAGACACACACACACACACACACACACACAGAGAGAGAGAGATGGAGGGGGGGGAGAGAGAGAGGGAGGGAGAGAAAGAGAGATGGAGAGAGGAGGAGAGAAAGAGAGAAAGAGAAAGAGAGAAAAAGAGATGGAGGGGTGAGAGAGTGAGAAAAAGAGATGGAGGGGAGAGAGAAAGAAAGAGATGGAGTGAGGGAGGGACAGAGTGTGAGAAAAAGAGAGATGAAGGAGAGAGAGAGAAAGAGAGGAGGGGGAGAGAGTGAGAAAAAGAGAGGAAGGGAGGGAGAGAAAGGGAGGGGGGAGAGAGAGAGAGATGGAGGAGAGAAAGAGAGAGATGGAGGGGGGAGAGAGAGATGGGACTGCACAGAGTTCTTGCCTTGCATCCAAGGCAAGAAGTATCGTGTAGAAGGCAATACAGAAAGTACTCGACTTACGACCACAATTGAGTGCAAAGTTTCTGTCCCTAAGCGAGACACTTGTTGAGTTTTCCCTCATTTCACGACCTTTCTTGCGACATTTGTGACGCGAATGCAGCTGTTAAGTTAGTAACGCGGTGGTCAAATGGATCCGGCTTCCCCCTTGACTTTGCTTGACAGAAGGGAATCACGTGACCTCGGGACGCTGCGGACCGTCACAAACATACCTCAGCTGCCAAGCATCTGCATTTTGACCACGTGACCATGGTGCTCTCCGAGCCTGGCGGTTTTCTTGCAGACGTTTCATTTACCCAAACTACGTATTATCATCATCCTCATCAGGACTAGCCCTGGTGATGTTACCTAGTTGGGTCCCGAAACGTCTGCAAGAATCACGGAGCACCAAGGACCCCACGGTCGTCTTCCTCCTCCTCTCCACACACCTCTCTCTCTTTAATCACTGATGGTGTTATCTAGTTGGGTAATGAGACGTCTGCAAGAAGAAACCCCCCCCCCAGCTCAGAGAGCACCCAGGACCCCACAGTCCTCCTCCTCCTCCTCCTCTCTGCAAGCCCCCTCTCTCTTCTACACTGATGATGTTGGGTCATGAAAGCACCCAGGACCCCACAGTCCTCCTCCTCCTCCTCCTCCTCTCTGCAAGCCCCCTCTCTCTTCTACACTGATGATGTTGGGTCATGAAAGCACCCAGGACCCCACAGTCCTCCTCCTCCTCCTCCTCTCTGCAAGCCCCCTCTCTCTTCTACACTGATGATGTTGGGTCATGAAAGCACCCAGGACCCCACAGTCCTCCTCCTCCTCTCTGCAAGCCCCCTCTCTCTTCTACACTGATGATGTTGGGTCATGAAAGCACCCAGGACCCCACAGTCCTCCTCCTCCTCCTCCTCTCTGCAAGCCCCCTCTCTCTTCTACACTGATGATGTTGGGTCATGAAAGCACCCAGGACCCCACAGTCCTCCTCCTCCTCTCTGCAAGCCCCCTCTCTCTTCTACACTGATGATGTTGGGTCATGAAAGCACCCAGGACCCCACAGTCCTCCTCCTCCTCCTCCTCCTCCTCTCTGCAAGCCCCCTCTCTCTTCTACACTGATGATGTTGGGTCATGAAAGCACCCAGGACCCCACAGTCCTCCTCCTCCTCCTCCTCTCTGCAAGCCCCCTCTCTCTTCTACACTGATGATGTTGGGTCATGAACGCACCCAGGACCCCACAGTCCTCCTCCTCCTCCTCCTCCTCTCTGCAAGCCCCCTCTCTCTTCTACACTGATGATGTTGGGTCATGAAAGCACCCAGGACCCCACAGTCCTCCTCCTCCTCCTCCTCTCTGCAAGCCCCCTCTCTCTTCTACACTGATGATGTTGGGTCATGAAAGCACCCAGGACCCCACAGTCCTCCTCCTCCTCTCTGCAAGCCCCCTCTCTCTTCTACACTGATGATGTTGGGTCATGAAAGCACCCAGGACCCCACAGTCCTCCTCCTCCTCCTCCTCTCTGCAAGCCCCCTCTCTCTTCTACACTGATGATGTTGGGTCATGAAAGCACCCAGGACCCCACAGTCCTCCTCCTCCTCTCTGCAAGCCCCCTCTCTCTTCTACACTGATGATGTTGGGTCATGAAAGCACCCAGGACCCCACAGTCCTCCTCCTCCTCCTCCTCTCTGCAAGCCCCCTCTCTCTTCTACACTGATGATGTTGGGTCATGAAAGCACCCAGGACCCCACAGTCCTCCTCCTCCTCTCTGCAAGCCCCCTCTCTCTTCTACACTGATGATGTTGGGTCATGAAAGCACCCAGGACCCCACAGTCCTCCTCCTCCTCCTCCTCCTCTCTGCAAGCCCCCTCTCTCTTCTACACTGATGATGTTGGGTCATGAAAGCACCCAGGACCCCACAGTCCTCCTCCTCCTCCTCCTCTCTGCAAGCCCCCTCTCTCTTCTACACTGATGATGTTGGGTCATGAAAGCACCCAGGACCCCACAGTCCTCCTCCTCCTCTCTGCAAGCCCCCTCTCTCTTCTACACTGATGATGTTGGGTCATGAAAGCACCCAGGACCCCACAGTCCTCCTCCTCCTCTCTGCAAGCCCCCTCTCTCTTCTACACTGATGATGTTGGGTCATGAAAGCACCCAGGACCCCACAGTCCTCCTCCTCCTCCTCCTCTCTGCAAGCCCCCTCTCTCTTCTACACTGATGATGTTGGGTCATGAAAGCACCCAGGACCCCACAGTCCTCCTCCTCCTCCTCCTCCTCCTCTCTGCAAGCCCCCTCTCTCTTCTACACTGATGATGTTGGGTCATGAAAGCACCCAGGACCCCACAGTCCTCCTCCTCCTCCTCCTCCTCTCTGCAAGCCCCCTCTCTCTTCTACACTGATGATGTTGGGTCATGAAAGCACCCAGGACCCCACAGTCCTCCTCCTCCTCCTCCTCCTCTCTGCAAGACCCTTTTTTTCTACACTGATGATGTTGGGTCATGAAAGCACCCAGGACCCCACAGTCCTCCTCCTCCTCCTCCTCTCTGCAAGCCCCCTCTCTCTTCTACACTGATGATGTTGGGTCATGAAAGCACCCAGGACCCCACAGTCCTCCTCCTCCTCTCTGCAAGCCCCCTCTCTCTTCTACACTGATGATGTTGGGTCATGAAAGCACCCAGGACCCCACAGTCCTCCTCCTCCTCCTCCTCTCTGCAAGCCCCCTCTCTCTTCTACACTGATGATGTTGGGTCATGAAAGCACCCAGGACCCCACAGTCCTCCTCCTCCTCCTCCTCTCTGCAAGCCCCCTCTCTCTTCTACACTGATGATGTTGGGTCATGAAAGCACCCAGGACCCCACAGTCCTCCTCCTCCTCCTCCTCCTCCTCTCCGCACAACCCACTCCCTTCAGTCACTGATGATGTTACCTAGTTAGTTAATGAGACATCTGCACGAAGACAACCCCCCCCCCACCGTCCCAGCTCAGACAGCACCGAGGAGGACACCCCCCCCCCCCACACACACCTCCTCCTCCTTTCAATCCCTGGACGACGTCTCCTAATCGCGTCACCAAACGCCCAAACCACCCAAACCACCCCACCTCAGAAGACACCCTCCCCCGACCCCCACCTCCCCCCTCCCCTCCCTCATTTCCACCCCCCCCTCCCTGGCTACAACATCCCTTCTCCGTTCTTCGAGTCCTCATCGCGAGGGAGGCGCGTGGCAGACCCCACCGAGGGAAAGTTTAAGAGCCTCGGTGGAGCAGTGGGCTAATGCCTCCTTAAGTAACACCAGCTGCCTGCAATTAGTGCAGGTTCGAGTCCCACCAGGCTCAAGGTTGACTCAGCCTTCCATCCTTCCGAGGTAGGTAAAATGAGCCAGATTGTTGGGGGGCAATAAGCTGACTTTGTAATAATGCCGCTTGGGGGGGGGGCGAAAGCCCTAATAAGCAGGCATATACATAGGATGAAGGCTACTGCTAAGCACATTGGTTTGTGCTTCTTAGATTGTAAGCCGCCCTGAGTCTTCGGAGAAGGGCGGGATATAAATGGGATTAGATAGATAGATAGATAGATAGATAATTAGATAGATAGATAGATAGATAGATAGATAGATAGATAGATAGATAGATAGATAGATAGATAGATAGATAGATAGATAGATAGATAGATAGATAGATAGATAAAGTTCCAACATCTGCGCCTGGCATCTCTGGAGCGCAGCCCGGCCGCCGCCTTTCCCCGGTGCCGAAGTGGGGTGGGGGGGGCGGGCGAGCGCGGGTCTCTCTCTTCCCCCCCCCAGCTCCGGCAAGGCGGAGCCTAACTGGGGAGGGGGCGGAGCCAGGCGAGGTGGGCTCTGCCTAGCGGCTCCTGCTGCGGCGGCTGCTGCCGCTGCTGGTGCTCCGGGCTCGGCGGCGGCTGCTGCTGCTGCTGCTTCTCCTCCTCCTCCTCCTCCTTCTCCCGCGCCATGGCAGGCGCGCGCGGCTGGCCGCTGCTCCGCCGCCGCCGCTTCCTCCTCTTCCTCCCGGCCTCCTCCTCCTCCTCCTCCTCCTCCTCCTCCTCCGCAGCCTCCTCCTCCTCCTCCTCGCCTTCTTCCTCCCCGGCGCCCTCTCTGCTGCCGCTGCTCTTGCTGCTGGCCAGCGGAGCGGGGCCCGGGGCCGTGGCGGCCGTGCAAGCAGCAGCGGAGCCGGGCGGCGGAGGCAGCGCAAGAGGAGGAGGAGGAGGAGGAGGTGCGAGCAGCGGTGGGACCCCAGGCGGCGTCGTCGGCGGCAACAGCCGGCCAGGCCGGCCGGGGAGCAGCCCGTGCCGGGAGAAGACGGTGACGGTGTCCACCTTGCCGGTCTTGCGGGAGAGCGACCTCGCCTGGAGGAGCGGAGGAGGCGGCCCTTCGGGGAGTTCGGCCGCCTCCCCTGCTTCAGCCTCGGCCGCCGCCGCCGCCGCCGCTCCGGGTTCGGTGCCTCCCGGCGGCGGCGGCGGCGTTGACTCGCGTTTGCTGCTGTTCGTGAGGAGCGAAGTGCCCGGGCGCGTGGCGGTGCAGGACGACCTGGACAACACGGAGCTGCCCTTCTTCACTCTGGGTGAGTCGGGGGAGGGGGGAGGAAAGGGGGCGAGACGGACCTTCCCCCACCCACCCACCCCTACTCCCCCTTACCTGCCTTCCTCTTGGTCTCTTTCCCCCCCCCCACCCCTTTCCTCTTCTGCTCCTGGTGTGTGTGTGTGTGTGTGTGTGTGTGTGTGTGTGTGTGTGTGGCTTCCTGGGGGTCCTTCTGCCCCTCCCCCTGATGGGGATAACACGGAACTGCCCTTCTTCCCTCTGGGGGAATCAGGGGGACGAGACCGACCCCCCCACACACACCACACACACACACACACACACCTTACCTGCTTTCCTCTTGGTGTCTTCCCCTCCCCCCCCCTCTTCTTCTGCTCCTGGTGTGTGTGTGTGTGTGTGTGTGTGTGTGGCTTCCTGGGGTCCCCCTGATGTGGAGAACACGGAACTGCCCTTCTTCCCTCGGGGGGAATCAGGGGGACGAGATCGACCCCCCCACACACACCCCACACACACACACACACACACACACACCTTACCTGCTTTCCTCTTGGTGTCTTCCCCTCCCCCCCCCTCTTCTTCTGCTCTTGGTGTTTGTGTGTGTGTGTGTGTGTGTGTGGCTTCCTGGGGGTCGTGCCCTCCCCCCCCCAATCTGGATAACACGGAGCTGCCTTTCTTCACTCCGCAGGACTCAGGGGGACGAGACGGACCTCCCCCCCCCCCCCCGCCTTACCTGCCTTCCAATTGGTCTCTCTCTTTCCCCCACACCCCCCCCCCGCCATTCTGCTCCTGGTGTTTGTGTGTGTGAGTGTCTGGCTTCCTGGGGTATTCGTAGCCTCTCTTTCCCCCCCCCCCCAATCTGGATAACACGGAGGTGCCCTTCTTCACTCTGGGTGGGTCAGGGGGACGAGGCGGACCCCCCCCCACCCACCCACACCTGCCTTCCTCTCGGTTTCCCCCCACCCCATTCTGCTCCTGGTGTGTGTGTGTGGGGGGGCTTCCTGGGGGTCCTCGTGGCCCCCCATCCCTTCGCCACTGGCTCCTGAAGAAGTGAGGCTCCCTTTAGTCCTTGGATACTTGGTCTGTTTGTACGAAGCTAGCCTTTTGTTTCTTGGATTTTCTTTTCTTTCTTTGTTTTGCGGGGGGGGGGGGAGATTTGAGGAAGACGGAAAGCGAGGTTCAGGGCTTTGCTTTCCCACGGACCCGTGTTCCCGAAATCCTGCCTGCCTGCCTGCTTCTTTCCCTTTCCCCTCCTTGCTGGTTCTTCTTCTTCTTTTTTTTTTTTTGTACGTCTGTATAGCTTCTCAGCCATCCCTGGTTTGTAGTTGGCTTTTTTTTTTTTTTTTTTTTTTGGCAAAAGACAACTTGACCCTTTTTCATCAGTTGTGTGTGGGGGGAGGGTCTTCAATTCCCCCCCCCCCTTCCAGAAGCTTGGCAGGGGCGAGGAGGATCTAACCCGCTGGGTTGCAATGTGGGGTGCCTCATACCGTGAAAGATGCTGAAAGGGGGTGAATGGATGAAGGCAGCGCTGGGCAGCAGCCTTCTCCTTTCCTTTGGACCCGATTCTGCAGTTTCTCAGTCTCCCCCCCCCACCCCTTTTCCTGGCTTCCCTTCCATCTTCCTTCTCCTTCCATCTATTCCTACACCTCTCGCCTGCCTCCTCCTCTCTCTCTCTGTCTCTCTCTCTCTCTCTCTCTCCCCTCCACCCCCTCCCTAATAGGTGTGCATTTCAGTAAGACACGTGTGGCGGGGTGGGGGTGGGGGCGCGGGGGAAGGCTTCCCTACTTGCAAGAGTAAACAGGTGTTCTACACTGCCATCCTCAGCTAACTGAGCCCTAGAGATTCAGGAAAGCACGTGCACAAAAGTAAAAAACAAAAAAATGGAAGGATGGAAGGCTGAGTCAACCTTGAACTGGTCAGGATCCTACTGCTGGCAGTTGGCAGAATTAACCTGCAGTACTGCATTTTAACCACTGTGCCACCATGGCAGAGAGAGAGAGAGAGAGAGAGAGAGAGAGAGATGTAGGTAGGTAGAATATACAATTGATAGAAAGGTAGCTAGCTAGTTAGTTAGACAGACAATAGATGATAGATAGAGATAGACAGACAGACAGACAGACACAGACAGACAGACAGACATAGCAATAGCACTCAGACATATGTATTGCCCCATAGTGCTTTACAGCCCCTTCTAAGCAGTTTACAGAGTCAGCATCTTGAGCCCCAACAATCTGGATCCTTGTTTTACCGACCTCGGAAAGCTTGAAGGCTGACCTTCAGCCAGTCAGGGTCAAACTGCCGAACTTTTGGCAGTCAGCAGAATTATTAAGAGTCTTTTAAAAAGGCTGCACTCTCTAACTAGGTGCCTGGTTCAGCTAAAATGTATTTTTGGGGGCGGGGGGGGGAAAGTGGTGCCCTTCTCCCAACACCTGGGAGCGCATGCACACCTGGTGTAGATTGGAGAAGCTTCAAAATGTTAAAAAAATATATACTGGGCTGTCCTCGTGCAAACTCTTAAGGGGTGGATTTGCGAGTCAAAAGTGCGCGAGGTCACAATTGCAGAGAGAAGATTGTGAATTGTGCAGGTCAATAACTGACCAAGGTTTTTCTGCAGTGAGCAGAGGAGACATAAGGAAGGTGGAACAGGTATACTAGAAGTTGCAGGCACTCCTCGACTTAACAACAGTTTGTTTACTGACTTTACTTCCTCCCCTTTTTTCACACTTACAACCTTCCCCATGGTCGTGTAATCAAAATTCAGATGCTTGGCAACTGACATGAACTTATGGCAGTGTCCCAGTTACGTGATCCCCTTTGGCCGCTTTCCAATAAGCAAAATCAATGCAGAAGCCAGATTCGCTTAACCGCCGTGTGACTCACTTAAGAACTGAAAAGATTCGCTTAATAGCTGTGTCGAAAAATGGGGGAAAAACTCCCTTAACAAATGTCTCGCTTAGCAACATAAATGTTGGGCTCCATTGCGGGCATAAGCTGAGCACCTAGTTGTATTGGAAGGAGAATAAAACATTCAAGACCTTTTGGGCTGTGCAAAATAACTTTGTAGATCTGAAAATCCTGGAGAAGATATTGCCTCTTAATGTTACTTTTTCTTTCTTTCTTTGTTTTAAGGGATTTTTGTGTTCTCACAAATACACGCACCCAAAAAAAACCCCAGCATTTCTTTCTCGCTTTTCTAAATCACCAACATACCACAGTTCCCTGGGCAGTGTACAAATCAATTACGGCCGTATAATTAAAAATAAAACAATGCAAAGTAATAAAACAGCAATATAATAAGATATAACGGAGCAGCCACATACTGGCAGACACAGTTCATGAAATCGCCAGCCAACTAGTAACTGGGGTGAAAAAAGAGCATGTAGGGTTTGGAGTCAAGTTTTTTTTTTAAAGAAAAAGTGGGGGGACATTTTTTGAAATAGGGCATCAAAGTTTGACCTGAGAGATCAAGTGGAAAACTAATAGCGGTTTCCCGCCACAGTGAGTGAGAGAAGAGTACAGCTGTGCAACTCTTTTAGGGATCTCCCCGGTGGATCCTGAACCGTCAAGCTGCATTATAGGAAAAAAAAATATTCCAAAAGAAAAGTATGGATGATGGTGATGGAGATGAAGGTGGTGGAGATGGAGATAGTGATGGTGATGATGATGGAGAGGTTGATGATGATGAAGGCGATGGAGATGGTGATGGTATGAAGGTGATGGAGATGTTGATGAAGGTGATGGGGATGGAGATGGTAATGAAGGTGATGGAAATAGTGATGAAGGTGATGGAGATGATGATGATGATGAAAGTGATGATGGTGATGGTGATGAAGAAGACGATGATGATGAAGGTGATGGAGATGGTGATGAAGGTGATGGAGATGGTGATGGTGAGTCCTTGGGGAGAAGGGCAGCATATAAATGTAATAAATCTAAATCTAGTCTAAATCTGATGGAGATGAAGGTGGTGTGGAGATGGTGATGAAGGTGATGGGGGATGGTGAAGGTGATAAAGGTGATGGAAATAGTGATGAAGGTGATGGTGAAGGTGATGGAGATGGTGATGATGATGAAGGTGATGGAAATGGTGATGAAGGTGATAATGAAGATGATGGAGATGTTGATGAAGGTGATGATGAAGGTGATGGAGATGGTGATGATGGTGATGGTGATGAAGGTGATGCTAGTCAGGATGATTTCCAGATGTGGCAGTCTATGCTGATTAGAAGAATCCTTGATCTAGAAGACGGGGCTTGAAAGAACTTGTTGAGCCTGTAACTGGCTGGGACAATGTGGGAGATAACCCTGAAGTGTTTCAGCATTAAAGCAAAGGATATTTTGTTCAGCGCTGATGTTTCTTTGCCTCTGGTTGCCACAAGTGTTTTTTGCCTGTGTGTTTGTTGATATGCTTCGCCTGGGGAAACCAAAGTTTGCTTCTTCTTAAGACGTTGGGAAGAAGCCACAACATTTCTCTTGCTGCTTTAGCTAATAATTAGCAGTTATTTTCATCTGCAAGACCCTCCCGGCTTTCGAGACACCACTACTTGAGGAAAATCTTGGCATCGGTGTAGTTTCCTTGGTAACAAGATGCAAGATAGTTGGCCACAATATTTTGCCTTTCGGACTGGCCTGCCTTGTGGTGCCCCATCCAACTTCTAACCAGAGCCATTCCTTTTTGTGGTGAGCTGGGATCAGCGTGAGGCAGAGAGTTTAATTTAATGTTGCTGTTGTTTTGCGGTGACTTGCTATTTGGGAACCAAATTTTGCAACTGAAAGATCATCGTCTATTTTCCTCCATTCTTTCCTCCTCCCTCCCTCCCTCCCTCCTCCCTTCCTCTTCTTTCTTTTTCTTTCTTTCTTTCTTTCTTTCTTTCTTTCTTTCTTTCTTTCTTTCTTTCTTTCTTTCTTTCTTTCTTTTCTTCCTTCCTGTTCTCCTTCCTTCCTTCCTTCCTTCCTTCCTTCCTTCCTTCCTTCCTTCCTTCCCTTCTCTTCCTTTCCTGCTCCTCTTCCTCCCCTCTTCCTCCACTCCCTCCCTCCCTCCTCCCTTCCTCTATCCCCTCCCTCCCTCCCTCCCTTCCCTTCCTTCCTCCCTCCCTCCCTCCCTCCCCTTCTTCCCCCCTCCAGTTCATCGCCTCTTGCAAAAAAAAAAAAAAAAGATTTGCAAACCCAACACATATTTCTTTGGCGCAAACAATCGCACACTCCAGAGAGTGGCAGCGTGCACTTGAGAGATACTGAAAGGAATAGGTAAATTAATAATAATAATAAAAAAACACCCCAAAACAACGGAAAGGGTAACATTCCAGAGGTTGCTAGACAGGTGACTTTGCTCTGACCAACGCTTTGCATATCAATTTTCCATCTGTTCTTCTCATTACCTTTGGGCTGTCAAGGATTCTCCGTTCAGAGCCCGCGACTGCCCGCTTTTTAAGGACCGGGAAAGGAAATGAGGTGTCGCACCTTTTGCTCTAGGACAAAATAATCTGGCCAGGTCTTGTCAAGATAACTCTGGTTATTTCCCCAGAAAAAACAAAACAAAACGGAAACGTTTAAGAGATCACACCCAGCACAGTTCCGTCTTGGGCAGAATTGCTCAAGCCGGCAGCTGATCTCTAAGCAAACATCTCAAAATCTTCCCCTAATTTCCTGGCGTAGCTTCCCGCTGTTGCGGGCGGCTACAGAGTCCTCGAAAAACCTGGGCTTCCCCGAATTTCAGATGACAATAAGCTGTGGGGGTGCGCAGGAAGGACCAGCTGGCAGAAGCATCTGGGCACCTCTGGGCTGTCTCGAATTAAGGCATTCTGAGGTTGCTCCCAAAGTGTCCTTCCTGTGCATTTAGTCCTCGACTGAGCGACACGCGGGAACCCCAAATTTCGGACCCCTCCGCCAGACGCTTGTTAAGTGAGTTTTGTCCCCCATTTCCGTGACCTCTTCTCGCCGCCGCAATTAAGCGAATCGGCTGCCCTCGATGAGTTAGGAAGCCGGTCGCTAAGCGGGCCCGGCTTCCACCCCCCTCCCGCGTTGGACTTTGCTCGGTCAGAAGGTCGCAAAAGGGTGAAGAAATCAGGTGTGACCGTCAGGAAGGTGAGTCAGTTGCCAGGCATCTGAATTTTGACCAGGTGAGGGAGGGGAGCAGAAAAACGGGCCCTCCCTGACTTTTTCCCCGCTGCCGTTGTAACTTTGAACAGCCGCTAAACCAAATGTTGTAAGTTGAGGACTTGCCTGTATTGAAACATACCATCCCTACAATCCACACAGGTAGGAATTACAGCCAGGAAATTCCATCGGGAATGGCGCTTGCTCCGTTTAATTGATTGTCGCAAACTGGTGGAGGACCTGGCCTGGCCTTGCTCCACTGAGCTGGATCCACCGCACAACTCCCAATTCTTGCACACCTTTCTTTGATATTTTTTTTTGTCCCCCCACCTCTTTTCCAGGACGCATGGAAAGAGGAATGCTGACTTCAAAAGCTGCTTTTAATTATGCCCCAAACCTCTGTTGACTGTTCTAGGCAGGCCACGGGGTGATTTGTGAGGCTGCTGAGATTCTGATCTATTGACGCTATAAGGATGGTTGGAGATATTTGGTGAATTATGGCAGCCTGTGTTTCATCTGCACGGGGAGATGCTTTATGTCTTTCATTCATTAGCCAGACACATGCCAATTAGCCTGACGAATTACGCCTTGTTATTGGAGTGGTTATGCACAAGTCAGAAAGGAATTCCTGAGTTTCCCAGGGAGGGAGGGAGGAAAGAAGAGAGGGAGGGAGGGAGGGAGAAAGGAAGAGAGAAAGGGAGGGAGGGAAGGAAGGAAGGAAAGGGAGGGAAAAGGACAGAGAGGGAGGAAGATGAGAAAGGGGAAAGAGAAGGGAGGGAAGGGATGAGAGGGAGGAAAGAAGGGAGGGAGGGAAGGGAAAGGAAGGAAAGGAGAAGGAGGGAAGAAAGGAGGATGGAAGGGAGGGGAGGGAAGGAAGAAGGAAGGGAGGGAGGGAAGAAAGAAGGAAGGATGGAAGGGAGGGGAAGAAGGAAGGAAAGGAGAAGGAGGGAAGAAAGAAGGAAGGATGGAAGGGAAGGAAGAAGGAAGGAGAAGGAGGGAAGAAAGAAGGAAGGATGGAAGGGAGGGAAGAAGGAAGGGAGGGAGGGAGGAAGATGAGAAAGGGAAAAAGAGAATGGAGGGAGGGGAGAGAGGGAGGGAGGGGATGGGAGGAGGGAGAGAGGAAGGATGGATATGAGAAGGAAGGAAGAAGAGGAAAGAGAAGAAGGAAGGAGCGTTTAGGAAGTATAGCTGTTAGCTTTCTCAGGCAAGCCAGCTAGTCAGACACGGCAAGGTTTTATTTATTGTTAAGCTCCATTAACAGAATCTTGCACGTCCGAAAGTACAGTTCTCCCATCTCCTTTACCCTAACCCAAATTTACCTCTTCTGGGCCTCTTGCCTCACCCACCACCCCCTGAGATCTATCTATGCTGCCTCTTATCCGATGGTTCCAGGCCCTCAAGGTCATTCCCACATACCAAGTACAAGGGGAAGCTCTCCGACTTGTTTCTTCCATGACTTTTCTCTCTCTCTCTTTTTTTTTTTGTTATCTGCACCTTTCAACCTTGAACGCTGGACCCTCCCTTTTCAAAATGAAAAGGCAGGAATTTCGTAGGCAGCTTCTGTATTTAAAACATGCCAGCAGCCTTGACTGCCACCATGAAAGTCTCCAGGCTCCAGATGTGCTTATATGTGTCTCCCATGATCTCTACTTAATAAGTCGCTGGCTATTGGAACAGCCAGCCCGGTGCTGCGCTTTATCATTGTCCAGGCTGGCTGGGGCTCTTGGGATTTGCACTTTGCAAATGTCTGAAGCTTCCCCATTTGTGATTTTTAATGTAGCTGAACGGATGTCCATTTGGGGAATGGGAAACTTAAGTATTGCTTAATTTCTCCTTGATTTCATTGGCTTCAGACTCAGCTGATTAGATAATAGAATAGAATAGAATAGATAGAATAGAATAGAATAGAATAGAATAGAGTAGAGTAGAGTAGAGTAGAGTAGAGTAGAGTAGAGTAGAGAGTAGAATAGAAGATAGAGTAGAGTAGAGTAGAGAGTAGAATAGAATTAGAATAGAATAGAACAGAATAGGAGAGAATAGAATAGAATAGAATAGAATAGAATAGAATAGAATAGAATAGAATAGAATAGAATAGAATAGAATAGAATAGAATAGAATAGAATGAGGAGGACTTTGGATTTTCTCGTTGCTCTCTTTCCTTGCAGACGTTTCATGACCCAACTAGGCAACAGCATCAGTGCTAGAAGGGAGTAGGGTGTGCGGTTACCAACATTCCCAGTAAATGTGAATGCGTGTAACATTCACACTAGCCAGAACAAGCTAGATTGATCTTCCTTTACTTTGGCTGAGGATGGCCCCAAGAGACCATTAAGTGCTTTAATTTCCACAAACTTTAACCGGGGTGGGTGGTGGTGATTCCCTGTAAATTATTGAATCGGAGAATTTTGCACTGCCTCAGGATGGGCAAGATATGACTTATCCACATTTGTCACGGTTCATCCGTGATAAGGACTAATAAGTCAGTCCAATAGCTTTTGGGGTGGCCCTAACCCATCTAAAGCTTTTTACATAGACTCCCCACCCGTTTCTTAAATTCTAAACAGGCCTAGCTGTGAAAGAGAGAAAAGTGTTAATTTGGATGTGGTTGAAAAATTGGCCATGTGTGTTTCATTGACGCTGGCAGCCAAAATATGTCTGTTAATGAGCTGAGTGTTTTTTGGGGGGGAAGACGACTTAACAGAACTTTTTCTGCGGGAATAAAAATGGAAATGTTAGATGCTTCTCATGTCTCCCAATTTTTTTTGGTGGTGGCTCCCAGATTTTGCAACTCCATCTATCTACCTATCTACCTATCTATCTACCTACCTACCTACCTACCTATCCAGTGCTTTTTTGTAAAAGAAAAAGGTGCCGGAACTCACACATGTCATACAACCCGGCTTGCTATCCTACAAGGTTCCATCCAAAAAAGGTGCCGGAACTCCGTTCTGAGCGTTTTATGAGAAAAAAAGCCCTCTATCTATCTATCTATCTATCTATCTATCTATCTATCTATCTATCTATCCTCTCTCTCTCTCTCTCTCTCTCTCTCTCTCTCCCTCTCTCTCCCGTCCTGTCTATGTAGTCTGTCTATTATCTATCTATCTTTCTAGTCTCTATCTATCTAGTCTTTCTATTAGCT
>CM044368.1:5143033-5179273 GCA_024294585.1 Vipera latastei | reverse complement strand
TATTGTGAGGCTGCTGAGATTCTGATCTATTGACGCTATAAGGATGGTTGGAGATATTTGGTGAATTATGGGCAGCCTGTGTTTCATCTGCACGGGGAGATGCTTTATGTCTTTCATTCATTAGCCAGACACATGCCAATTAGCCTGACGAATTACGCCTTGTTATTGGAGTGGTTATGCACAAGTCAGGAAAGGAATTCCTGAGTTTCCCAGGGAGGGAGGGAGGAAAGAAGAGGAGGGAGGGAGGGAGGGAGGGAGGGAGGGAGAAAGGAAGAGAGAAAGGGAGGGAGGGAAGGAAGGAAGGAAAGGGAGGGAAAGGACAGAGAGGGAGGAAGATGAGAAAGGGGAAAGAGAAGGGAGGGAAGGGAGAGAGGGAGGAAAGAAGGGAGGGAGGGAAGAAGGAAGGAAAGGAGAAGGAGGGAAGAAAGGAAGGATGGAAGGGAGGGAGGGAAGGAAGAAGGAAGGGAGGGAGGGAAGAAAGAAGGAAGGATGGAAGGGAGGGAAGAAGGAAGGAAAGGAGAAGGAGGGAAGAAAGAAGGAAGGATGGAAGGGAAGGAAGAAGGAAGGAGAAGGAGGGAAGAAAGAAGGAAGGATGGAAGGGAGGGAAGAAAGAAGGGAGGGAGGGAGGAAGATGAGAAAGGGAAAAAGAGAATGGAGGGATGGGAGAGAGGGAGGGAGGGGAGGGGAGGAGGGAGAGAGGAAGGATGGATATGAGAAGGAAGGAAGAAGAGGAAAGAGAAGAAGGAAGGAGCGTTTAGAAGTATAGCTGTTAGCTTTCTCAGGCAAGCCAGATAGTCAGACACGGCAAGGTTTTCTTTTATTGTTAAGCTCCATTAACAGAATCTCGCACGTCCGAAAGTACAGTTCTCCCCATCTCCTTTACCCTAACCCAAATTTACCTCTTCTGGGCCTCTTGCCTCACCCACCACCCCCTGAGATCTATCTATGCTGCCTCTTATCCGATGGTTCCAGGCCCTCAAGGTCATTCCCACATACCAAGTACAAGGGGAAGCTCTCCGACTTGTTTCTTCCATGACTTTTCTCTCTCTCTCTTTTTTTTTTTTTTTGTTATCTGCACCCTTTCAACCTTGAAGGCTGGGCCCCTCCCTTTTCAAAATGAAAAGGCAGGAATTTCGTAGGCAGCTTCTGTATTTAAAACATGCCAGCAGCCTTGACTGCCACCATGGAAAGTCTCCAGGCTCCAGATGTGCTTATATGTGTCTCCCATGATCTCTACTTAATAAGTCGCTGGCTATTGGAACAGCCAGCCCGGTGCTGCGCTTTATCATTGTCCAGGCTGGCTGGGGCTCTTGGGATTTGCACTTTGCAAATGTCTGAAGCTTCCCCATTTGTGATTTTTAATGTAGCTGAACGGATGTCCATTTGGGGAAATGGGAAACTTAAGTATTGCTTAATTTCTCCTTGATTTCATTGGCTTTCAGACTCAGCTGATTAGATAATAGAATAGAATAGAATAGAATAGAATAGAATAGAATAGAATAGAATAGAATAGAATAGAGTAGAGTAGAGTAGAGAGTAGAATAGAAGATAGAGTAGAGTAGAGTAGAGAGTAGAATAGAAATAGAATAGAATAGAATAGAATAGAATAGAATAGAATAGAATAGAATAGAATAGAATAGAATAGAATAGAATGAGGAAGGACTTTGGATTCTCGTTGCTCTCTTCCTTGCAGACGTTTCATGACCCAACTAGGCAACAGCATCAGTGCTAGAAGGGAGTAGGGTGTGCGGTTTACCAACATTCCCAGTAAATGTGAATGCGTGTAACATTCACACTAGCCAGAACAAGCTAGATTGATCTTCCTTTACTTTGGCTGAGGATGGCCCAAGAGACCATTAAGTGCTTTAATTTCCACAAACTTTAACCGGGGGTGGTGGTGGTGATTCCCCTGTAAATATTGAATCGGAGAATTTGCACTGCCTCAGGATGGGCAAGAATATGACTTATCCACATTTGTCACGGGTTCATCCGTGATAAGGACTAATAAGTCAGTCCAATAGCTTTTGGGGTGGCCCAACCCATTTAAAGCTTTTTACATAGACTCCCCACCCGTTTCTTAAATTCTAAACAGGCCTAGCTGTGAAAGAGAGAAAAGTGTTAATTTGGATGTGGTTGAAAAATTGGCCATGTGTGTTTCATTGACGCTGGCAGCCAAAATATGTCTGTTAATGAGCTGAGTGTTTTTTGGGGGGGAAGACGACTTAACAGAACTTTTTCTTGCGGGAATAAAAATGGAATGTTAGATGCTTCTCATGTCTCCCAATTTTTTTGGTGGTGGCTCCCAGATTTTGCAAACTCCATCTATCTACCTATCTACCTATCTATCTACCTACCTACCTACCTACCTATCCAGTGCTTTTTTGTAAAAGAAAAAGGTGCCGGAACTCACACATGTCATACAACCCGGCTTGCCTATCCTACAAGGTTCCATCCAAAAAAGGTGCCGGAACTCCGTTCTGAGCGTTTTATGAGAAAAAAAAGCCATCTATCTATCTATCTATCTATCTATCTATCTATCTATCTATCTATCTATCTATCTATCTATCTATCCTCTCTCTCTCTCTCTCTCTCTCTCTCTCTCTCTCTCTCTCTCCCTCTCTCTCCCGTCTGTCTATGTAGTCTGTCTATTATCTATCTATCTTTCCTAGTCTCTATCTATCTAGTCTTTCTATTAGCTATATCTATCTATATTCTATCTGTACTGTTATATCTATCTATCTATCTATCTATCTATCTATCTATCTATCTATCTATCTATCTCTATCTCTATCTCTATCTCTACACACACCACACACACATACAGATATATAGATATAGATATAGATATAGATGATATAGATATAGATATAGATAAAATCCAGGAAAACCTTTGAAGTGTACACGGGTTTTGTTCAGTTTGGATGGACTGTATTTATTTTGATTGCCAGTGGTGATCTGCTTGTTTTCTTTTGGCTGATGTTTAATTCTGACCTACTAGATGCTGTTCCTTTGTGGGAAGGCGCTGGCTGACCTCAGTTCCCAATCTGTAAGCCTCCCTGTAACGTAATTTCCCTTTGATGATTTCTCTTGGGTTTAATGAAAGACAGGGAAACCGGGGGACTTATAGGTCAGTGGAGAGATGATTGTATGCTGAGACAGACCGTTCATTGATATGTACGCCACTTGGCCATCTCGTAATTATGTGTGAACCTACGCTGTCAGTGAGAATTTCTGGAAGGGGAAGAAGAGGAAGGAAGGAAGGAAGGAAGGAAGGAAGGAAGGAAGGAAGGAAGGAAGGAAGGAAGGAAGGAAGGAAGACAGAGAAGGAAGGAAGACAGAGAAGGAAGGAAGACAGAGAAGGAAGGAAGGAAGGAAGACAGAGAAGGAAGGAAGGGTGCAAGGAAATGAAGGAAGGAAGGTAGAGAGAAGGAAGGAAGGAAAGGGAGGAGGGAGGAAGGAAGGAGAAGGTAGAAGGATGGAAGGAAGGAAAGGAGAGAAAGGATGGAAGGACGACAGAGGGAAGAAAAGGAAGAGAGAGAAGGAGGAAGAGAGGGAGGAAGGAAGGAAGGAAGGAAGGAAGACAGACACAGAAGGAAGGAAGGAAGGAAGGAAGGACGACAGAAGGAAGGAAGGGTGCAAGGAAATGAAGGAAGGAAAGTAGAGAAGGAAGAAGGAAGGAAGGAAAGGGAGGAGGGAGGGAGGAAGGAGAAGGTCGAAGGAAGGTAGGAAGGAAAGGAGAGAGAGGGAAGGAAGGAAGACAGAGAGAAGGAAGAAAGGAAGAGAGGGAGGGAGGAAGAATGGAAGGAAGGTGAGAGGAAGGAAGGAAAGATACGGTGAATGTGTAAATCTCATTTTGGAATTCTGCCGGCATCCGTGATGTGGGGCATCCAGGCAGAAAACGGGCGCGCCCTCTCTCTTCCAGCTTGCCTGCTTCCCTGCCTGACCCCTCCGTGGACCCCTTCCCTTTGCTGCAGAACGCCGTCCCATCTCCCACCCCGTACAGAGGAAAGCCCACCCACCCCGACCCCCTGCCCTGCCACCCTAAGGGAAGTCGCCTGGGCCAAGAAAGAGCTGGCCAAGAGGTGCTGTTTTGCGTTTTTTGAAGGGACGGACAGGGCCGGAAACGGGGGTGCTCGGCTGGGGGCTCCCCGTGGCCCGTTCCCCAAACCCTAAAAGAGATTCCCCACCCTACATTGTACGGTCCGCTTCCCGCTGCGCCTAGCAGGAGCAAACTTGAGTTGGCGCGCACCGGAGAAGTGTGTCTCGCCGAGGAACCTTTGCCACTCCACAGAGCCCCATTTTCCACACCACGTGCCATTGTTAGCTCGCTTGTGTGTCAGCTGTCGAGCCTCCAAAGGGAATCGCAGTTTGCCTGCGATTCAAAAATGTGTTGAGACACTCTCTCTCCCTCAAAGGGTTTCGCTGGTGATTTGAGCAGTACAGGGGGAAAAAACAAAAGCTGGTGCACAAACTATTTAAGATCCACTTAGGAGTCATTTGGGTGGCCTTTTTTTTCTTTTTTCTTTCCCCCCCCCAGGGAGTCCAAAATTTATCTCACCCCCCCTTCTAGCACCTAATTCTTGACATGAGGGAGGTTAATAGTATGCATCATCAAGGCTGCCATTCTGGTGGTTCTTTTTTCTTTTTTCTTTTTAATGGAAGGAAGGAAGGAAGGAAGGAAGGAGGAAGGAAGGAAGGAAGGAAGGAAGGAGGAAGGAAGGAAGGAAGGAGAAAAGAGAGGAAGGGAAGACGGAAGGGAAGGAAGGGAGAGAAGGAAGGAGAAAAAGAGAGGGAAGACGGAAGGAAGGAAGGAAGGAAGGAAGGAAGGAAGGAAGGAAGGAAGGAAGGAAGGAAGGAAGGAAGACACAGAGATGGAAGGAAGGGAGGGAGGGAGGGAGGAAGGGGAGGGAAAGAAGGAAATAGAAAATCCATTGCTTTTTCCCCTACTTGGATGGGAGTCACCTTCTCCCACCTCCCCTCAATGGAGGGAAGGGATTTGGTTATTCCCTTCTCTTTCTTTCTTTCTTTCTTCTTTCTTTCTTTCTTTCTTTCTTTCTTTCTTTCTTTCTTTCTTTCTTTCTTTCTTTCTTCATTCTTTCTCTCTCTCTCTCTCTCTCTCTCTCTCTCTCTCTCTCTCTCTCTCTCTCTCTCTCTCTTTCCTCTCTTTCTTTCTTTCTCTCTCTCTCTCTCTCTCCTTCCCCCCCCCCCTCTCTCTTTCCTCTTACCCTTCTTGCTAGGGATAATCAGCCTGGAAATATTAACACTTTGAACCTGCAAAAACCGTTTCAATGCTGTGTTTACCATCCAAACCCCTCTGGGCTATGCTCTTATTTCTGCAAATGGTTTTGATCAAGCTGGAGCATATTCTGCTTGTTTGGGCAATCTTGCGAGCTTTGGACGTGTGCTTAACTTTCCTGCTACCATGCATAAAAAAGTGATAATAAGATGCATCGACAGATTCTTCTGTCCTCTTCCATCTTTCAGCTAAACTTATTTAGCCTGTCTGTCACCTTGGGGGCACGGAGGCGGGTGGGGGGGGAGGAACACACAATGTCTTGCATAGCCTTTGAAAGACTTCCTTGTCTGTGTCTGAGTAAGAGGCATCTGTTCCACTGTGTATTAACAACTATGTTATAATAAGCTCTTTTTAAATTATCTCCTGTTTGTTGTTTCTAGTCTCTCTCTCTCTCTCTTCTTCCTTCCTCCTCCCTTTCTTTCCTCCCTCCCTTCCTTTCTTCTTTCCTCCTTCTCTCTCTTCCTTCCTTCCTTTGTTCCCTCCCTCTCTCTCTTCCTTCCTTCCTTTGTTTCCCTCCGTCTCTCTCTTCTTTCCTCCCTCCCTCCCTCCCTCCCTTCTTTCCCTCCCTCTCTTCCTTCCTTCCTTTGTTCCCCTCCCTCCCCTCTCTTCTTTCCTCCCTCCCTCCCTCCCCTTCTTTCCCTCCCTCTCTCCCTTCCTTCCTTTGTTCCCTCCCTCTCTCTCTTCTTTCCTCCCTCCCTCCCTCCCTTCTTTCCCTCCCCTCTCTTCCTTCCTTCCTTTGTTCCCTCCCTCTCTCTCTTCTTTCCTCCCTCCCTCCCTCCCTTCTTTCCCTCCCTCTCTCTCCCTTCCTTCCTTTGTTCCCTCCCTCTCTCTCTTCTTTCCTCCCTCCCTTCTTTCCCTCCCTCTCTTCCTTCCTTCCTTTGTTCCCTCCCTCTCTCTCTTCTTTCCTTCCTCCCTACCCCTCCCTCCATTCCTTCCACCCTTCCTTCCTTTTCTCAAGCATCATTAAGGCTACTGAATCCTCCAGTCACAGAGAATGGGGGAAAAAAAATAAGTCCTTCCTATTAACTGGAAATAAATCATCAGCTGCTTGAAAGAATGGATATTTTTATTGTGGTCCCTGACTGGAATTGCAAACAAATGCCCATTAAATATTAAAATATAAAGAAAACCAGATAAAATTTTACAGTCGGTGGTAGCTCGTCAGCGGGTCAATCAAAGCCTGCCTAATTTTACAGGCACGGGTAACAAGATTTGAGTGTCAATCGAAGAAGTGGAATGAAATAAGAACAACTGTAGATTAAAAAGACCCAGGATTTCCTGGGTGTTTTACCAGCTAAGGAGTGATCACCTGGGCCGCTGAGATCTGGACTATGTACAGGTAGTGCTCGTATTTATGACGGTCGCAGCGTCCCGGGGATCACGTGATCAAAATTCAGACGCTTGTCGACTGACTCGTATTTATGACGGCCGATTCATTTAACAACCGTGTTACTAACTTATCAGCTGTGGCGATCCACTTAAGAACCCGTGCTGAGAAAGGTCGTAAAATGAGGCAAAACAAATTATCCCGTTTAACAACGGATATTTTTCTCTCGGTTGCTTTATTGATAAGATGGCAAAGACTAATCCATCCATCAACTACCGCTACTGGTTCAACCATCCCCGGCCTAAAAGGGTACAAGCCAGCTTTCAAAGTTTGCGAAAAAAAAGATAAGTTTGCTATTGCTGGCTTTCCATCCCTGCCGGTAAATTCACAGAACCCTCCCCCTATTCCAATTGCTTGCCTTTTTTTTTTTTTCCTTTTTTTTTCCCCCGAAAGAAGAGATAAGAAATTGTTTGGAAAAGGATTTATTTAATAATCCTGTGGCTCTGGCGAGTTTGCCTAGCGGGGGAGACATTTGATGCCCTTTTTCATTTCAATAAAGCCACGCAGATCCATGACGGAGTTAGCCTACCGTCGCCCGTGCTTGCTAGTTTTAAACACGCGTTGCCATTTTTATCCCGATTTCTGAGATTTTCAGGAAGAAGCCCCTCGTTGTTGTTTTTTCTTCCTCTCTGCTCTGTAAAACAAACAAGCAAGCAAACGAACAAGCAGGAGAATCAAGATTACAACAGGAGTCCAAGCAAGACTCTTTTTTTTTCTTCTTCCCCTGTGGCACTGTTTTAATTGCACCTCCTAGCGATGGCTGATTGCTGCAAAATTTGGAATGTTAATTAGCGAGGCTGGAGGCCCCCCCCCCCCCCCGTCATGTGCAAGAAACATCTGTCTTAAAGTTCTCCCCCTGTTCTCGTGTTTAGCCTAGAACGATGGTCAAGCCATCACGACATCCAGGTGGTCTTGGATGTCAAAGAAAGGAAGGAAGGAAGGAAGGAAGGAAGGAAGGAAGGAAGGAAGGAAGGAAGGAAGGAAGGAAGAAAGAAAGAAAGAAAGAAAGAAAGAAAGAAAGAAAGAAAGAAAGAAAGAAAGAAAGAAAGAAAGAAAGAAAGAAAAAAGAAAGGAAGGAAAGAAAGAAAGAAAGAAAAGAAGGAAGAAAGAAAGAAAGAAAGAAAGAAAGAAAGAAAGAAAGAAAGAAAGAAGAAAGAAAGAAAGAAAGGAAGGAAAGAAAGAAAAGAAAGAAAGAAAGAAAGAGAAAGAAAGAGAAAGAAGGAAAGAAAGGAAGAAAGGAAGAAAGAAAGAAAGAAAGGAAAGAAGGAAAGAAAAAAGGAAGGAAGGAAGGAAGGAGAAAGAAAGAAAGAGAAAGAAAGGAAGGAAGGGAAGGAAGGAAGAAAGAAAGAAAGAAAGAGAAAGAAAGAAAGAAAGAAAGAAAGAAAGAAAGAAAAGAAAGAAAGAAAGAAAGAAAGAAAGAAAGAAAAATGGAGCCTTATGGCTGTCGCGGGTGTTGACTAGGCAGCCAGGGCTCTCCAGCAAAATTCATCGCTCTAGATGTTAAGTCTCGTGACAAAGCCCATTTGAAATTTGATTTTGTGTGCGGGAGAGAATAATAAGGGCATTTTTTTATTTATTTTTTTTTACCGGTGGGGCAGAGCAAGGGTTGATGAAGGTGGGACCGTGTCCGCTCGTGGGTGCTTCGCTCGACGTTGTTCAAGCTTCCTGGCGTGTCGGTCCGAATTTTGTGTGTAAATCGGCGCTTTGCGTTCTTGCGTTCACCAACTCTTCTCCTCCTACAAAAGGAGGAAGGGGTTTTGTGGTATTGGTTTCATAATGGATTTCTGGGTGTGGCATTGTGGAGTTTGATAATTATTGGCAAGATGGCAGAGAAGATCAGGAGCTGTCTTTCCCCCTTTCTCTCTCTCTCTCTCCATCCTCTCCCTTCCTCTCCTTCCCCCTCTCTCTCTTTCTCTCTTTCACTCTTTCTCTCCCTCTCTCTTCCTCTTCCTCTATTTCTAGCTCCAGCTCTCTCTTGTGTATTATACCTTCCATTTACACAAAGTTTTGCTGTCCCTCTCCCCACCCTTTCCATTGGTCCTGCAGGCTTCCTCTGACAATCCACCTTTCTCACTCAAAAAAAAAACACAACACGCCCATGCACGCCGTGTTTTGAACGTCACTAAACGAACTGTTGTAAGTCGAGGACGACCTGTATTTTCATGGTGGGGGGTTTAAATTGCCACAAAGGACAGAGCCTAGAAAGAGAGACTTTCCTTCTAGGCATCCTTCGGCTGGTGAAATAAACTTTGAGCCGCAACTCCCGAGGGTGTATTTTTAAGGCATCCGATACCTTGCTCTAACTGGATCGTTTAATGACCGTCCAAAGTTACGACGGCACTGGGAAAAAAAGGGACTTACGACTGTTTTTCACACTTCATCCCCGTGGTCAGCTGATCAAGATTCAGACGCTTGGCAACCGACTCCTATTTGCGACGGTTGTCCCCGGGGTGAGGCCTGGTGCGACTTTTGCGACTTTCTGACAAGCCAAGTCCGCGGGGGTGGGGGTGGGGGGGGGAAAGCCACTTAGCAACCAGGTTAGTGGCTTAACTGTGGCGAGACAGATCGTAACGGGGGGGTAAAACTCCAAGTGTAAATTTTGGGCTGAGTTGTGGTCATAAGTGGGGGGACTTCCTCTAAACCTTTCCCCAAAGACTTCAGACTTCTCGGCTTTGTTTGCAACATTTCCCGGCCAAACCTTTCACTTCAACCCTCTGGGGAAAAGGCTTGAGTGCAGAAGCCGCTGAAAAATTTAGAGGTGAGCATGCGTAAAACGGAATTGACTAAAAATCCGGCTGCATCGCCCTAAGAATTTTTATTTTATTTTTTAAGGTAAAGGTAAAGTTTCCCCCCGCACATGCGTGCTAGTCGTTTCCGACTCTAGGGGCCAGTGCTCATCTCCGTTTCAAAGCCGAAGAGCCAGCGCTTGTCCGAGGACGTCTCCGTGGTCATGTGGCCGGCATGACTAGACGCCAAAGGCGCACGGAACGCTGTTACCTTCCCACCGTAGTGGTCCCTATTTTTCTACTTGCATTTTTACGTGCTTTCGAACTGCTAGGTTGGCAGAAGCTGGGACGCGTAACAGGCGCTCACCTCTGCTACGCGGGCACTCGGGATTCGATCTGCCATTGTGATCTTCTGATCGACAAGCTCAGCGTCCTAACCCACTGAGCCCACCTCGTCCCTTAAATTTATTTTTTAAATGCTCCCAAATACTGCATTTTTTCTCCCAACTCCTTGCTGGTGTGTGTGTGTGTGTGTGTGTGTGTGTGTGTGTGTGTGTGGTGGGGCCTCACCCAAATTATTTTTTTGGTGGGGGAAAGGATGTTTTACTTCTTTTTCTTTTTCCTGCCTTGTGGAATGCTTTCATCTGTGCTTTTTAACCAACTTGTTTTCGCCAACTTTGTTTTGACTTTTACAGGAAACGGCTTTGAGATATTCTGTAAAAAAAAAAAAAAGGAATGTTGTAAATAAAGGATACGGGGAAGGCTTTGCAAAAGAGCTTCCCAAGTCTACATGTCTATGAAGATTGTCAGTCACCCAGGTCATGGTTGTCCCAAAGTTGCTTTTTTTTTTTTTCTTTTTTTCAGGAGGCAACTGGACTTTCTTGTTTTTTCCTTTGAAATTGTTTTGGCTTCTCATCCAAGGAACTTCTTTGGCTCTTGACTGGATGGTGGGGAAGGGAAGGATTTATATTCCTAGCAGACACAGGGCAGAAAACATCCGGCAGAAAGCACAGCTCCACAACGCAGCTCTTTCAGCTTTGCCAAGAAGGCTCCACACACATTTGCACCACTCGGGGGACCCTGAGGACACAGACAAACCTCCAAGTGGCCTCAACGACTCTCTAAAAGAAGGCAAATGACCAGCTCTGTCTGCAAGGAGTATAAATCCTTGCATTCCCCCACTGTCCAGTCAGAGCTGAAGCAGCTTCTGGGATGAGAAGCGAAATCAAGACGTTCAGACCTGCCCTATTTTGCTTGGCAGAATGGACCTCAGGATAGAACAGAATAGAGTAGAGTAGAGTAGAGTAGAACCTGGAAGGGACCTTGGAGATCTTCTAGTCCAGCCCCCTGCTCAAGCAGGAGAACCTACACCATCTCAAGACAGGTGACTGTCCAGTCTCTTCTTAAAAACCTCCAGTGATGGAGCGCCCACGATTTCTGGAGGCTTTAAGAATGCTAGTTAGCTATGCACTTGGAAACATTTTTTTTTTAAAAAAATTGTGCACTGGGATGGTTGCTTTGTTTCAACACAAAACAGGCTACTACTGAGCTGCAACAGTCTGGATGTGGAGTTGGGTTAGATTGCCAGATGTGACGTACATCTGTGAAGACATTGTCAGTAATGTAATTTGCAGAGTTTTTGCTTTTTTTTAATTCTCTCCAAGCGATAACGGGGGGCGGGGGGAACCCTTCTCCCAAATTCCCACCTGACTTTGATCTTCCACTAACTGTGGTTCCGTTCTCATGTTCCGTTGCCTATTTATTCACATTTGCAGGTTTCTGCAAAATATACCTTCATTTCTTTGAGGAGTGCACCCACTGGAACAAAGCTTTTTTTCTTGCTTTAAACACCTTGCTGAATATTTCCTATGATAAAGGCATGCCAATTTGCTGCTTTTACTGCTAGGCCAACAGGAAAAATAATTGCATTGGAGGCTATTAAACATTGGCAAAAATCCGCAGCTTGGTGCTGGAAATGGCTGATTATAATCTGGCTTAGATTAAAGACCGAAATGACCAGTCTTGACTAGTGATGATGCCCTGGGGAAGAAAATAAAGCCTGGCCATCTGGCTAACTGATAAGAAGAAGAAAAATCATCTCTTGTGCTTCAGCCTGGAAAAAAAGGATGTTGAGTTGGTCATGAAGCAGGAGACTTAGAAGGCAAATGCAACATGTGCCTGCATCCCAAGAAACCATCCTGACAGGTGTTAGGGCCGGACCTCATCTGTTTATCCCATCTGCGATTAGCTAAAAAGAAACAGTGTACAAATTTACTGCAAATTGGAGGAGACAATTTGGGCTGAGGGTGCAATATGGGGTGCTTCCAAAGCGTTTCCGCAGGAAAGACATCCCACTGTCCTTTTGTCTTCTTCACCTTGGAGAAATAGTTAGGAAACTCCACACCAGGTCATCTATGGGAGTTAGAATAGGATAGGGTAGAGTAGAGTAGAGTAGAGTAGAGTAGAGTAGAGTAGAGTAGAGTAGAGTAGAAGAATAGAATAGAATAGAATAGAATAGAATAGAATAGAATAGAATAGAATAGAATAGAATAGAATAGAATAGAAATAAAATACAGAATAGAATAGAATAGAATAGAATAGAATAGAATAGAATAGAAATAAAATACAGAATAGAATAGAATAGAATAGAATAGAATAGAAATAAAATACAGAATAGAATAGAATAGAATAGAATAGAATAGAATAGAATAGAATAGAATAGAATAGAATAGAATAGAATAGAATAGAATAGAATAGAAAATATGGAAAGAAGAGAAGAGTAGAGAATAGAATAGAATAGAATAGAATAGAATAGAATAGAATAGAAGCTGGAAGGGACCTTGGAGGTCTTCTAGTCCAGCCCCCTGCTCAAGCAGGAGAACCTATTCCATCTCAGACAAGTGACTGTCCAGCCTCTTCTTAAAAACCTCCAGTGATGAAGCGCCCAGGATTTCTGGTGGCAAGCTGTTCCACTGGTTAATTGTCCTCGCTGTTAGGAAGTTTCTCTTTAATTCCGGGTTGCTTTTCTCTTTGTTCAGCTCTTTGTATCGTTGTATCGTTGTGTCATTGTATTTTATTGTTGTTAGCCGCCCTGAGTCCTTCGGGAGATAGGGCGGCATATAAGTCCCAATAATAAATAAATGTTCAGTTTCCAACTGTTGCTTCTCGTCCCTCCCTCTGGTGCTTTGGAGAATAGCTTGACCTCCTCTTCTTTGTGGCAGCCCCTCAAATCCTGGAGTACTAGCTCCCCTCCCCTACCTAGGAAAGGAACGTGAATAAGAGCATGGGGGCATCCTTGATCCTCTTAATCTGCGACACAGAGAAGAAGCACTATTGAGAAAAGAGCCTTTCCTTCCCTCCTCAAGTATCTGAGGGGCTGCCCCAAAGAAGAGGGGGCTCAAGCCAGTCTATTCTCCAAAGCATCTGAACGAGAAGCAACGGATGGAAACTACTCAAGGACAGAAGCAACCTGAAACTAAGGAGAATTTTCCTGACAATGAGGACAATCAACCAGTGGAATGGCTTGCCTTCAGAGGTTGTGGGTGCTCCATCACTGGAGGTTTTTTGGAAAAGATTGGATAATCATTGGATAAATGGTATTGCTGCTATTTCCTGCCTTAGAGGGGGTTGGAGAAGAAGACCTCCAAGATCCCTTCCAACTCCGTTATTCTATTCTGTTCTGTTCTGTTCTAATTCTATTCTATTCTATTCTGTTCTGTTCTGTTCTGTTCTGTTCTAATTCTATTCTATTCTGTTCTGTTCTGTTCTAATTCTATTCTGTTCTGTTCTGTTCTGTTCTAATTCTATTCTGTTCTGTTCTGTTCTGTTCTAATTCTATTCTATTCTATTCTATTCTATTCTATTCTATTCTATTCTATTCTATTCTATTCTATTCTATTCTATTCTTTTCTGTTCTGTTCTGTTCTAATTCTGTTCTGTTCTGTTCTAATTCTATTCTATTCTATTCTATTCTATTCTATTCTATTCTATTCTATTCTATTCTATTCTATTCTATTCTATTCCATTCCATTATTCTATTCTATTCTATTCTATTCTATTCTGTTCTGTTCTATTCTATTCTATTCTATTCTATTCTATTCTATTCTATTCTATTCTATTCTATTCTATTCTATTCTATTCTATTCTATTCCATTCCATTCCATTCCATTCCATTCCATTCCATTCCATTCCATTCCTAACAAAGCAAATCAATCAAGGTTTGTAAACTAGGATTGGATGGGTTGTGGCTTACTGTTCCATGTGAATCAAGCTGTTATACATTGTTCCAGAAACTCTGGCTAAACCCCAGCCCAGCCTATTGTAGAAAACTAGATATGACTCTTGTAATTATTAAAGAGATTTTGTTAGTATTCATGGGGGGAAATTGCTGGTGTCGTGGTTTGTCGAATCTTTCTTCAGCTGGGAGATTTGAAATTTTGTTTTCAAATTACCTGGCATGTGACTTCTCGATTGCTTTTAGCCTCACCCCCAATGGATGCGCAGGGCAATTGAGTGCCCAGGAAGGCAAAGCTTTTTCAACTCGGATGTTGTTTTTTTTCCTCAGAAGTTGGATAAAAGCTGAAAAAGCTCGTGATTGTTTAAAAGACAGTTCTTACCTAATTTAGGGATACGGTTCTCTTTTCCTGTATCTGCTGATCGGAAATAATTGAAAGGGAGTAGGTTTTTATACATTGCTGGGAGAGAGAGGGAGAGAGAGGGAGAGGGAGGGAGGGAGCAGGAGAAGGAGAGGGAGGGAGAAAAGGAGAGAAAGAGAGAGAGGGAGGGAGAGGGAGCAGGAGAGGGAGGGAAGGAATGGGAGAGAGGGAGCAGGAGAAGAGAGAGGGAGAGAAGGAGAAAGGGACAGAGGTAGGGAGAGGGAGCAGAAGAGGGAGAGAGGGAGTGAAGGGGAGGGAGAGAGGGAGAGAGGGAGAGGGAAGGAAAAGGAGGGAGGGAGAGGGAGCAGAAGAGGGAGAGAGGGAGTGAAGGGGAGGGAGGGAGAGGGACGGAAAAGGAGGGAGAGGGAGAGATGGAGAGGGAAGGAAAAGGAGGGAGGGAGAGAGGGAGCAGAAGAGGGAGAGAGGGAGGGAGAGGGAGCAGGAGAGGGAGTGAGGGAATGGGAGAGAGGGAGCAGGAGAAGAAGAGAGAGAGAGAGAAGGGGAAAGAGAGAGCAGAAGAAGGAGAGAGGGAGTGAAGGGGAGGGAGAGGGAGCAAAACTGGCATTCCAAAGTTAAATTGCAGCCTGGCACCGCTGGCTTTGCATGCTGCCGACATCAACTAGGGTTAAACTGGATGGCATGGCGTTTTGATTCCTCCTGGTGTGAACGCTCAAGTTTCTCCTTGAGGAGCCCATGTGTGAACGATCTGCCCTTGACGGCATCACCCAACTGAGTTGTCTGAGAGAGCCTGTTGTGTGAAGTCGAGTCTGTGAACGTGTGCCTGCTTCCTCTGGGCTTCGTGCGTTGCCTCTGTCTAGCTGGTGACGTTTTTTCTGAGCCTCCTTAAGATCGAGAAGCGATTGGGTTGAGATATTCTGAAAAAAACTCCGTTTTGGGCCCTGGGCTATTTTGCCAGGGGAAATTTCTCCCTAAGCCAATTTCCTATTTAATTCACTTTTTTTTCCCCATGCTGTTTTCCAGCAGAAATTAACCACCTCCCCTTACTTTTAATCTTCGGCCCTGCTGACAGGTCTGATTAAAAAAAATACTACCTTAGAGAAAGCGGTTGGATCTAATAGGTACTTCTTCTGGGCTGTTCTGGGGATCAAGACGGTGCAAAGTTATAAGGGAACTTGGTTGACGGAAAGATTGGTGTCTAGATGCTCTTCTGCCTGTGTTCTTGGTGATTTGCATCGGGGGCAGAAATGCCTGTAATAATAATAATAATAATAATAATAATAATAATAATAATAATAATAATAATAATAATAATAATAATAATAATAATAAAAAATTAAATAATAATAATAATGATAGTAATAGGCGAAAGCCCTAATAAGCAGGCATATACATAGAATGAAGGCTATTGCTAAGCATTGTAAGCCGCCCTGAGTCTTCGGAGAAGGGTGGGATATAAATGGGATTAAAAATAAAATAAAAAATAGTAATAATAAATTTAATAATAATAATAATAATAATAATAATAATAATAATAATAATAATGATAGTAATAGTAATAATAAATTAAATAATAATAATAATGATAGTAATAGTAATAATAAATTAAATAATAATAATAATGATAGTAATAGTAATAATAAATTAAATAATAATAATAATAATGATAGTAATAGTAATAATAAATTAAATAATAATAATAACGATAGTAATAGTAATAATAAATTAAATAATAATAATAATAGCAATAGTAATAAATTAAATAATAATAATAATAATAATAATAATAATAATAATAATAATAATAATAATAATAATAAAACCAACCTCTTTTTTTTGCTTTTTTTTTCTCTTCCCCCTCCTGATCGTTGCTAGAGAGTGACAGTGTCTCTCTAATTAGGTAAATTCTGCGTAACCTTAGCAACTTCTTGCTGGAGACCAAGGAGTCATCTCTGGCTGCCCTCCGAGGCGCTGTGCTCAACATGAAGAGGCCTCCTCACTTGGCAAGGCTGGCAAAAAGTCCTTGGCTTTTTCTAACACTTTTTTTGGGGGGAGGGGGAGAGTGCGGTGTGTGTGTGTGGGGGGAACTGGTTGGCTTGAGGTTTAATACAAACCGCAAGATTGCCTTGCTGGGTTCCTCGGATGCTAAGGCTGAGTTGTTTAGCCTGGGTGCCTTTCTTCGGAACTGGCAGCTGTTGATAGTGGAATACCAGTGTTGGAAGGGACCCTGGAGGTCTTCTAGTCCAACCCCCTGCTCAAGCAGGAGACCCTGTATCATTCCAGACAAGTGGCTCTCCAGTGTATTCTATTCTGTTCCGTTCCGTTCCATTCCATATTTTCTATTCCATTCCATATTCTATTCTGTTCTGTTCTGTTCTGTTCTGTTCTATTCTATTCTATTCTATTGTTCCATTCCATTCCATTCCATTCCATTCCATTCCATTATTCTAATTCTATTCTATTCTATTCTATTCTATTCTATTCTATTCTATTCTATTCTATTCTATTCTATTCTATTCTATTCTATTCTATTCTATTCTATTCTATTCTATTTTGTTCCATTCCGTCCCGTCCCGTCCCGTCCCATTCTATTCCTTTATTTTATTATTCTATTCTATTCTATTCTATTCTATTCTATTCTATTCTATTCTATTCTATTCTATTCTATTCTATTCTATTCTATTCTATTCTATTCTATTCCATCCCAGTCACATGTCTAAAATGTGTAGGATCTCCTGCTTGAGTAGTGGGTTGGACTAGAAGACCTCCAAGGCCCCTTTCAGCTGTATTCTGATTGACACCATCTACTCTATTCTGTTCTGTTTTGTTCCTTTACATTCCATCCCATCCCATCCCATGCTATTTCTATTTCTATTTCTATTTCTATTTCTATTTCTATTTCTATTTCTATTTCTATTTCTATTTCTATTTCTATTTCTATTTCTATTTCTATTTCTATTTCTATTTCTATTTCTATTTCTATTTCTATTCCTATTCTAAGGGGGTCCTTGACTTACAGCCATTCGTTTAGTGAAGGTTTCTGAGCTGTTTTGTTGGCTCTGGCCACTGTGAGGCTCTGTTTTCCTACACACGGGGGGGGGGGGGGGGGGCCTTTGGAGAGCCAGCCGCAGCGGAAGATGACTCCAGGGCGCTTAAAGAGAGATAAGCTTTGACGCCGAACTGTCATTTTCTGCCCTGTGAGTTCCTGTGCATGGGTTTTCATCCATTAACGGAAGCGAGGTAAATAAAAGCCATTTTCACAATAAGCCAGGCAAACAGGTCACCCACGCTTGAACCTCCAAAATGGATAGAAGAGAACCTGGGCCTAACAAATCTATCCAAATTGTGCTCAGCTTTCCGTAACCTTCTCTTTTCCTACTTCTTGGCAATTATAGGCAGGGACAATAATTTCCCAAAGACGAGATGTTTTCCACTATGCAAAATCACGGTACGGCGGCAGGGAACAGTTTAATCGTGACTCCTTCTCTTTGTCCTTGAGAAGATCGGAATGCCAAGGGTGAGGGAAGCAGTGGAGATCCACAGCTCCCACGTCATGGAGGAACCCCCCCCCCCCCGGCCTGCCCTCCGTTGAAGATGGAGAGATGACGATGGGGCTGAAGCAGGAGGAAACAGTCTGACGTGCAGCCAAAGCTAACTTTGGTTTAACCTTCAGTGGATAAAAGGGAGTGAGCATGGCAGTAAAATTTTTCCCCTCTTGTGCACAGTTGTAGAATTACAGAGTTGGGAGGGATCCATCCATCCACCCATTCACTCAAGCTATCTGTGTGTGTGTGTGTGTGTTTGTGTGTACGTATCTATATCTATCCATCTATCTCCATCCATCCATCCATCTGTTCACTCAAGCTATCTGTATATATGTATATATCTATCTTTCTTTCTTTCTTTCTTTCTTTCTTTCTTTCTTTCTTTCTTTCTTTCTTTCTTTCTCTATCCATTCATCCACCCACCCATTCACTCAAGCTATCTGTATATATGTACCTATCTATCTATCTATCTATCTATCTATCTATCTCTATCCATCCATCCATCTGTTCACTCAAGCTATCTGTATATATGTATATATCATCTTTCTTTCTTTCTTTCTTTCTTTCTTTCTTTCTTTCTTTCTTTCTTTCTTTCTTTCTTTCTTTCTTTCTTTCTCTATCCATCCATCCATCCATCCATCCACCCATTCACTCAAGCTATGTGTGTGTGTGTGTGTGTGTATCTATTTCTTTCTTTCTTTCTTTCTTTCTTTCTTTCTTTCTTTCTTTCTTTCTTTCTTTCTTTCTTTCTTTCTTTCTTTCTCCATCCACCCACCCATTCACTCAAGCTATGTGTATATATGTATGTATGTATGTATCTATCATCTATCTATCTATCTTATCTATCTATCTATCTATCTATCTATCTATCTATCTATCTATCTATCTATCTTTCTCCATCCATCCATCCACCCATTCACTCAAACTATGTGTATATATGTATGTACATATCACCTATCCATTTATCTATCTATTGATCTGTCCGTCCATCCATCCATCCATCCATCTTTCTTCAAGCCATTTATTAACTCATCTGTTATCCATTCACTCAATCCCTCCATCCCTCTATCCATCCAGTGTGATTTAACCATTAAAAGGTCTTGGAACTTAAGAGAATGATTTAATCTTTACTCATTCACAGAAGTTTTTATCTTAATTAACCAGGATAACTCTGGGGATAAAGGTACCTTCCCGGGTACAGGATACAAATGTAGCAACGAATAAAAATAAAATTAAATTAGACAAGTAAACGAAATGTCGAGGAATGGATAACTGTTGGTGAGGATATGTATGAAATTGTGCTTAATAATTGGGCCAGATTCTTGTTGTGTTTTGTTTTGTTTTTAAAATGGCAGCTGTTTAGCCCAATATTTGCTTTGTGTGTTTTGCAGCAAACGAGATCCCGCCCGCCCTCCTCTTTTAAACTATCTTTATTTTTAGCAATTTATTTTCCCACACGGTAGGGCAACCAGAATTGATACAGTCCACATGTATATCAATCCCCAGTTTTCCCCCAACATCACAGAGTTACTCTTTTATTTTCTTAGTGTTTAATAAAAAAGCATTGAACCAGCGTTGCTTAAATTGAATTTGCTTGCTTGAGCTGCTGAGGCCAGTAACAACAAAATCAAATATTTGAATCAAAAGGCAGTCCAGACTTTTTGCATATGGGCCAACGGAGACAAGTTATTACACGGAGGGCTGGATGCTTACTTGGACATGTGAAAGGCAGGCCATCTTTTCCATGTAACACAAGGCAGAGCAGGTCTCCATTTATGTGGGATTATAAGTCTGACCGTTTTTCCCCCCAGCTCTAATAATAAGGGTGATTGTCTGCCGACTAAACTTGCTTGAGCTTCTTAATAGGGTTTTCATGTTTTCCATTCGTGCTTGCGATTGTGCTTATTCCATTGGTGGGCTTGGATTACATTACGGCTTGTAGGAGAAAAGCAAGCGGAGCTGGAGGGTGGAGTTAAGTGGGCCATCGGCTTAGAATCTATATGTCGCCACAAGAGGCTCAAGACCAGCCCTCCACTGCCCCCTTGCATTCTGTTGATCTCATCTGGCGCCGATTTCAGCTTTAGTGGACTAGATGCTCGTCAGTAAATATTTCTGAATTGCAACTTAAACTAATGGTCCTGATCTTTTGCGCCTGACATCAATCTAGTCAACTAAAGTTCAAATCTGAATCGGCGCCTGATCAGGGTGGGATTCAAGAAGGGCTGGACATAGAACAGTGGTGTCAACTAACGATTCTGAGCTGATGACATGTTTAACTCCACCACCCAACTCTGCTTGGTCTTCTATTATAACGGTTACAATAAAGTAATTGATCTCTAATAATTATCCTTCTCTTTCATATTTTCTCACCATTCCTAGTACCTTCTATTGGCATCCATGATTATTACTTGCTACAATTTGTACTTTTAAAAAAACAAAATGATGGAAGGATTCACCTCTTTGATGCCTTTCTTTGGAACTCAGGGGCAAACTTGAGAAGCCTGGAATGCCGAAAACCTGATATTTATTTTTCCGTACCAATAAGTTTAAGTTTAAGTTTAAGTTTTATTTAATTTGTATACCGCCCTTCTCCTTGGTAGGGACTCAGGGCGGTTCACAGGGCATATATAAAAAAGACAATACAAAAATTAAAAAAGATTAAACCCATGCCCAGTTAAAAACAGTAATACAAATCTAAAACGACAAATTAAAACCCATAATCCCCCGTCAGGCCAGACCAGCCATTTCAAATAGATGGGTCTTCAGGCCACGACAGAAAGTTCGGAGGTCTGGTGCCGTCCGGAGCTCCACCGGCAGTTGGTTCCATAATGCCGGGGCGCCCACAGAGAAGGCCCTCCCCCTGGGGGCCACCAGTCGGCATTCCTTGACTGGCGTCACCCTGAGGAGGCCCTCTCTGTGGGCACGCACAGGGCGGAGGGGAGTTGATGCCGGCAGCAGGTGGTCCCTGAGGTATCCCGGACCCATGCCATGTAGGGACTTAAAGATCGTAACCAGAACCTTGAACCTCACCCGAAAGACAACTGGTAACCAATGCAGCTCGCGGAGCAAAGGTGTAACATGGGAGTACCGGGAAACTCCCAAGACAACTCTCGCGGCCGCATTCTGTACCAGTTGGAGCCTCCGAGTGGTCTTCAAGGGAAGCCCCATGTAGAGAGCATTACAGTAGTCAAGGCGAGAGGTCACGAGCGCATGAGTGACAGTACACAGGGCATCCCGGTTCAGATAGGGCCGCAACTGGCGCACCAGGCGAACCTGGGCGAAAGCCCCCCTAGTCACGGCCACTATATGATCTTCCAGGGTAAGCCGTGAATCTAGGAGGACTCCCAAGTTGCGAGCCCTATAAGTGGGGGTTCCATACTGAAAAAGCCACATTGGAAGAATTTCCTTCTGAACTTTTCCCCTTTAAAAAAAGAAAAGAAAAGGCTGCAAAATTGAATAGTGAAAGGTGAAACGTTCTCACACATTTTCTTCTCTCCCTAAGCTTTTCATAAAGTCGAGGGAGAATCAGTGAGAAAAATTGTCAGAAGGAATTTCCAGCACTGGAAGAACCAACCGATTTAGGGAACTCACATCCCGGGGAAGAGTAGATTAGTAATTGGTACCTAATAATATCAATTAGAATTATCCATCTCATCTTCTCCTCTTTCTTATCTTCTCCTCTTTCCTATTACCTTCTAATCATATCTATGATTATTGCTTCTTGTTGTGTCTTATGGTTCATGATTGTAATTACGATCTATGATCTACGTCACAGGTGTTAAACTCGCCATGTTACGTGACATGGCACGATGTATCGTGACTTTTTTTTTTCATTGCCAGAGCTGGGGTGGGCGTGGCCTCCTTATGACCCAACTGGCCCGCGGGCCGGCAGTTTGACAACCCTGATCTATGTGTTGTTTGTACGTACACTGAGAGCTTAAGCGCCGGAGACCAATTCCTTCTGCATCCAATCACCCTTGGCCCATAAAGAATTCTGTTCGATTTATCTCATAATATTCTTAGTGGTTTGTCATCAAAGTTGTCTATTTTAGCTTTTGTGGGCTGGCTGGCTATTTTGACTGACTTGAAACAGAATAGAAGAGAAAATAGAAAAGGGTACGAATTGAATAAGCGAGACATGGACCCCGGGCTCGGGGACCTGAAGATTTGAAAGATTCATAACCAAATTCAGGGCAAGTTAAATCTACTGATGACAGTTAACCGTGAGAGCACTCAAAGGTGATCTGCCAACAGCGTGAAAGGACTTCATCATCTCTTAGTAGATATTTACCATCTTTAATCTTTTAGATGGCTTCCTTTCATAAGCTCTTAGACAAATCCATTCAAATTACAGCCGCCGGGTCACCTTACCCCCGCAACATTCATTAACTCTTCCTTTCAAACAACTAATAGGTTAGTGGCCAGATGGAAGTCTCCTTTCCCGTGCCTCTTGTTGATTTCATTTTATTTTATTTTTAATTTAATCCACTTAACTTAACCAGATTGCATTTATTGAAACGCTTTGCTTTCCTGACTCTTAATTTGAGACGGCATCAACAAGTAACCGTGGAAAGGGATCTTGGCTGGCTGCATTAGCTTTCCTCCCTCCCCCCTTTCTTGCAGGAGATGTAATGGGTATTGAAGCAAGATGGGTGGTTCCTAGGGGTGGGCATATGGGCACTCCATTTGAAGAGTTGATTCCAAGATACCAAGAGAAGAGAATATTTGTAGCTCAAGATTAAACTGTAGGATGACAACAACAGTAACAATAATAATATAAAGTTGGAATGTACCTTGGAGGTCATCTAGTCCAGACATGTCAAACACAAGGCCCGGGGGCCGGATCCGGCCCGCGAAGTGGTTTCATGCGGCCCGCGAAGCCATCCTGGAAACAGTGAGGGAACGGCCCCCACTGCCTTGGCCCTGGCCCAGAGACCCTCCTTCTGCCAGAGACCCTCAGATCTGTCCCACTCCTGCCCAGGCCCCTATAGGCACCCTTGATGCGAACGATGTAGAGCTGACCACACCCACCCAGTAGGCCATACGCACTCTAGCCACGCCCACCCAGTAGGCCACGCCCACCCTGGCCACACCCACCCGGCCCCTTGAGGGCAACCGCAATGCTGATGCGGCCCTCAATCAAATTGAGTTTGACACCCCTGATCTAGTCCAACCCCCTGCTCAGGCAGGAAACCCTACACCATTTCAGATAAATGGCTGTCCAGTCCCTTCTTTTAAAAAAAAAACACTACCATTTCTTCACAGTCTCTGAGCTCGGTTGTCTTCTGTCAAGCGTCTCATTATCCAAGTAGGTAACATTGTCAGTTAAGGGAGTGGGGGAGAAGGAGGAGGAGGAGGATTGTGGGGTCCTAGATACTCTCTGAGCTTGGTTCTTTTCTTGCAGATGTTTCATTACCCAACTAGGTAACACCATCAGTGCTAGAAGGGGATGGGTATTGGGAAGAGGAGGAGGAGGAGGAGGAGGAGGAGGAGGAGGAGGAGGAGGAGGAGGATTGTGGTATCCTTGGCACACTTTGAGCTGGGTTGTTCTCTTGCAGACGTTTCGTTACCCAACCAGGTAACCACATCAGTGCTAGAAGGGAGTCGGGTTTGCAGAGAGGAGGAGGAGGAGGAGGAGGATGGTGTTATTGTAGCATCCTGGATACTCTCTGAGCTTGGGTCTTTTCTTGCAGACCTTTCATTACCCAACCAGGTAACCACATCAGTGCTAGAAGGGTGGGCTAGAACCCCACTCTCTACTAGCCCAGAAGATGTAACCTAATCGGGGAAGGAAACGCCTTGCAAGAAAGCAACCAAGCTGAAGAGAGCGCAAGAAGGACTCAAAGACATTTGGCCTGAATCTCTGAAGGAGATTTTTAAACCAAAGCACCATGGATGCGTCTGTGTTGATCCAAGCTACTTGCGTTTTCTGAAGTTAAGTTGTCTTGGCCGAACGACCATTGCCGTTTCTCCTATCGGATAAGGAACATTTTCTGCAAAAGACAGGAAGATTTCCAGCGTCCCCGTGGGAGTTTAAATTAAGCATTAAAAGCTTTTGTTTCCCTCCTCTAATATAAAGAAAGCTTTTCTTTCCCGTGACTAAAATATTCGGAGTCATTTTGTGTGCGGTTGGAAAATAGCTTCTATTGCGAAGAAGAGGGGGGCAGGGGGGGGGAAAACAACAACAACAACAAATGTTGATTTAAGTGACAACTGTTTGGCATTAGGAGAAATTGTTGGAATATCTAGAAATAAATAATGTCAAGTAATAAAACTCTTATAAGGTCTGATGTAATTACTTTGAAGAACACACAAATCTTTATTGCACATTCCACCTTGGCAATATTTTATGAAGCTATTTATCCTTAAAAAATGAATTCGCTTTTAATTTTCTTTCTTTCTTTTTTTTTTTCCGAGGGGGAGGATGTAGGGGGAAAAAAAGGTTGACCTTTGAGTTGGGCTTATTAAAAGTATTGCGTTCTATTGATTTTGCCATTTTTTCTCATGCTCGAATGCTCGCTTGCAGCATGACAGCAAAAATTCCCGTAGGTCGAAAGAGTAGAGTGGAGAAATAAAAAAAAAACAACCTTAGATTTAAGAGGTTGAGCACATTTTCACAGAATAACAGAGTTGGAAGGGACCTTGGAGGTCTTCTAGTCCAGCCCCCTGCTCCAGCAGGAGAGCCTATTCCATTTCAGGCAAGTGGCTGTCCAGTCTCTTCTTAAAAACCTCCAGTGATGGAGCACCCACAACTTCTGGTGGCAAGCTGTTCCACTGGTTCATTGTCCTCACTGTAAGGAAGTTTCTCCTTAATTCCAGGTTGCTTCTCTCTTTGATCAGTTTCCAACCATTGTTTCTCCTCCTGCCCTCTGGTGCTTTGGAGAATAGTTTGACCCCCCTCTTCTTTGTGGCAGCCCCTCAAACACCAGAATACTGCTATCATGTTTCCCCCCCCCCAGCCCTTCTTTTCTGTAGATTGGCCAAACTCAAATCCTGCAACCGTTCTTCATGTATTTTGGTCTCCAGGCCTTGGATCATCTTAGTTGCTCTTCTTTGCACTTTTTCCTATCCATACGTCCTTTCTAGGAATTATTCTTGAGTGTCTTGCAGAGATGCAAACATTCAGGGCTTAGCATTCTCATGGTTAACAGAATTTTATGGAAACTAGTCAAGGAGAGAAGCAACCTAGAACTAAGGAGAAACTTCCAGACGGTGAGAACAATTAACCAGTGGAACAACCTGCCTCCAGAGGTGGTGAATGCTCCAACACTGGAGGTTTTTAAGAAGAGACTGGACAGCCATTTGCCTGAAATGGTATAGGGTTTCCTGCCTGAGCAGGGGGTTGGACTAGAAGACCTCCAAGGTCCCTTCCAACTTTATATTATTATTATTATTATTATTATTATTATTATTATTATTATTATTATTATTATTATTTTCTTTCTTTCATCCCATCCTTGTAATAGCACTTGAAAGTTCTCAAGAACCGGATCTTATTTGGAACTTTGTTACATTAATACTATCTTCTTCTTCTTCTTCTTCTTCTTCTTCTTCTTCTTCTTCTTCTTCTTCTTCTTCTTCTTCTTCTTCTTCTTCTTCTTCTTCTTCTTCTTCTTCTTCTTCTTCTCCTTCTCCTTCTCCTCCTCCTCCTCCTCCTCCTCCTCCTCCTCCTCCTCCTCCTCCTCCTCCTCCTCCTCCTCCTCCTCCTAGCAATCATTTCTGGTAAAAGAACTTGGAATTAAAGTCCTCCCCGAATGGATAATAGGATTTACGTGAAGAGATAGCTACAAAGCAAAAAAATAAATAAAAATAAAAATAAAAAAAAATAAAATAGAAAAACTAAAACCAAATGGAGCTCTATCTGAAGTGGTAAAATTCTTTCTTTCTTTCTTTCTTTCTTTCTTTCTTTCTTTCTTTCTTTCTTTCTTTCTTTCTTTCTTTCTTTCTTTCTTTTTTTTTTGCAACCGCGCTTTCATTTTCGGCTGTGCTGGCTGTATATCAACTGGACAATAAAAGCCGATGTTATGACCTCCGAGTAGAGCTATAAAAATGCTGCACGGAAAAAAATATATATAAATGAAAGCAGACCTGTCATATTGGCACCGGGGAACAGATGGGAAAGAGAGAATGTAGAACATGGAAAAATAGAAGGGCAGAGTTGGAAGGGGCCTCGGAGGTCATCTAGTCCAACCCCCTGCTCGAGCAGGAGACCCCGTACCATTTCAGACAAATGGCTGTCCAATCTCTCCTTAAAAACCTTCAGTGATGGAGCACCCACCACTTCTGGTGGCAAGCCGTTCCGCTGGTTAATTGCTGTCACCGTTAGGAATTTCTCCATAGTTCTAGGTCGCTATTCTGAGATACAAATATTATACTAGCATTCATGATTTTGACTTCCGGCTCTGCCCTGCCTTGAATTGTTGATGGTCCCTAGCTATGAAGTCTCCCAGGAACTTGCTGCATTCATCCTTTGCAAGGAACACTAAAGGAAAGAATTGGATTTGTGGCGTTTTATTGTTTCTTTAAGCTATCCGATAGTAGAACCAGCTCAACCCAAAGCAGTCCTGGAGAAGATCTAGCCTGGAAACACCGTGTTGCTTAGAGAATCCAACTTATTTTTATTTTTATTTATTTTTATTTTTATTCCATTTATATCCCGCCCTTGTCCGAAGACTCAGGGCGGCTTACAAGCTTAGCAGTAGCCTTCATTCTATGTATATGCCTGCTTATTAGGGCTTTCATACACCCCCCAAGCGGCATTATTACAAAGTCAGCTTAATTGCCCCCAACAATCTGGGTCCTCATTTTACCTACCTCGGAAGTATGGAAGGCTGAGTCAACCTTGAGCCTGGTGGGACTCGAACCTGCGCTAATTGCAGGCAGCTGGTGTTACTTAAGGAGGCATTAGCCCACTGCTCCACCAAGGCTCTTGGCTTCTGTTTCTCCTTGGGTCCCAGTTCTGAGAGCCTGTAGCCATCATTCCTTGTCTGTCTGCTGGGAGAGAATGAATCATGGGCATCCGTCCACTTGGAGGGCACAAAGCCGGTTTAGAGGCTCGCACAAACCGGTGGAAGGCATCTCTGCCTCTGCCTTGACCAGCATCCTGCCTCAGGAGGAAGTAGCTAGGTTGCAAATAAGGTTCTGTGGATGCCGAGAACTTTGGCATTCCGTGGGGGTTTTTCCTCCCAGGCTTGGTGTTATTATTATTATTTTTGTAATGTGCAGCTTGAGGGATGCTGGCCCTTTTAAGACCTTGTTAGTCTTTCTCGGAGTCTCCGAACTGAGTTTTCTGGAGGAGGGACACCATTCCGTGCTTCTAATTAGTGATGTGCTGCTGAGGGCAGACTTAAGCTCCTGGCTGTTTGCTCGAACTCAGATCGGTCACGGATGCAAGGGCTAGCCAGCACTCCAAAGTCACTGCAGCTGTGGATTTCCTGGAGGGAGGGAGGGGAGGGAGGAAGAGGGAGGGAGGGAGAGAGAGAGAGAGAGAAAGACAAAGAGAGAGAGAGAGAGAGAGAGAGAGAGATAATGGATAGATAGATGGATAGATAATAGATGGAGAGATAATAGATGGATAGATAGATAGATAGATAGATAGATAGATAGATAGATAGATAGATAGATAGATAGATGATAGATAGATAGATAGATAGATGATAGATAGATGATAGATAGATAGATAGATAGATAGATAGATAGATAGATAGATAGATAGATAGATGATAGATAGATAGATATAGACAGACAGACAAAAAAGAGAAAGCTAATGGACAGACACAAGTCAGATAAATATATCAATAGATTGATACACAGTTGGACAGATGGATGGAACATAGAAGGAGGATAGATAGGTAGGTAAGATAGATAGATAGATAGATAGATAGGATAGATTAGATAGATAGATAGACAGAGATAAAAAGAGAGAAAGACAATGGACACACACACAAGTCAGATAAATATATCGATTGATACACAGTTGGACAGATGGATGGAAGGTAGACAGGAGGATGGATAGATAGATAGATAGATAGATAGATAGATAGATAGATAGATAGACAGACAGACAGACAGACAGACAGACAGACAGAAGGACAAATAGAGAGAAAAAGAGAAAGATTATGGTCAGACACAAGTCAGATAAATACATCAATGGATTGATACACAGTTGGACAAATGGATGGATGGAAGATAGGATGGATAGACAGACAGACAGACAGACAGACAGACATAGACATGTAGAGATAGAGATAGAGATATATTTAATCCTCTTCCTCTCCTTTTCCTCCAAGTAAACACTTTCTCTTTGCTTTGAGCAAGGAGCAGCCTGCCAAGCGGAGAGCAGGCCCCGTGCAGGCACAGATGGCACTCGATGGGGTGGTGCATTTAAAGCACAAACGTGGCGTCTCCTGGGCTTCTCTCTCCCAACCGCGGGGAAGGAAAGAAAGAAGCAGCTTCCTGCTTCAGGCGGGGCCACCCCCCACCCCACCCCAGTGTCAAAAAGGAGGCCAACTTGAGCTTGAATTTGTTTGCTAAGGAAAAGCGTCCGCAGGGCCGGGCCGAAGGTCTGGCATCGGTTCATTTTTCTGATCCTGGAGTTAGGAATGGCTGGGCGGGAGGCAGTTTCTGGAACGTGACGGGATTCGAGAGCTTTGGGGGATAATTTTTTTTTGTGGGGGGGCAGAGGAGACGTCTTTCAAATGGCTTTCAGAATATGATGCAGTGCATTGATAACAAGCAAGCTCATAGTGCACCAAGGATGACTAACTCCTCCTCCTCCCTACTTCCTTTTAGCATTGATGAAGTTATCTAGTTGGGTAATGAAACAAAACATCTGCAAGAAAATAGCCAAGTTCCAAGAGCACCAAAGACGCTCTTCTTTTGGTGATAGTTATTTTAGAATTCCCAAGAGCCTTCCTTCCTTTCTTCCTTCCTTCCTTCCTTCCTTCCTTCCTTCCTTCCTTCCTTCCTTCCTTCCTTCCTTCTCCCTCCCTCCCTTCCTCCCTTCCTCCCTCCCTTCCTTTATTCCAACCTTCCTTCCTCCCTTCCCTTATTCCAACCCTTCCTTCCTTCCTTCCTTCCTTCCTTCCTTCCTTCCTTCCTTCCTTCCTTCCTTCCTTCCTTCCTCCCTCTCTCCCTCCCTCCCTCCCTCCCTCCCTTCCTTTATTCCAACCTTCCTTCCTCCCTTCCCTTATTCCATCCTTCCTTCCTCCCTCCCTCTCTCCCTCCCTCCCTTTATTCCAACCTACCTTCCTTCCTTCCTCCCTCTCTCCCTCCCTCCCTTCCTTTATTCCAACCTACCTTCCTTCCTTCCTTCCTTCCTTCCTTCCTTCCTTCCTTCCTTCCTTCCTTCCTTCCTTCCTTCCCTCCATCTTTCACCCTTTTTCCATCTCTTCCTTCTCCTTTTCCTTCTCCTCCTCCTCCTCCTCCTCCTCCTATCTTCCTTCCATCCATCCTTCCGAGGTTGGCAAAATGAGTGCAACATGCTGACTTTGTAAACTGCTCAGAGAGGGCTGGCTGTAAAGTGCTAGGAGGGAAATATATAATTCTAAGTGCAATTGCTTTTTTTTGAGTTGCCCAAGACCCACCCTCACAACGAGGCTGTGATCCATGAAGGGGGTCTTCTGAGCTGAAAGACAACAATTTGGTGACATGATGGGAGAGCCAGAAACAGCTGATGCCCTCTTTTCCTTATTCCCCCCCCCCACCTACTTATCGTTGCCCCCCTAAATTACTCTGCCTTTTATCTCCACACCCCAGGGAAGCTTTCATTGGAAGATTTACCTTTGTCCTTACTGCCGCTGTCTCTCTTGTCTATATTTATACGCCAAATAAAAATACTTTATTATTCATATGATGCATGGCGACGCTGGATGTGCCTCTGAGGATTCTTTGCAGAACCCATAAAATTGGAGCAGCATTAGCGGCTGAGATGGGGAAGAGAGGAAACCAGAATAACAGAATAACAAGTTAGAAGGGACCTTGGAGGTCATCTAGTCCAACCCCCCGCTCAGGCAGGAAACCCTATCCCATTTCAGACCAATGGCTGTCCAGTCTCTTTTTAAAGACTTCCAGTGTTGGAGCATTCACGGCTTCTGGAGGCAGGTTGTTCCACTGGTTAATTGTTCCGACGTCAGGAAATTTCTCCTTAGTTCTAGGTTGCTTCTCTCCTTGATTATTTTCCATCCTTTGCTTCTTGTTCTGCCTTCAGATGCTTTGGAGAAGAGGTTGACCCCCTTTTCTTTGTGGCAGCCACTGGGGTACTGGAAGACAGCCATCTTGCAGAATTAGTGTTCGCTATTCCATTTACCATTACTACTACCATTAGTATTATTGTTTATTGTTATTAGGAATTGTGGGCCTGTACTAATTTAATTCCATTTTATTCTTTTTTGTACTGTTTTAATTGCCCTGTGAACCGCCCTGAGTCCTTCGGGAATAGGGCAGTATATAAATTCAACTAATAAATAAATAAATAATAAATTATTGCTGGCATACCCTACTATTAGTATTATTGCTGGCATGGGTGGGAGATGTGTTTTATCTTGGCCGTTTCCTGTTGTAAAGATTTGCAATGCCAGTTGGCTGCTTTTACCAAGAGCCTGGACTAACATTTTTATTATTTTTATTTTTGTAAAGCTTTGTAACGAATTAGACATTTTGGCCTCAACTTATGGATGTTCTAGTTGTCTTGTTTTGGTTAAAGCGGACACACCCGGGATTCTTTAGGCTAAGTGGTAATTGGCACGGGCTTCTTCCATAATGAATGTTTAGTGCCAAAGAGAATGCTGTTTATGCTCCAAGCAAGAGTAGACAAAGGACTGATTATAATTATGGGCATGGAAGCCAAAAAGCCCAACTCTCATGTGAGTAAAACAAAAAAAAAAATGAAGTTAGGCGCAAACGCATTGCATTAGGCCATATTGTTCATTTTGCAGTGGTACAACCAGGGTTGCGCGCATTCATTTTAGGTTGTACAAGATCTGGGCTGTAAGCTTGAAAACAATAATACTTTAACACATTCAGCTACCAGTTCGGAGACAAGAGTATTTTTCTAAGCGTTCCAGCCTGGAACGCTGCAAAAAAAAAAAAAAAATGCACCAAAGGTCATCTGAGTTAACGTGCCATTCTTGGGAACAAGGACTGGGCTGTGTTCTGCAGAAATTACGTGTACCCAGCAGGGAGTAGAACATAGTAGTACTGCTTTCGGGGACACCTTTCCGCCCTTTCTCTGACTCCTTTCTGGATCGAGGAAGACTAGAATCACTTTATAAGGTCACTTTAAATGCACCTTCAACAGCATACATTAAAATGAGATTTTTTTAAAAAATGAAGAAAGCTTTCTTGGGTTAAAAGGTAAAGGTAAAGGTTCCCCGCACATGCGTGCTAGTCGTTCCGACTCTAGGGGCCGGTGCTCATCTCCGTTTCAAAGCCGAAGAGCCAGCGCTTGTCCGAGGACGTCTCCGTGGTCAGGTGGCCGGCATGACTAGACGCCAAAGGCGCACGGAACCGCGGTTACCTTCCCACCGGAGTGCTCCCTATTTTTTCTACTTGCATTTTTACGTGCTTTCGAACTGCTAGGTTGGCAGAAGCTGGACGAGTAACAGGCGCTCACTCTGTTATGCAGCACTCGGGATTTGACCCGCCAAACTGCCGACCTTCTGATCGACAAGCTCAGCGTCCTAACCCACTGAGCCACCGCGTCCCTTTTTCTTGGGTTAGCTTCCCTGATTTTTCAGATCCACCTATTTCCTTGTCTTCCAACTGTTCCGTTTAGTAGTCAGTGACTGTTCAAAATTACAATGGCAGTGAAAAAAAAAGGAGCACTGACTTACGACTGGTTTTTAAACACTCGCAGCCTTTGCCCCATCCCCAGGGTCACATCATCAACATTCAGACGCTTGGCATCTGGTTCCTATTTATGACGGTGTCCTGGGGTCACGACCGTTCTGACAAGCAAAGCTAATGGGGAAGCCAGATTCATTAACAACCAAGTTATTACTAACTTACCAACTGCAGCGATTCACTTAAGAACTGTGGCCGGGAGATTTATTTTTATTTTATTTATTTTATTTTAATCCCATTTATATCCCGCCCTTCTCCGAAGACTCAGGGCGGCTTACAAGCTTAGCAGTAGCCTTCATTCTATGTATATGCCTGCTTATTAGGGCTTTCACACACACCCCAGCGGCATTATTACAAAGTCAGCTTATTGCCCCCAACAATCTGGGTCCTCATTTTACCTACCTCGGAAGGATGGAAGGCTGAGTCAACCTTGAGCCTGGTGGGACTCGAACCTGCACTAATTGCAGGCAGCTGGTGTTACTTAAGGAGGCATCAGCCCACTGCTCCACCAAGGGGGGGCAATGTCTCAATTAACGACAGAAAATTTGGGCTCCGTTGTGGTCGTAACTTGAGGACCACCTGTATACTTTTTTAATAAAAAAAATCAAATATCTTTTTACAATCCAAGTTATCTTTTCAGCAGGGGTGTGGCTATGGGAAGAGCAGAGCTGGCCAGCCCATGGAAGATGCGAGCTGTTAAGTCAAGAATCAGTGGGCTTAAGCTTTGAATAAATAAATGCCTTTTCTTGTCCTTAGATAGCAGGGTGGAATCGGCATGGAGATGCTTTGAATAATAAATGTTGTGTTCCTAGAGAGCAGGGAAGGAAATCCTGGGAAATAAAGGGGGGGGGGGGAACAGATGGGAGTCTCCCATGACACATGGGCAAGAAAGTGAGGGAGCAGTCTACGTTCTTATTGTCGCTTTGTACATGTGAACCTATGTCTAAATTTACATTGCTAGTGGAACAAGGGGAACAAAAATAACCCCAACTCTCAAAGAAAAAAGGATTGATTGTGGCTTATAGATACCCCCTTCTCGATTCAGGAAAAATCAGAGACTTGACATTACCAGCCAACGGAATTTTCTCCCTATCACTTGCTATAATTTTTGTAACATTTTGCCTGAAGTTGTCCTTGGAGGTAGTTGGGTGGATGGGCAGGTAGATGGGTGGATGGATGGATGGATGGATGGATGGATGGATGGATGGATGAGATAGATAGATAGATAGATAGATAGATAGATAGATAGATAGGTAGGTAGGTAGGTAGGTGGGTAGGTAGAGATAGATAGATAGATAGATAGATAGATAGATAGATAGATAGATAGATAGGTAGAGATAGATAGATAGATAGATAGATAGATAGATAGATAGATAGATAGATAGATAGATAGATAGATAGATGATAGATAGGTGGGTGGGTGGGTGGGTGGGAGAGTGGGTGGGTGGGTAGGTAGGTAGAGATAGATAGATAGATAGATAGATAGATAGATAGATAGATAGATAGATAGATACTAGACTATTTTGTTGTGATAGTCTCTAATACACTTTGTGTATGTGTATGTCTAAGAGCTCTAGAGGGGTTTTAGAAGTTTGCAAAATCAGGAGGAGGAGGAGGAGTATGATAACCTTGGTGCGGACATTTCATTACCAAACTAGGTAGTATCATCAGTGCTAAATACCGACCATTCAGTTCAGAGAGCACCAAGGATCCCAGAGAAAGCTATTTTAAGTTTAGTGCGCGTTGACCGAAAGATTTCTTTGAATCAGCCTCGTGGACACTTTTCTCCCTTCCTCTCTCTTTTAAAGCTTGCTGCGTTGGGAGTGACCTGATCTGGAAGTGGGAAATCTAGAACGTTAAAACCAAGCATTGGCTGTTGCAAACAGTCCCGGGGGCCCCAGACATTCCCTCGAGACCCCCAAAGCAGATTCAAAGCAACGCCGTTCGGAGGCTTGGAAAAAAAAAAAACCCTCTTCCCCCACTTAAGACGCAAGGCTTGGCTGTTTCCAGCCCCAAATACATCTCAGGCTAAGGATGGGAAAGAGAATTCCCCAAGGCCGATCTGCCGATTAAATCTAGATGGAGTTTAATGCTGCCTTGCATGAAATCCAAGAAACAAAGGTTTTGTTTAGAAAGCAAATCAGGGTGACAAGCCGACGTGAGGAGTATCAGCTCCGGATCGGCACACAGCCGATGCAGGAGATAAGAACTCCACTCAGCGGCATCAAATTTATGTTTGGAGAACGGTAGAGGTGGAGTTACACAGCCAGCTCCTTATCTCTCCAACAGCTTTCCCCTTCATTTCTTCAGAGATAGGGGCAGGTGGATGCACACACTCTTGTTGATAATTTGGAAAGATATCTGGAATTTGGGAGGGAGGAGGAAACAAAACTCTCTCCCTGTGAACCGACAGGCCTCTTTCTCTCTCGGATATATTTATTAGACAGAGCCCGAGTGCTTTGCTCCAGCTTTGCAAAGGAGACTATTTCAACCAAAGAGGCAATTGGAAACTTGTCAGGCTTTTCTTTCCATTTGTAGCTAGCTGGGCCTGGAATGCCGAGCGTAATTACAACCAGCTCGGTTCCCTTTGGAAAACCTCCCAATTTCATCCCCTGTTGCAGGCGGTCCTCAACGTACGATCGCGATGGAGCCCAGAATTTATGTTGCTACGGGGAGAAACGTGTGGCGTTTTTAAGGCGTTTTTAAGAAGAGATTGGACAACCATTTGTCTGAAATGGGATGGGGTTTCCTGCTTGAGCAGGGGGTTGGACTAGAAGACCTTTTAACTCTTCTCTTCTCTTCTCTTCTCTTCTCTTCTCTTCTCTTCTCTTCTCTTCTCTTCTCTTCTCTTCTCTTCTCTTCTCTTCTCTTCTCTTCTCTCCCTCCACTCCACTCCACTCCATTCCATTCATTTTTTCCTATTCTAACTCTCTTCTCTTCTCTTCTTCTCTTCTATTCATTTTTTCTTTTCTATTCTGTTCTGTTCTGTTCCGTTCCGTTCCGTTCCGTTCCGTTCCATTCCATTCCATTCCATTCTCATTTTTTCCTATTCTAATTCTCTTCTCTTCCCCTTCCCTTCCCTTCCCTTCCCTTTCCCCTCCCCTCCCCTCCCCTCCCCTCCCCTCCCCTCCCCTCCACTCCACTCCACTCCACTCTACTCTACTCTACTCTATTCTATTCTCTATTCTAATTTGTCTTCTCTCCTCTCCTCTCCTTCTCTTCTCTTCTCTTCTCTTCTCTTCTCTTCTCTTCTCTTCTCTTCTCTTCTCTTCTCTTCTCTTCCCTTCCCTTCCCTTCCCTTCCCCTCTACTCTACTCTACTCTACTCTACTCTACTCTACTCTACTCTACTCTACTCTACTCTACTCTATTCTATTCTCTATTCTAATTTGTCTCCTCTCCTCTCCTGTCCTCTCCTCTCCCCTTCTCTTCTCTCTCTTCTCTTCTCTTCTCTTCTACTCTACTCTACTCTACTCTACTCTACTCTACTCTATTCTCTATTTTAACTTCTCTTCTCTTCCCTTCTCTTCTCTTCTCTTCTCTTCTCTTCTCTTCCACTCCACTCCACTCCACTCCACTCCACTCCATTCCACTCCACTGCAAAGGTGGACTTATTGTCACCGTGCATAGGTAAACATTTGTGCAAAGCAATTTGCCCAACATTGGAAAAATGAAAACTTACCAGCTGAAGAAGTACTAATTGTGTGCAGAAATGAATACTTTAAAGATTAAAGAGAAAGAAGACTCCGTGTACTTTAGAACATGCGATAATTTCTATCAATGGCTAGAAAAACGAGTTAGGGAGAAAGGAATGTGATACGTAACTTCGAAAATATATTAGCAAGAAGAAGGCTATTGAGTGATTAATTAACATATTGTTTATGATCGTTATATCTATTATTGTTTGTTAAACACATGAACCCAGACATTATGCTGTTTGCTAAATGTTGAAAATGTTATTTGGAAAACCCCCCAACCCTAATCCTAATCCTAATCCCAACCCTAACTCTAACCCCAACCCCACCTCATTCCTAAGCCTATAAAAACTAATAAAATCTATATTAAAAAAAATATATATGTATGTGCAAAGCTCACCTCATGGGAAGGAAAACATTGCGGTGACAATTGGGGGTGAAACACCTGCTAAACTGCGTGGTATTTTTTCTTCTTTGTTGGCAGAATAACTTACTATGGCTGGTTTTTTTTTTCCCTACCAACCTGGTGTTTGTTATGAAGATTCCTGGGTCTGTTTGCCTGAGTTATGGAAACAGACAGACCTCCGAACAGCTGTGTTAGTAATAATAATACTGATTTGGCTATGCTAAGAACTGTCTCTTTTTGCTGGCTTGCTCACCGGATGGCTGTATTTTCTAATATATATATATATATATATATATATATATATATATATATATATATATATATATATATATATATATATATATATATTTCTCAGTAACATTCCCATGCTTTACAGCTCTGCTTCCTATCCCTGTTCTTCACCTCGAGATCCCAATTTTCCTTTTTCTGAAAAAAAAAAAATTAGATCGAAGGAGAAGAATCCGGGGTCTCAAGAAACGTCAGTAGCTAGCCAACGAAAGAAAACCAGTGTAGGAGCATGACTCAGTGTCTCCTCAGCTTTTACGCTTCTTGTTAAGACTTTGCGAGTTAATAATATTAACAATAAAGTTGGAAGGGACCTTGCAGGTCATCTAGTCCAACCCGCTGCTTAGCTTGCCTTCCTGATGCTTCTGCTGTTTTGTCCTGATATTTCTTTGGAGATTTTACTCTGGCCGTGAGCAAACTTGCTTTAATATCATTTGAATGTCTGG
>CM044368.1:5111984-5140033 GCA_024294585.1 Vipera latastei | reverse complement strand
TTATTTGCAGAGCTCATTCAAAGGGTTCTTTATCTCTCCCCCTCTTATTTTTTTTTCCTGGTCCTTGCCAATTTCTCCCTGTTTGAGACCAGCAGCCTCTGTTGATTTCTCTTTTTTTTTTTGCTGCTGTTGCCTATTTCTTTTTTCACCCTAATTATCCCCCGCTATGAGTGAAATATCATTTTCTTTTCTCCGGCCCCGTTTCTTTTTCATTTCAGTAAGTGCCTGGCAATCAGAACCCCCTTCAGCTTTTACCAATAGGAAAATATGACCTTGAGGTGACTTTTTTCTTTCTTTCTTTTTTTCTCCCAGATCGCCTGGCCAAATCTCAAATTAACTGGGCGAGGGCCAGATGTTTAACAGAGATATATTTTAGGCCAGGATGATGAGATGTATGATTCTGTTCAGCTGTTTTTATTTGGATAAAATGATTAGACGGGGAAAAAACCATCATCTGCGGGGAGATTATTCACAGAGGGTCCCCTAGGTTCAATATTTTATTTTATTTTATTATTAGTGTCAACGCTGTCATTTTTTCATTTTCTTCAGATGACTTTTTCAATAAAGTTTGGGTTGGTTACACACATGCAATGAAACAGAGATCTTCAAAGCATTCAGGGCTGATGTGGAAAGTGGTGAGAATATTGTAAACACAATCCCCACACAAGCGCACCAAAAATGCCTATTTCCTATTCCCTCTTATTACATTTTGTTCTCCCCGAAACCAAGGAACTTCCTGCTGAATAACACACTGGCTTTTGACGGCCTTTCCCTTCATTTTCTAAGAATACCACTGAGCTTTGATCCAGGAGATAGCCTTGGACGTAATCCTTGGAATCCTTTGATCCTATAACATGGCGCCTCCCTGTTTTGACATTACCAGTTTAAATGCAAAAAGTCCAAAGTAGTAAGGAGTCTGATGGTAACTGTCTGTATGGCTTCAATCAAAGAGAATATACGTAGCTCAGGGTTGAACCGTCAGATCTTTGATGCTCTCTCAACTTGGTGGTTTCCTTGCAGGCGTTTCATTACCCAACTAGGGAGCATCATCAGTGCTAGAGGGTGTGTGGTTTGTGGAGAGGAGGAAGAGGAGGAGGAGGAGGAGGGGGAGGGTGACAGCTGTGATTTTCTTGATGTCCTCTAAGCTTAGTTGTTTTTTTTTCCAGAGGTTTCATCACCCAACTATGTAACATCATCAATGCTAGAAGGGAGGGGAGTTTGTGAAGAGGAGGAGGAGGACTGTGAAGTCCTTGGTGCTCCCTCAGCTTGGTTGTTTTCTTCCAGATGTTTTATTACCCAACTATGTAACATCATCAGTGCTAGGCACCGATGACGTTGCCTAGTTGGGTAGTGAAACATCTGCAAGAAAACCACCAAGCTCGGAGAGCATGAAGGACTCCACAGTCTTCCTCCTCCTCCTCCTCTTCCTCCTCCTCCTCCTCTTCCTCCTCCTCCTCCTCTTCCTCCTCCATCATTCCTCACTCCCTTCTAGCACTGATGATGTTGCCTAGTTGGGTAGCGAAACATCTGCAAGAAAACCACCAAGCTCAGAGAGCACCAAGGACCCCCCCCCCACATGCGTGCTTTCTTTGGGGCACTCTCTTTCTGCTTTCTCAGGGAAGTAACCATGTTTTTATGAGATCATTATTAGTTTCAGAATCCTGGTCAGCTGCTTTCCCCCCCCCCCCTCTCCATGGGTCCCTTCATAAATGGGAGGGCTTCATTTCTTGCGAGGGAGAATTGTCATCTAATTCCCATCTATTGAGACAAAAGGCTGTGGTCACCAGGTGACGTTGGCGGTAGGTAACACAACACAACACAACACAAGAAAGAAGATCTTACAAAAGGCTGTGGTCACCAGGTGACGTTGGCGGTAGGTAACACAACACAACACAACACAAGAAAGAAGATCTTACAGTTTTACCCATCCCAGATTCCTCTCATCACGAGGAACGTCCGTTGCGACCTTTGTCGTTGCTTTGCTGTAAAATCTGATTAATTCAAACTGAGATTTTTCTTTTTTTTTCTTTTTTGGGTCTGGTAAGCTCAAGTTCCTTGGAGATCGATCTATCTATCTATCTATCTATCTATCTATCTATCTATCTATCTATCTATCTATCTATCTATCTCTTGTTCTATGTTCAGTTTCCAAAATGTGATTTGAAATCCATTACTATAGTATTGTAGGAAAAAGCTGCTCGCTCTATCTATCTATCTATCTATCTATCTATCTATCTATCTATCTATCTACCTACCTATCTACCTATCTATCTATATTTAGTTCCCTGCTTTACTTGGCAAACGAAGCCAGCTGTCAAAAGATGGCGGCTGAGTTCTCATTCTCTCTCTCTCTCTCTCCCTCCCTCCCTCCCCCCCTCTCTCTCTCTCTCTCTCTCTCTCTCTCTCTCTCTCTCTCTCTCTCTCTCTCTCTCTCTCTCTCAAACTTCGTCTTCCTCACAAGAGAAATTTCAAATTCTGCTCTCTTTGCCTTGAGGCCTTCATGTTGAACACTTTCCCCCAGTTTTATCTCGCTTTTTCTCCTTTCCTCCTCCTTTTCACTGATTGTCTGGCTTTGAAATTGCATCCTCGGCCTGGAAGCAAATTTTGCTCCTGGAAAAAAAAAAGAGTCAGGCTGGAAGAGTGAACTGAAGGGAGGCCGAAAACATCGCAAAGCTTCTCTGATGCTATATACCTATAGGACCTCAGAGCACAGCCAGAGGTGTGTGTGGGGGGGGAGGGGGGGTCCAGAAGACACCTAGGAATATCAGCAAAATACAGCAAGGTTTCCCCGTCAGCGAGTAGTAGTAAATAGATTTATTTATTTTTTCCCCCAGAATTGGTTGCTTGATGGCTAATCCCACAGCCCTCCTTGAGACTTTATGGTTGCAAAGCATCAGCAGAGCCTTGTAGATTCGGCTGCTCAATAAAATGTCTCTGTGTCAGGTTAGATTTGGAGAGAGGATTGGAGCAGGAGAAAATGTGAGAATGGAAGGAGGGCAGGGGGAATGGCAGGGGACCTTAAAATTAGGAATCCTTCAATAGAACACTTGCTGCTACTAATGGTGATTTTTGAGAGCAGGTAATACTCTTGTCGAGTTTGGAAATAAACTACTGCCTGATGTTGTCTGTTGCCAAGAGAAAATATAAGGGAGAATTGCGATGATTCTTTCCTTCCTTCCTTGTCCTTCCTTCCTTCCTTCCTTCCTTCCTTCCTTCCTTCCTTCCTTCCTTCCTTCCTTCCTTCCTTCCTTCCTTCCTTCCTTCCTCCCTCCCTCCCTCCCTCATTTCTCTCCTCCTCCTCCTCTCCACAAACTCCTCTCCCTTCTAGCATTGAAGATGCTACCTATTTCCTTCCTCCCTCCCTCCCTCCCTCCCTCCCTCCCTCCCTCATTTCTCTCCTCCTCCTCCTCCTCTCCACAAACTCCACTCCCTTCTAGCATTGAAGATGCTACCTATTTCCTTCCTTCTTTCCTTCCTTCCTTCCTTCCTTCCTTCCTTCCTTCCTTCCTTCCTTCCTTCCTTCCTTCCTTCCTTCCTTCCTTCCTTCCTTCCTTCCTTCTTTCTTTCTTTCTTTCTTTCCTTCCTCCCTCCCTCCCTCCCTCCCTCCCTCATTTCTCTCCTCCACAAACTCCACTCCCTTCTAGCATTGAAGATGCTACCTATTTCCTTCCTTCCTTCCTTCTTTTTTTCTTTCCTTCCTTCCTTCCTTCCTTCCTTCCTTCCTTCCTTCCTTCCTTCCTTCCTTCCTTCCTTCCTCCCTCCCTCCCTCCCTCCCTCCCTCCCTCCCTCCCTCATTTCTCTTCTCCTCCTCCTCCTCTCCACAAACTCCACTCCCTTCTAGCATTGAAGATGCTTCCTTCCTTCCTTCCTTCCTTCCCTCCCTCCCTCCCTCCCTCTCCCCTCCCTCATCATTTTCTTCTTCCTCCTCCTCCTGTCCAAACTAACCTGGATCTGTTTTGTCCTTGAAACTATTTGAGTTTCAACATTTTGGAATACTAGCCTTCATTGTTGTTGTTGTTGTTTTTAACTCAGCATGGGATGTGTGAGCCTTCCCATTATTATTTAACATTATGTGCCTACTAGGACATTGTAAGCTGTTTCAACACGTAATGGTTTTTTTTCCCCATTATATGCAAGAACAGCTAACGTTACACTGTTTTTGCGAGATGTTGCATCTGCCTGTGTCATACAAATGATTTTGGGCTGTTACATTCTTTTCCTCAAAGCAAAAGATATTTCAGGCAGAAGTTCTCCATTTCTTCTTCTGCCTCTGTTATAGTTTAGGATTAAGAATTCTTTGAAATGGAGGCTTTCTTTGAGAGTGGCTCCAGAGTATTGCTCAATCTGGCCCCTATTTCTTCTGGCTTAGCCTCACATCCAAATCTCATTTCTGTTGATTCAGACTGTAGACTTCTGAAGGACAGAGAGAGAAGTGTAGAGCATTCTCCAGCCAGAATAACAAGAGTTGGAAGGGACCTTGGAGGTCATCTAGTCCAACCCCCTGCTCAAGCAGGAAACCCTGTACCATTTCAGACAAGTGGCTGTCCAGTCTCTTCTTAAAAACTTCCAGTGTTGGAGCACCCAGAACTTCTGGAGGCAACTTCTGTTCCATTGGTTAATTATTCTAAGGGAAATTCCCCTTATTTCAAGGTCGCTTCGCTCCTTGATTAGTTTCCATCCATCCTTCTTCTCCTGTCTTCAGGTGCCTTGGAGAATAGGTTGACCCCCTCCACCTCTCAAATGCTGGAATACCTCTATCATATCACCCCTAGTTTCCCCCCCATTAAACTAGACATACCCAATTCCCACAACCATTCTTCATATGTTTTAGCCTCCAGTCCCCTAATCATCTTTGCTGCTTTGTTGCCAACCGTTATGCCCCTCGTTCTCAAACTGGGAAGGAAAAAGTGTCTCTTAAACAATTACCATCCTTGAAGTGGGATCCCTATGACCCTATGAAGATTATCCTGGTTTAGCTATATTATCCTGTCCGATGCTATGAAATAATTCCGGAGAAATAACATTTCTGTAGGATCGCTATCCAGGGTTCTGAAACCAAAGCCCCATTACTTAGAGAGGTGATCCCCGCCATTTGCGACTGGGGGCATTTGTAGAATTGAACTGTTGAAAATCTCACCCTTTAGGTGACAATCTATTCTGGTCTACCTGTTGAGTGGAGTTTGTGTGCCTCTTGAGTGGGCATTGATACATCCTTCCTTCAAAGTCATGGTTCCGACAGATGAAACTCGTTCAAAGGAACTTTGAGGCATTGTTTACCTTAAAGAATCTTTTATTCGAGAGAAAAAAAAGCACTACATAGTACATTTTATACTATTTTTATATTGTATTTTATGTTGCCCTGTAAACCGCCCTGAATCCTTCGGGAATAGGGCGGTATAAAAATTTAATTAAATAAATAAATAAATAAATAGTCAAAACCAAAAACTAGATTCTCCTCCCCTGAATACTAAGTAACAAAGCACAATTCCCTCCTCCAATCAACAGCCATAAATCCCATTCTCCAATTAGCTTGACACTCTGGCTTTCTCCCCTGCTCTCCAGCCCACCAAAACTCTTATCAACTCTGGGCCCAATGACCTTGGGTTCCCAGGGCTGAGTTATTATTGTTATGACTAGCTGGACTCTCATCCACATTCCCCCTCCCAGCATCAACTAACTCTAAAAGCAACAGAGGAGAATGGCTGCATTTCCATCTGTTGTCAAAGCAAGAACATCCGATGTTAGAAGCCTCGACATCAGAGTAATAACATCAACCCAATTTCAGTACAATTATTACTAGAACATACTCATTTAGAAAGTCTTCCGGTATTGACACATTTAATTTATTGAGCCCTCTGTGAAGCAACTGTATGTCTTTTGCAAAAATTAACGAAGAAAAAGGAATAAATTCCGCACCTTTGTTGTAGCCAGTTTCCAGATCACTGTTATCTACTTCCTTCTAATGTCCAAAAATTCACATTTATTTTACTAATGGCTTTCTTTCTTTTGCTTGTTTCTCCAGGCAAATATCTCTAAGCTTTCTAGCATAGCCTCCCAAGCTATGCTTTCCTTGCATTTTCGCAAAATTCACCTTTGTCTGGGTTTGCTCCAGTTGCTTCTCTTAAAACCCTCTGCCTTCCCAAATGAGGCTTCTCAAGATGGCCCACGGAGTCATTAAGGCCATAAAAATAATATAACTCCAGCAGCGCAGGAACAACACGTAACGTGCATGCTGGGTAGAACATAACCGTTGCGAAGCTGTTGCGGCAAGCCTAGCTTCAAAGCCGGGCCCCCCCCCCTCCGCCCCCAGCGCTCTCCGGAGAGCTTGGATTTTTATGAAGTGAATTTTTTTAGGCTCAGCAGCAAGTCATAACATTTTGCAAACAGAGCGTATAAACTCCTCCTCACCCTGTCGGGGGGCTCGGGGCGAGAGTTTTCCCCAGCCACCTCTTGAGCTGTTGAACAGATGTGTTATTTATATATATATATATTAAAAAATCTCTTGGTGGGCAAAGTTCCCCTGAGCCTTGAACATCTGTGATGGGGTGGGGTGGTTACTTATCTGCACTGCTGTATACCAGCTGCATTGCTATATATGCACCCAGGCTGAAGCACTAAGGCAGTATGTGTTCCTTCTTGATAAGGCCGCATGGATCATGTAACTGTAAGGGGGATGGGCTTGGCTACTATTAGACAAGGTCCCTCTGAGCCAGAAGATCAATAGAGAGAGGTACCGCATTATGGTTGAAAGGAATCAAGACCGCGTCTCTTTCTACCCCCATGTAAAAATAAAGCAGGTCATCCCAAGAGAACTTCTAAAGCAGGGGTCCTCAAACTTGGCCACTTTAAGACTTGTGGACTTCAACTCCCACAATTCCCCAGCCAGACATGCTGGCTGGGGAATTCTGGGAGTTGAAGTCCACAAGTCTTAAAGTGGCCAGGTTTGAGGACCCCTGTTCTAAAGTATCTGGAGATTGGGGCGGGGGAAAGTCCAGAAATAATTAATGAAGAGAAGGGTGAGGGGGTGACATGAGAGCAGTGTCTCAATATCTCAGGGGCTGCCCCAAAGAAGAGGGAGTCAAGCTCTTCTCCAAAGCACCAGAGGGCAGGACAAGAAGCAACGGATGGAAACTAATCAAGGAGAGAAGCAACCTGGAATTAAGGAGAAACTTCCTGACAGTGAGAACAATTAACCAGTGGAGCAACCTGACTCCAGAAGTGGTGAATGCTCCAACACTGGAGGTTTTTAAGAAGAGACTGGACAGCCATTGGTCTGAAATGGTATAGGGTTTCCTGCCTGAGCAGGGGGTTGGGCTAGATGACCTCCAAGGTCCCTTCCAACTTAGTATTATTATTATTAATTCATTTTCCCCCACCAGTAGAGATGTGACAGATTTTAACGTGTAGGGAAGGGAGGAAGGAGAAGGAGGGGAAAGGAAGTAGGGAGGGAGGAAGGGAGAAAAAGGAAAGAGAAGGAGAGGGAAAGAAAAGAGGGAGGGAGGAAGGAGAAGGAGGGGAAAGGAAAAAGGAGAGGGAGGGAGAGATTAAAGAAGGGAGGGAGGGAGGGGGAAAGGAAAGCCTTTTTTATTTTTAAACTGTGGAACACTCTTTGAGATTTTTAAAGGGAACTGTTAAACATTTTAAACTAAAAATGCTTCCTGGATTTAGAAGGCTGGCTAAAATCGGGCCCAGGAAGACACGTAACCATAGCAGCCAGCATATACACATGATAGCAATTTATTAATTGTTAATCCGATTGATATCCCCCTCCTCATATTTTTTTTCCTAGAGAGAGGATTGCACACCAAGTGCGGCGGATTTATTAAGCTTAGGCAGATTCAGTTCCAGGTTAAATCTTTGAAGATTAATCGCTTCCTCGCCGCCTCGCCCTGACAAGGCTCAGTTTCCACAGGTGTGGGCTTCTGGAATTTTCCATCGTGGCCATGACGATAGGGGACTTCTGGGAGGTGAAGCCCCTACACCTGGAAGCTGAGCATGCTGGAAAATGCTGCTCTAAAACAGAGAGAGGCGTGTTAAAAATCCTCGACTTACCATCTTTCATTCGGTGAAGGTTCAAAATTGCAACAGCACGGGAAAAAAATAGGGACTTATGACTGTTTTTCACACCTAATGACCGTTGCAGCATCCCCTTCAGATGCTTGGCAACCGACTCACATTTATGATGGTTTGCAGCATCCCGTGTGTGTGTGTGTGTGTGTGTGTGTGTGTGTGTGTGACACAATCCCCTTTTGCATCCTTCAGACATCCAAAAAAATGTACACATACACCCACACACACCCACACACACACATATATGGAATGCAACATCTGGATACTAAATATTCATTACCTCCAAGTACATCAAATTGCATTAGACTTTTCATCACTCCTAAGGCTTACAATGGGATTAATGCATCAAAGAGCTGGGATAAAAAGATACAAATCAGACATGAATCAGAGAGGAGAGATAGCTATGTCCTCGTGTCTCCGCATTAGAGCACTGTTTTCAGAGCGAGGTTGACTTAAAATTATTTGTAAGCTTTGTAAACACCCAGCTTTGCCTGACTTTGCGCTACCTGTTCCTCCCCTCTCTAGCTTCTTCTTCTTCTTCTTCTTCTTCTTCTTCTTCTTCTTCTTCTTCTTCTTCTTCTTCTTCTTCTTCTTCTTCTTCTTCTTCTTCTTCTTCTTCTTCTTCTTCTTCTTCTTCTTCTTCTTCTTCTTCTTCTTCTTCTTCTTCTTCTTCTTCTTCTTCTTCTTCTTCTTCTTCTTCTTGAATGTGTTACTCCTGCAGGAGATGCTTCGTATTCAATTAAGTTTACAGCGGAATCCTTAAGAGCGTTGCTGGTTTTCTGTGCATCAACTCTTAAGATTCCTTGAGATTACTAGCTTGGCAGCCTTTTCCTAAAAATCTTCATGCAATGCAGTCATACAAAGCACGGAGGTTCCGTCCGACTTTTAGGTACACCTGCGTCAAAGGATCAAGTTCTCCCATTTGCTGGTTGCTCAGGAACGAGCCCAAAATGCTGATTAGTCTTAAGCAGACAGAGGTCAAACTCTAGAAGAAAACCACTCTCCAGCCAATATATTGACAGGGCAAGTCATTGTATATAAACAGTGAGAGAACCCTACCCCTTTCTTGCACTGATGATGTTACCTAGTTGGGTAATGAAACGTCTGCAAGAGAACCACCAAGTTCAGAGAATACCAAGGATCCCACAGCCCTCCTCCTCCTCCTCCTCTATTCTTCTTCCATCATCTTCATCCTCTTCCTCCTCCTCCTCTTCTTCCTTTCCACAAACCCTATTCCCCTCTAGCACTGATGATGTTCCCTAGCTGGGTAGTGAAACGTCTGCAAGAGAACTACCCAGTTCAGAGAGCACCAAGGACCCCAGAGTCCTCCTCCTCCTCCACAAACTCCACTCCCTTCTAGCACTGATGATGTAACATCATCAGTTGGGTAATGAAATGCCTGCACGAAACAACCAAACATGGAGAGCATCCAGGACTCCATAGTTCTCCTCCTTCTCTTCCTTCTTTCCCCTCCTCCCCCCTCCTCCTCCTCCCCTCCACAAAGCCCCCTCCTTTCTAGAACTGACGATGTTACCTAGTCAGGTCCCGAAAGGTCTGCAAGAAAACCACCCAGCTCCGAAAGAGCAGCAAGGACCCCCCGAGGTCAAATGGCAGACCGGATGTGGACAAAGCCAAGAGGAGGGTGAGGACAAGAGGAGGAGGGGAAATATTCCAAACAGTTTGTGATAGGCCATCTCACTGCCGCTGTCTCGTGTTGGCCGAACCGATTGGATCAGGAGTCTTCCAACGTGGCCCTTTGAGGGAGGACTCGTGGACTTCAACTCCCACAATTCCTCATCCAGGCACGCTGACTGAGGAATTCTGGGAGTTGAAGTCCACAAGTCATAAAAGGGGCAAGTTTGAAGACCCCAACCCCCCCCCCCCCCCGGATTAGATCAGCCAGCTTTAGGGATAGAAAGTGGAATTAGAATGAAGAATCTCTCTTCCAGGTTTCTAAGTTTGTGCTTCCCTAACTGATGCATTTGTTGGCTCCAAATGGCACGGAAATGAATCCAGACCTTAAAAGCGAATACGTGTATAGCTTACCCACCGTGGTCCATTTCTATTCTTCCACCTTTGTCAAATAGTCCCCCAGGGATACTTTTCCCCCCCTCCCCTTCTTGAAAAACAACATATTTCACCCTTTGCCGCCCTTTCATGCTGAAACACATACAACCCATTCTTGACAGCTGTGAGACTGGGACTCTGGTTTTGACTAATGCAGTGCAACAGAATAAAAATAAAAAAAAGGGGGGGTGTCTTTCACGTTCCCACAGGTGTTCTGCTTTTTGTTAAGTTTTGTTTTGCATTTTTTTATTTTTTTGGAGAGGGGCCTTTCATTCCTGACGTAAGATGTGGTGTTCTTTTTAATTCAACGCCTTTCAAGATTCCCCCCCCCCCCGTCGTTCTGTCTAAGACACACAAATGGATGGAAGGAAGACAGGGAGGTGATAAACTTGATATAGAGGGATTGTGTGGTCCATGATCAGTCATCTCATAAGCCCTTAAATGAAAATTCAAGTGTTTTGTAGCTCAACCATAAGAATAGCAGAATAACAAAGTTGGAAGGGAAGGGACCTTGGAGGTCTTCTAGTCCAACCCCCTGTTCAGGCAGGAAAACCTATTGCCATTTCAGACAAATGATTGTCCAAACTCTTCTTAAAAACTTCCAGTGTTTGAGCATTCACAAATTCTGGAGGCAAGTTGTTCCACTGGTTAATTTTCCGACTGTCAGGAAATTTCTCCTTAGATTTAGATTGATTCTCTCCTTGATTACTTTCCATCCGTTGCTTCTTGTTCTGCCTTCAGGTGCTTTGGAGAATAGCTTGACTCCCTCTTCTTTGGGGCAGCCCCTGAGATATTGGAACACTGCTATCATGTCACACCCTCGTCCTTCTTTTCATTAAACTAGACAAATCCAATTCCAGCAATGGTTCTTCATATGTTTTAGCCTCCAGTCCCCTAATAATCCTTGTTGCTTTTCTCTGTACCCTTTCTAGAGGCTCAACATCTTTTTTACATCATGGCAACCCGAACTGGATGCCATATTCTAAGTGTGGTCTTACCAAGGCGTTATAAAGCGGTGCTAACACTTCGCGTGATCTTGATTCTTGTCCCATGTTTTTGGAAGAAAAAAAAAGAGAGAGGAGGGGGGTGCAAAATAAGAAACAAATGTATTTCTGAAAGAAGTTCTACGGCACAGCTCTGCCTTTTAATGTTTGAATTTCTCCCCAGATTTTCCGCTAGGCTGTTGTTTTGTTTAATAGTCCCCGGTCAATGGAAGCCTCTGCAGATGAATAAAAAATGGGACTGTGTGGTTTGGAAAATTGAAAATCAAAAGAGCCCTGTAAATAATTGTTTGAAAGCTTCTAGCAACCCTGCTGAAACATCGGTATGATAAATAAAAGTAATGTACTTGAGGCTGAATTACAATCTAAACAAGTCAGGAGAATGTCATGGAAGCGGATCATGATTGGGTAGCCTGCGTGGAGCAGGAAATCAATAAGTCTTTGCTCAAGCCAAAGCAACGAGGCAATGAAAAGGCATTGAAGGTGACTTTGGGGTTAGGTGTCAATATTTAGGGGTGATAAACAAGATTATTATTATTTTTTAAAAAATGGAGATAGCGCCTCCATATCTGTTGATCATGTGGATGTTCTAGAAGCCAACATGAGCTCCATTTTACTTTGATGGAAAGATGGATTAGAATAATACCGTAGGTTGGGAAATCTTTCAGTTGTTGGGATTGTTAATTTCTTTTTTTTTTTTTTTGAGGCTAAAGAAAATAAAACTGTAACAAGCAACACATTTCCATCAGTTCTGAGGAGCAAAACTTCTTTCTTCCAGGAGAAAACTTTCCATATGTACTCCACAAGTTCTGAAGGAGACCCCAAGACTTATATGAAGCCTAGGGGTTCGTGGAGCTGGGCGGAGGAGGCCACTTTGAGACAAAACATCCTGGATTGGGCAGTCCAAAAGAAAAAAAAAAAGATTGGTGCTCTCCGCTTTGGAACTTTTCAGTTTTTCGATAGTATTTGAATATTTTTTTTAATTACAGTCCTGACCAAAATAGCAACAAATAGCCTTGGTGGAGCAGTGGGCTAATGCCTCCTTAAGTAACACCAGCTGCCTGCAATTAGTGCAGGTTCGAGTCCCACCAGGCTCAAGGTTGACTCAGCCTTCCATCCTTCCGAGGTAGGTAAAATGAGGACCCAGATTGTTTGGGGCAATTAAGCTGACTTTGTAATAATGCCTCTTGGGGTGTGTGTGAAAGCCCTAATAAGCAGGCATATACATAGAATGAAGGCTACTGCTAAGCTTGTAAGCCGCCCTGAGTCTTCGGAGAAGGGAGGGATATAAATGGAATTAAAATAAATAAATAAATAAATAAACACATTAAAAATAATAAGAATTCAATGCAATTTTCTTTGCTTCTCTCTCTCTCTCTCTCTCTCTCTCTCTCTCTCTCTCTCTCTCTCTCTCTTTTTTTTTTTTTTTTTTCTTTCTTTCTCTGTCCCTTCTGGAGGGAAGCCATTCCGCCGGTTAATTGTCCTCACTGTTAAGACGTTTCTCCTTAATTCCAGGTTGCTTCTCTCCTTGATTAGTTTCCATCCATTTTTTTTTTCGTCCTGCCCTCTGGTGCTTTGGAAAATAGGCTGACCTCCGTGTTCTTTGTGGCAGCCCCTCGAATGCTGGATATGTCCCCCACCCCTAGTCCTTCTTTTCTCTAGACTGGCCATACCCAACTCCTGCACCGTTCTTCATACATTTTTGTCTCCAGGCCTTTAATCATCTCAGTTGCTCTTCTCTGCACTTTTTCCAAAGTCTCAACATCTTTTTTTTTTGGTAATGTGGTGACCAAAACTGGATGTGGCATTCCAGCTGTGGCCTTATTAAGGCTTGATATGTGGTACCGTTACCTTCCCACCGGAGTGGTCCCTATTTTTCTACTTGCATTTTTTACGTGCTTTCGAACTGCTAGGTTGGCAGAAGCTGGGACGAGTAACAGGCGCTCACTCTGTTATGCGGCACTCGGGATTCGACCCGCCAAACTGCCGATCTTCTGTTCGACAAGCTCAGCGTCTAGTCATGCCGGCCACATGACCACGGAGACGTCCTCGGACAAGCGCTGGCTCTTCGGCTTTGAAACGGAGATGAGCACCGGCCCCTAGAGTCAGAAACGACTAGCACGCATGTGCGGGGGAACCTTTACCTTTACCTATGTGGTACTAATGTTTGATGTGATTTTGATTCGTTGCCTCTGTTTATACAACCAAGGATTGTATTAGCTTTTTTGGTTGCTGCTGCATACGGCTGGCTCTTGCCCTTTTCCAAGAAGAACCAACAAAGAAGCAGAAAACTCTTTGAAATGCCTTCTGTTGGGAAGACTCAAGCTCTACTCAACTGGCTTGAGGTCTTGAACAAACCTTGCAGCATGTTAATACAAAGTCCTTGAAGAGGTATTATTAGTCTGTTGCCTCCTTTCCTTGTAAATATGGTAAATATAATCCTGGCCTGGTATTAGTCTGTTGCCTCCTTTCCTTGTAAATATGGTAAATATAATCCTGGCCTGGTATTAGTCTGTTGCCTCCTTTCCTTGTAAATATTGTAAGTATAATTCTGGCCTGTTTGAAGATTGTAACATGCCGTTTTCTTACTAGCACAAATGAAGGGTAATTGGTTCACCGTTTGCCAACATAAACATTTGGAAGAGAAGGAGGGGGGAAAAAAACTTATTTTTTTTTGCCAACTGCCCAACTCAATAGTATTTTTCAGAGGAACAGCAGTTGGCTAAATTTTCTTTTGGAAAGCTCCTCTTTGGAAACAAACTAAGGGATGGTCGTAGTTTTAAGTATTCTCAGATCATCGCTGACAGTTCCTGAACACATCCTAACGAGGTAAATCAAACAGATCTTAATTAGGTTTACTTTGCATACCTTCCTTGTACAAAAATGAGATAACAGAATTTATACCTGACCTCCCCTCCCCCCCCTTTTTTTTCCAGGCTTCATAATATAGGGAAATTCTTGTGTTTTTTTTAAAGAAGGCTCTAGAAAGGGTGATGCATGTCCAATTAATCTTTTTTTTTCTTTTTAACATTCAGAGCAAACAAAGAAAATAAAAAGGTTCCGATGAACGCAGGAACAATACAGTTGGCAGAGATCAAATAAAAATCTTGCTTGTTTGCTCACTCGTGGCACAAACTACCCAAAATTCACTGGGAGGAAAAATTCACTAGCTTCCCACATCGTAATAAGCTTTGATTTATTTAACAGACAATCGGCTGGCTTCGCACAGTAGGCAAAGCATAAATCGTAATTTACAAACCAGGATGGCTGTATGCGCAGCGTACTCTGAAAGCCAAGCGCAGTAAAATGATTGTGGTTTAATGCCGTCGGTGAATTCAGTCTCTTAACCTAACATTGCTGGTTCAGAAGCCCAAGTCAGAAAGCTGACTCCCAAGATTCCTGCCTTTGTTTGGACGTGGGAAACCAAGAGATGGGCCAGGCAAAAAAGAGAGTTTTCCTTTCTTACCGGGATTTGATTGTCATCAAAGCTGCGCATGTTGCTGAGCAAGTAGGACGGGAATCTGGCTAAGTATTGTGGCATGCTGGTTAGTAAACAGTGGTGTACCATTATGGAAAAACATGAGTATGCGTTTCCTTGCGGTGAGAGTTTTGTTCATGCTGTCAGACTTCACGCAGGCAGAGCTGTAAATCTGGGCTGTTCAGACACTTAAATTCTATATTCGGGCTGAGTCAGTCGAAGGCTTGTGGGTCTTACTCTGAAGATTAGTCTTTTAGCAATGGGCACACAAAGGGTTTCTCTATCGCAGTACACAGAAAATAGTCTTTAACCATGTCTGCTAATAGGCTTTTAATTTTAGCTTTCTTTCTGACTCTTGAGGAAACTTGGCTACTGTCTTAATGACTTGGGAAGAACTTGATTTACAGTGATAACCAAATCAGAATCATAGAGTCCTAAGGCTGGAAGGGACCACGGAGGTTCTCTTAGTTTAACATCCTGCTCAAGGCAGGAGACCTTACGCCATCCTGGTTAAATGGTGGTTCCGTCTTATTTTTGAAAAAACCTCCAGTGATGGAACACCCACAAGCTGTTTTTTTTATTTTATTTTAATTCCATTTATTTTTTTATTTTAATTCCATTTATATCCCGCCCTTCTCTGAAGACTCAGGGCGGCTTACAAGCTTAGCAGTAGCCTTCATTCTATGTATATGCCTGCTTATTAGGGCTTTCACACACACCCCAAGCGGCATTATTACAAAGTCAGCTTAATTGCCCCCAACAATCTGGGTCCTCATTTTACCTACCTCGGAAGGATGGAAGGCTGAGTCAACCTTGAGCCTGGTGGGACTCGAACCTGCGCTAATTGCAGGCAGCTGGTGTTACTTAAGGAGGCATTAGCCCACTGCTCCACCAAGGCTCTTCTGTTCCATTAACTTAATCAACAGAATTAATTCTGTGGGCACCCATTGGTTTTTGCTTCACTACTTTCCTTCCTTCCTTCCTTCCTTCCTTCCTTCCTTCCTTCCTTCCTTCCTTCCTTCCTTCCTTCCTTCCTTCCTTCCTTCTTATGACCCTCCTAGTGAATTTGCCGTTCTCTGTGTTACCTCTGGCGAGTCTTATCTAATTTACACTGGTGCTCACCATCAGGATTAACATTTAGTGTTTATCACTATTTACCTCACAGACGCTGCATTGGAAACAAGAATAACGCTAAACAATGCTCATAAGGCATCTAATCTGTATTCACACATACACGCGTGTCCTCCTTATAACGCTTCTCTCTTGGAGATATCAATAAAATAATGAGACACTGTGCCAAGGAAAGGAGTACACTGGACTATTTTAATCTTGTTATTATTATTATTTTTTCCTCAAGAACAAAAACAGCATCTTCTTGCTTTTCAGTCCAAAGTAGAGTGTGAGGGAGACAGTTCTGAATCCTGACTGAACAGGGGAGAAAGGCCTTAAAAACCTTGGGCAAGCGTTTTCTAGGTTGGTTTCTGTTCCAACAGCTTAAGAAAAGTATTTTTTTTAAAAAAAAAAAAAGAAAATGTGCAAAAGAGAGGATTGGAGCTAATGTAGCAGGGGTATGAATATTTCTGTACGTGAAAAGTGGGTTGGGAACCTGCTTTGGGGGCAATGGGACGTGTGGGATCCAAAGCGGAATTTTTCAGCGTGGAACCACTTCAAATTCCCGCCTTTTTTCTGTGGTGGTTTTTTTTTTTTAATCCCATTTATATCCCGCCCTTCTCCGAAGACTCAGGGTTTTCCCCAATGGCTTTTGTTGTAAACCACAGTTCTCTAGCCACAAGGAGGTAGAGGAGATGGAATGTAGCTCTCTATTTTTATTTTTTATTTTTCCCAAACATCTGAGTGACTTGATGTCTACGGAGATGCTCAGTCATCCTGATCATGCAAAGATGCTTTTCCAAAAGGCAATTGGATTTTCTTTCCTTGAAGATATTTCACTTCTCATCCAACCAAGAGGCGTCTTCATTTCTCGCTGAACGGCGGGGAAATATAAGCATTTTTTTTATTCAGTCAGAACTGAAGAAGCTTCTTGGACGAGAAAGAAAAGTAAAATAAAACAAAAAACCAAGAAAGGGAAAAGGGGAAAACACACACACACACACACACACACACACACACACACACCAGAAAGTCCAGTTGCCTTTTGGAAAAACCCTTTTGGGATGGTCTGAGTGACTGTTTTTAAAATACGTAGATGCCCCCCTCCGGAAGGAGAAACTGTGTTTTGCCCGTATCACTTGAATATTCCTCCTTCGGTCTGGTTAATCTCCAGTTGTCTATAAGTCAGGCAGGATTATATCGTTAATGTAATTAATGTAGAATTGGGAACAACTCATTAAGTTTCACCAGCTTATCAGAAATCAATGGAGGTAGAGAAACATCCAAGGAAGAAGGATTTGCTTTGTTTTAAAATGGTGTTCCTTCCTTTTGCTCCATTGAGTCGTAAAAGGCATGCGTGGACCTCTGATGGATTTTCATTCAGTAGAGTTTAAAGAAGTAATTGTCCCTTTTGTTTAGGTATCAAAGGATCCTCTGGCTAAGGAGAAGCAAAACCCTCTGATCTTGTAGAAGCAAAGTGGGGGGTGGGCGTTAAAGTTCGGTCATTGAATTGGGAATGGTTTTTCATTATTCCCCAAACTGGCCAGTGAGAATCACAATTAGCAAAGAACAGAACTTCCCATTTCACCTTCACGTTTGTTTGTTTTTGTCTTCTGCCTATCTAAGTCTTTGCTGCTGTATTGGAGATGCGACAATGTTAATAAGGCCAGTGATTGAATTGATTATAATTGGTTAGCATTTTTTTCCTTCAGAACCGAAGAAGCTTCTTGGACGAGAAGCGAAACGTCTTCAAGGGAAAGGCAAAGGAAGTCCAGTTGCCTCTTGAAAAAGCACCTTTGGGACAACCCAACCGTGACCTGGTTAAAATAGAGGAGGTCCTTCCTCCAAGGGTAAGGGACCATGTAGAGCAGGGGTCTTCAATCTTGGCCCTTTGATGACTTGTGGACTTCAACTCCCAGAATTCCTCAGCCAGCGTGCCTGGCTGAGGAATTCTAGGAGCTGAAGCCCACAAGTCATCGAAGGACCAAGTTTGAAGACGCCTGATGGAGAGGAAAAATATGGAAGAGATAAGAAAGGAATGGCAAGCTTAAAATACAATTACAGATCAGAGTGGTGAAAAATGGCAGCAAGGTGAACGCTTTTAGCAATATATCAATACTAAGTTCCATTTTTCCTTCTGGCAGAGATGTCCGGAACGGTGTCGGATCTTTCTCTGGTGCATTGGAAACAGCAGTGGTTGGAAAACGGCACCCTCTACTTCCATGTCTCCATGAGCAGCGCTGAACAACTTTCCCGGGCCACGCCACCAAGCCTGCAAGAACCTTCGGAGATTGTGGATGAACAGATGCACATTCTACATGTGTCTGTCATGGTGAGTGGCTTCTTCTACATTCATCTATGGAGACTCACTGTCGCTTACAACGGGCACTACAAAAAATACCACCACATAGAACAACACACACTCTGTTCGAGAGAAGTTCCCTGAAGGTGGGCTCCAGGAGAGGTCCCAAAGATGGTCCCAGTGACCGAACCAGATTGGATCCCGCGACATTATCCTGGGACACGTATATTCGCCTTCATTCGTGAGATTGTCACTCATCCAGGTCCCAAAGGTGCTTTTCAATAGGCAAGTGGACTTCCTTTGTTTTTCCTTGAAGGCATATTGCTTCTCCTCCAGTTCTGAAGAAGCTTCTTGGATGAGAAGCAAAAGATTTTCAAGGGAAAAAAATAAAACAAAACAAAATCCAAGCATATCCCGTTGCCTTTTGGAAAGAACTTTTGGCTGATTCTTCTTCCCACCCAGGATGGTAAATGGGTAACAAAGAACAGTCCGCCATTTGTATTTGCAAACTCTACGGACTTTCCTGGTTAGTTGTCTGGGTACAACTAGGATTGGAGGTCTTGTTGATTAAGAAGGGCTTGTGATTGATGAAGGTTTTTTTATGGCCTGCCTTGATTCTAGAATTCACAACTGCACATTGCGGTGATCTGTTCTTCGGTACAGGAAGTGGCCCAGGTGGATTACATTTGTGATGTGTTTGATTTTAAAAGCCAGAGAACACAACTGGTAGAATTTTGATGTCTGGGCTAAGGGGTTCCTTTAACTTCGATAAGTTTTGAAAGGCTGAAATGTGTGAGTGAGCTGTTTTTCATTGTAGAACTGTCTCTCTAGTTATTTATACCTTTCTGAATTTCCGCTCGATCCCAAGGGAGACCTCAGGATGGACCTCTTAAGGTAGGGAAGATATGGAATGGAATGGAATGGAATGGAATGGAATGGAATGGAATGGAATAGAATAGAATAGAATAGAATAGAATAGAATAGAATAGAATAGAATAGAATAGAATAGAATAGAATAGAATAGAATAGAATAGAATAGAATAGAATAGAATAGAATTAAAGAAAATAATAGAATAGAATAGAATAGAAAATATGGAATGGAATGGAATGGAATAGAATAGAATAGAATAGAATAGAATAGAATAGAATAGAATAGAATAGAATAGAATAGAATAGAATAGAATAGAATAGAATTAGAATATGAAATGGATAGAATAGAATGGAATGGAATGGAATGGAACGGAACAGAACAGAACAGAACAGAACAAAACAGAACAGAATAGAATAGAATAGAATAGAATAGAATAGAATAGAATAGAATAGAATAGAATTAAAGAAAATAATAGAATAGAATTGAATAGAAAATATGGAATGGAATGGAATAGAATAGAATAGAATAGAATAGAATAGAATAGAATAGAATAGAATAGAATAGAATAGAATAGAATAGAATAGAATAGAATAGAATAGAATAGAATTGGAAGGGACCTTGGAGGTTTTCTAGTCCAACCCCCTGCTTAAGCAGGAGACTCTATCCCATTTCAGACAGGTGAATGTCAAGACTCTTCTTAAAAATCTCCAGTGATGAAGCACCCAGGATTTCTGGAGGCAAGCTGTTCCACTGGTTGATTGTTCTCACTGTTTGGAAGTTTCTCCTTAATTCCAGGTTGCTTCTTTCTTTGATCAGCTTCCAACCATTGTTTCTCATCCTTCCCTCTGGTGCTTTGGTGAATAAAGTGACCCCCCCCCCTCTTCTTCTTTGTGGCAGCCCCTCAAATACTGGAACGCTGCTATCATGTCTCCCCTGTTTCTTCTTTTCTTTAGACTAGCCAAACCCAAGTCCCGCAGCCGTTCTTCGTATGTTTTAGTCTCCAGGCCTCTGATCATCTTAGTAGTTGCTCTTCTCTGATTTTTTTTTTTTTTCCCAAACTCTCAACACCTTTTTTGTGATACAAAAGCCCGTTTGGCGGGGCAGCACAAAGCTATGGAAAAATGAAGACTTAATTTGGCACGATTAAAAAGAAGGACTTGTTTCAACAAGAGCATCAATTTGCTTCTCTTTGAAGGTGTTGGTTAAGCTCTTTCTGAAGTGCTTGCACCATAGGGATTTCACGATGTTCCTTTTGATTGGTATTGAGTTCATCTGCCAAAGAACTCGACTTCAGATTAATTTTAAGCTTTACATAGTGCCTGATCAAATTCCTCTTGTCAAAAGCAGCTCAGGGTGGCCTACAGGAGCTTAGAGATGTGTAGTCTGGAGGGGGGGGGGAAACAGAGGGATGTGGTGGGTGAAAAATGGGGTGAACTTTTATGGGTCAATGTCTTGTAGACACCACAGTATGTGAACTGAAGAGTTCATTGCTGCCACCCTGCCTTCAACAAAGTCAGTGATAGAAACACTTACCAAATTGCTGATACTATTCAGCGTCTGATTGCTCCAGTAACGCAAGCGTTAGCTTCTTCGCCCTTTTGGCTGTTTGCTCTGAAAGTTGTCACCCTTCTCAGGTTAGATCAGACAGGAAATGGGACGGAAGAACTCATTCTACTTCCTTGCAAGGCAACGTTAACCCAATTTTGCACGTCTGAAATGACAACCCCGCTCCCAGCTCTGCATACCGGAAAGTTTAAGGAGATCCCTTCTGATCCTCTTCCTCCACTTTTCATATGATATTTCTCCTCCTTTTGGGCAGACTAGCAATCTTTCCACTGGGAAGGAAAACATGGCTAGCTAGCTAAGGGTTGGAATGGAAGTAAACCTGGCTAAAACATAAATTAACCTGCAGACGAAGAGATACGAATTCAAGCTTTTTGGAAGTCGTAGAATGATAATTACGGGAGCTGCCTTTGGTGCTGAAGAGTTTTTGGATACGCATTCATCTAAATTAATCGGAGAAGAGTTCATATTCTCTCTCTCTCTCTCTCTCTCTCTCTCTCTCTCTCTCTCTCTCTCTCTCTCTCTCTCTCTCTCTCTCTCTCTCTGTGTGTGTGTGTGTGTGCAATAGAGTTCAAATAACAGTTCTGGAATTAACTCATCCTGTCACCAACCTGTTTGACTGTCAACATCAGCACAAAAAATTCTTAAGGGATGCTACTTTTGTCTCAGAAGTGATGGAAGAAATATCGTAAACAAACACACGAAATCCTTCCTGAGTATTTATAATGAAGGAAAGTGTAATTAAGCAGGTGGGGGCAGGGGGATAGGAAGCAGCAAGGCGATTGAATGACATGTTTTTGTTTAATCCAGCACTTTGTATGGAAAGACTAATTAGTGGCTTTCAATGTTTTGACACAAGGAGCCCAAATAATCATCATAAAACATATCAGACATATGTCCAGGACCTTGAAATGACAGATGACAAACTGGAGAAGTGACAGGTGGCTTTATCATGCTAGGGAAATCATTGAGTTAATGGAAGAATTACAGCTTTTGAAACCCACTCCACTTCTAGAGAAGGGAAGCGTTACCAATTTATCAAAGGCAAAACAAACATTAATTGCAGCTGGCTGGTAAATTTTCCAACCGCCTTGACCTTCATTGAATTTTTAATCCCAAACAGATAAGATTTACTTCTGCACACCAGAGGAAACAACACAATTAAAAAAACTCAAATGACAGCCAAGATTATGGCACGGAGGGGGGAGCACAGGGTAAGGGTGAGCAGGCACAGCGACAAAAGAAGAAAAAAAAATATTGATTCCTTTGTGTTTTACATTGCAGAAATAATGAGCGAGAGTGTGCCTGACATGAAATGAAGGAGATGGGGGGGGGGGGTTTGTGTGTGTTTTTTGCCCCTTCCCCAAAGCTGGAAGGAAAGAGATGCTTCAGAGATGCTGCTAAAACTGTTTTAAGAGCTTGGAGGTGTCTATGGAGTCCTCCAGATCCATGGTTTTCCCAAAGGTGCTTTTTCAAGAGGCAAACTGGACTTTCTTTGTGTGTTTTTCCCCCCTGCCAGACAGAACTGAGGAAGCTCCTGGGATGAGAAGCGACACGTCTTCCAGGAAAAAGAAAAGTCCAGTTGCATTTTGGAAAGGCACCTTTGGGGTTGGGAGAACTGAAAATCGGAAAGCCTTGAGCTTTTTGGGCTGTAGATGAAGCCAAATCCAGGCAGGATTTTGAGTAGGGCCAGGCTTTCCTTCCCCTTAGTAGCTTCCAGCATGACATCTGTACTGGCCTGCCTGCTTGTAAGCTGTTGTCCATGTCTTACTATCCTTGCTACTCTTAGGCTTAGCTGATCCTTCAATGTAGCATAGTCGATCAACCTGTCTTCCCCAGTTGTTCCTTGGACTTTTTCTTACCTACTGTTCTAAGTTGCCCCCATATACCAACATAGCTTACCCCACTGAGACCCGTCTCCAGTCTGCCCAGTGCCTACCCTCCCATGTACCCATCTTGATTTTCTCCTCTCTCTCTCTCTCTCTCTCTCTTTCTCTTTCTTTTTCTCTCTCTTTTTCTTTTTCTCTTTCTCTCTCTCTCTCTTCCTCTTTTTTTCTTTCTCTTTTTCTTTCTCTCTCTTTCTCTTTTTCTTCCTTTTTCTTTTTCTTTCTTTTTCTCTCTCTTTTTCTTTTTCTCTTCCTCTTCCTCTTTTTTCTTTCTTTCTCTCTTTTTCTTTCTTTCTTTCTCTTTCTCTCTCTCTTTTTCTTTCACTCTCTCTTTCTTTTTTCTCTTTTTCTTTCTAACTATTTTTTTTTAAAAAAAGGATGGGGGATACGAACCACTGTCAAGCCTCACAGTGATGTTGCTGACCAGCCACCGTTTTGAGGGGAGAATTGTTTTTGGATGAATGTGTAATTGTTTTCTTCTCATGTATTACCAGAGGTAATTTAAGCCTTCTAAATAATTTTGCTCCAAAGAGAATTGTGCTGCCTAATGCAAATCCCATTTCCAAAAAGCAAATATGGTGCGGGTTCTAATTGACTTAATCCAAAACAAGCTGCAGTGCTCCGAAATCAGCAAGGGGAATGAAAAATACACACACATCCCACCACACAGAGAAAGTTTTTTTTTTCCTATCTGCTCTTGTTCGATTTAATATAAAAGTATTTTCTTTCAAAAGAGAAAATAATTTGTGAAAAAATTCTCAAGGGTACAACGGTGCTTTTGCACAGGGAGCAGGTGACTAGCTGGGGATTAACAATTAATGAAAAGGAAAGGAAAGAATAAGGAATTACTTTACATGTATATATAAAATCCTGTGATCTTTTAGAGACACTGTTCTCTTACAATGACTCCAGCTCTGCTTAAGAAAAGAATTTGAATACATCCATAAAGTCCCACTAACAATGGTTTTCTCTCTCTCTCTCTCTCTCTCTCTCTCTCTCTCTCTCTCTCTCTCTCTCTCTCTCTCTCTGTGAGAGAGAGAGAGAGAGAGAGAATGAGAAAGGGAGAGAGAGAATGAGAGAGAGAGAACAAGAGAGAAAGAGAACAAGAGCAAAGAAAGAGGAGAGAATGAGAGAAAGAGAAAAAGAGAGAGAGAGAATAAAAGGCAAAGAAGGGAGAGAGAGAGAGGGAGGGAGGGAAGAAGGGAGGGAGGGGGAGAGAGAGAGAAAAAAGAAAGACTTCATGTCTTTCTCTTCCTTTTCAAAAGCAGGATACTTACGGCTTTAAAACTGCCCTGGCTTGAAGGAAATTTGGCTTTTTATTTGTCTTTAAAAGCGTTCTTTCCTGACAGGGACACCAGTTATGCTAATACCTTACTGCTAGTCTCTCAGGCAGAGGCATGAGGGTGTTATTCCTGTGAATATATTAAAACAGTTTTGTCTGGCATCTTCTTCTTCCCTTTAAATGTACACACACACACATACACACACATCATGTTGCACCCTCGGTTAAACGTCCCGCTGCTCTTTTTTTTTTCCCACGTTTCTTTTCTGCGGCTGAAACTAGGACTTCTCTATGATAAGGTCGGGCATCCCAGACTATCCAAATCCTGAAGGTTGATTCTATCCCTCTGTTAATGCAGCCTAGCACTGTGTTGGCTTTTTTGGCAGCTGCAGCACACTGCTGGCTCATATTGAAGTGATTGTCTACTAGGACTCCGAGATCCCTCTCACAGTTACTACTACTGAGCAAGGTACCACCTATACTATACCTGTGCATTTGATTTTTCCTGCCTAAATGTAGAACCTTACTTTTTTCTTGGGGCCTTATTTTCTGGCTATGGCTTATATTCGGGGAAATACGGTACTAAATGGGTCCGTCTGGCTGAGGATCTTAACTGGGGCTTATTTTGGGGGGTATATATTACGAGCCTCCTGGAAAATTACGTTAGGGCTTATTTTCCAGTTGGGTCTTATTTTCGGGGAAACAGGGTATATAAATTAAAAGTTCCCACCCCATCTGGAGGCATCTCCAAATATTTGGGAGCCTTCGGTGGAGAATGTAGAGGGAGGGAAGTAGAAAGTTCCTAAGGCCGAACTTGTAATTAATCACATCCGTGGTGCGTTCAAGAAGTGTGCATCCTTTAGACCGCAAGGGGCATTGTTTGGAAAGACCTTGTCCTAGATAGGTAGCCCCCAAAGACCCATTCTGTATGATTAAGCAATGAGCGTGGCCTGAAGATCCATCATCATTCATTTGTCAGCCCTCTCTCCCGGTTGTCAAAATTAATTATTTGAACTTGGCGACCTCGTTCCCATGACAGGAGGAGACTTGAAGTTGACACCAGACTGTTCGGGAATGACAAGTGCCCGGCCTGGCCCAGAGGAGAACTCGAAAGTTGCAGGAGACAGAAAGAGCAAAGGAAGACTCGCCAATGAGGCTCTCTTCTTCTTGTTGTTGTTGTTCTTGTTGCTTCCTACCAGGAAACTGGGGGAAGATGGGACATCTTCAACCATCACACCTCAGGGGTGGAGCTGAGAAGGTTTCCATTCTCCTCAAGGTTGCCTCTCAGCCTCCCATCCTTCCGAGGTTGGTAAAATGAGGACCCAGATTGTTGGGGGGCAACAGGCTGACTCTGTACACTGTTGGACACTTAGAGAGGGCTGTAAAGCGGTATATAAGTCTAAGTGCTATTGCTATTGCTATCCGTTGTATGCTTCTTAGGATGGGGAATCACCATTCATTTATTTTCCCCTCTGCTCAAGGGTAATGGGAAAATAAAAAGGTAAAGGTAAAGGTTCCCCCGCACATGCGTGCTAGTCTTGTTCCCATCTCTAGGGGCCGGTGCTCATCTCCGTTTCAAAGCCGAAGAGCCAGCGCTTGTCCGAGGACATCTCCGTGGTCATGTGGCCGGCATGACTAGATGCCAAAGGCACACACGGAACACTGTTACCTTCCCACCGTAGTGGTCCCTATTTGTCTACTTGCATTTTACGTGCTTTTGAACTGCTAGGTTGGCAGAAGCTGGGACGAGTAACAGGCGCTCACTCTGCTACGCGGCACTCGGGATTCGACCCGCCAAACTGCCGACCATCAGATCGACAAGCTCAGCATCCTAACCCACTGAGCCACCGCGTCCCTGCAAGGGGAAAAAAAACAAAACAAAACACCACAGCAGTATTTTGAGGAATTAAGTGATCAAGCGTCTGTCATCTCCTGGTATGGAAAAAAAAAACAACACAAAACCCTCACACTAGTCATGTCATAACTGCTAAATCTGTCAGGACCAAACAGGGAGAGGAATTGAACTCGAGACCGCATAGCATCCAAGGCTAGTCTTAGGAGAAAGCAGTTATCTGCCCCCCCCCCAAAAGCCAACGCATTGCTAGGCTGCATCAACCGAGGGATAGAATCGAGATCACGTGAAGTGTTTATAACTACTTTATAAAGCCTTAGTAAGGCCACACCTGGAATACGGCATCTGGTTTGGGTCGCCACGATGTAAAAAAAGATGTTGAGACTCTAGAAAAAAGAGAAGAGCAACAAAGGTGAACAGGGGACCGGAGGCTAAAACACAAAAGAACGGTTGCTGGGATTGGGTCTCTCTAGTTTAATGGAAAGAACAATGAGGGTGACAGGATAGCAGTGATATATGAGGGGCTCCTACAAAGAGGAAAGGGGATCAAGCCATCCTCCAAAGCACCCAGAAGGCAGGACAAGAAGCGACGGATGGAAACTCACGAAGGCGAAAAGCAACCTGGAACTAAGGAGAAATTTCCCGACAGTCGGAACAATTAACCAGGGGAACAGCCTGCCTCCAGAAGTGGTGGGTGTTCCAACACTGGAAGTTTTTTAAGAAGAGACTGAACAAGCATTTTGTCTGAAAAGGGTATAGGGTTTCCTGCCTGAGCAGGGGGTTGGACTAGATGGCCTCCAAGGTCCCTCCCAACTCTGTTATTCTGTTCTCTCTCTGTGCGGCTGGCCGTTGCCTAGAATTATAGGTCTGGAAGGGACCTTGGAAGTTTTTTAGACTAGTCCTCTGGTCAAGCCAGGAGCCCTTATACCAGAGGTCTTCAAACTTGGCCCTTTTATGACTTGTGGACTTCAACTCCCAGAATTCCTCAGCCAGTGTGCCTGGCTGAGGAATTCTGGGAGTTGAAGTCCACAAGTCATAAAAGGGCCAAGTTTGAAGACCCCTGCCTTGTACCATCCCAGTCAAATTCAGTCTAGTTTTGAAAGCCTCCAGTGACGGAGCACCCACATCTCTTCCTTTGTTCCTACTGTCAGAAAAACAAACTCTCCTTACTTCTGGTTTGGCTCTCTCCTTAACAAGCTTCCACCCATTGCTTCTTGCCCTGCCCTTGGTGCTTCTTCCCATTTTAGCTTTAACAAGGCTTATCGGAAACCGGATTGTCATTCCCCTTTTCCCTTACATAGATCCCATTGCAAGCTTCTTCTGAAACAGCTTCTTCTTGACTGGAAGCCCGCTCAGCCCTCCTTTGGAAAAGGACAAGATTTGGAGAAGAAAGCCGGGAGAGAGGTCCTTTTGGAAACGACTGGGCTTTGAAAGAGGTGATGCGTTTCACACCAAAAAAATGAGACTTGGCCGCAGGTGAGCGGAGCCTTCTTCTCGCACGCATCCCTCCAGGCCTTCACAATCGCTGTGTGGAAAGAGAAGGCACGCACCTGCAGGTCTTGGCGTACGAGCCTGCAAAAAGGAAAAGGAAAAGAAAAAAAAATATATCAAGTTCTGAAAACAAGCCCAAGGCGTTGAATTAAACTTTCTTCTCTGCACCTCGCTGAGTTGAGGCTCGGAGGGAAGAAGGCAGAATGGCTTTTTTTAAAAAAAAATTTTTTGCAGACAAGTTAACTTCCCCACCACGAACGATCTGCTGCTTCGGTTTGTAAAGTTCAAGCTTCCGAGAATGGATAGAGCTCCTTGTTCCACTTCTCCAAAGCTTCCCTCTGGTTTTCAAGATGCTTCAAGAGGGATGCATTCACTGTGGGATTCAATCAAAGATCGCGGGAGGTACTAACACTGCTCTATAAAGCCACACCTAGGATGCTTGCATCCAGTTTTGCTCGCCATGCCGTAAAAAAGATGCTGAGACTCTAGAAAGAGTGCAGAGAAGAGCAACAAAGATGATCAGGGGACTGGAGGCTAAAACATATAAGGAACGGTGGCTGGAATTGGGGGTGTCCAGTCTAATGAAGAGAAGGACGAGGGGGGACATGATAGCAGTCTTGCAATATTTGAGGGGCTGCCACAGAGAGGAGGAGGGGGGGTCCACCTGTTCTCCAAAGCACCTGAAGGCCAGACAAGGAATAACAGATGGAAACAGGTCAAGGAGAGATTCAACTTGGAAATAAGGAGGAATTTTCTGACCGTGAGAACAATCAACCAATGGAACAGCAGCTTGCCTTCAAAAGTTGTGGGCGCTTCGTCACTGGAGCCTTTCAAGAAGAGACTGGACAGCCATCTGTCAGAAATGGTTATGGGGACTCCTGCTTAAAACAAGGGGGTTGGACTAGATGACCTCCAAGGTCCCTTCCAACTCTGTTACTCTAAGCGATTCTAAGACATCTGTACAAAGCGAGGTATCAACCGGGGAGGGGGAAAAAAAAACAAAACCCCGCTCTCTCTTAATTCAAAACAGTTTTCTGACATGGTTTCAGTGGAAGAATATTTGTTAGGTATCTAAA
>CM044368.1:5072566-5111784 GCA_024294585.1 Vipera latastei | reverse complement strand
TTCAGGCATATATATATTTCAGAAGCTGGAGATTTTGACCATAACTCAACCACAGGCCAAACATTTTCTTTCAGACGCAGGGAGACCGTCTCAAACTGCCTGCCAACCTGGTTGACTCTTGGAGTGCTGGCCCTCCTATCCCATATGAAGGTCCCATCTTGACAAATATTCCAGCTGAGGTCCAGCACATCAGCATAAAAAAAATAAATAAATAATTTTCTGGAAAGTTTCTGTAGCAATAGCACCAGAAGGCAAGACAAGAAACAACGGATGGAAACTAAGAAAATGGTCCTTCCTTCCTTCCTTCCTTCCTTCCTTCCTTCCTTCCTTCCTTCCTTCCTTCCTTCCTTCCTCCTCCCTCCCCTCATCACTGGAGGTTTTTAAGAAGAGACTGGACAGTCACTTGTCTGAAATGGTATAGGTTCTTGAGCAGAGGGTTGGACTAGAAGACCTCCAAGGTCCCTTCCAGCTGTATTCTATTCTGTTCCTAATCAAGGAGAGAGGCAACCTGGAATTAAGGAGAAACTTCCTGAAAGTGAGGACAATTAACCAGTGGAACAGCTTCCCTCCAGAAGTTGTGGGTGCTCCATCACTGGAGGTTTTTAAGAAAAGACTGGACGACCACTTGCCTGAAATAGTCTAGGGTCTCCTGCTTGAGCAGGGGGGGTGGACTAGAAGACCTCCAAGGTCCCTTCCAATTCTGTTATTCTGCTATTCTTTTTTTCCTTCTTTCCTTCCTTCCTCCCTCCCTCATCACTGGAGGTTTTTAAGAAGAGACTGGACAGCCACTTGTCTGAAATGGTATAGGGACTCCTGCTTGAGCAGGGGGCTGGACTAGATGACCTCCAAGGTCCCTTGCAGCCCTATTCTGATATATAGTTTTGCCCCATTTGATGGCTGTTAAGTGAACCTAGCTTTATCCCAACGCCTTTGGTCATTAAAGGTAAAGGTAAAGGTTCCCCCGCACGTGCGTGCTAGTCGTTTCCGACTCTAGGGGCCGGTGCTCATCTCCGTTTCAAAGCCAAAGAGCCAGCGCTTGTCCGAGGACGTCTCCGTGGTCATGTGGCCGGCATGACTAGACGCCAAAGGCGCACGGAACGCTGTTACCTTCCCACCGTAGTGGTCCCTATTTTTCTACTCGCGTTTTTACGTGCTTTCGAACTGCTAGGTTGGCAGAAGCTGGGACGAGTAAGAGGCGCTCACTCTGTTACGCGGCACTCGGGATTCGACCCGCCAAACTGCCGACCTTCTGTTCGACAAGCTCAGCATCCTAACCCACTGAGCCACTGTGTCCCTTTGGTCATTAGAAGGTCGCAAAAGGGGATCACCTGAACCCCAGGGCCCTGCAACCGTGAGTCCTTTGGGAGAAGGGCGGTATACAAATTAAATTAAATAAATTAAATTAAATTAAATAAATAAATACGAGTCAATTGCCAAGCGTCTGAATTTTGACCCCCCGTGACCCCAGGGGAAGCTGCAACAGTGGTAAGTGTGAAAAACGATGATAAGTCACTTTTTTTTCCAGCCCCCGCCGTTGCAACTCTGAAGGGGTCACTAAACGAATCGTTGTAAGTCGAAAATCAACTGGGATCGGAACGAAGGGAAACGAAGATGAAAGAGAGGATGAAAAGAAATAAATAAAATCTTCCTCTTTCCTTTGCATCTCGCAGCATTTAATATTTAGCTGGGTGTTTTGTGTTTCTCCCCCCCCTTCTCGCCGTACAAATTGGATCTACCTTTTTCCCCGTTGCTTGAATGTGCATCAGGTGTCAAAACAAGCATTGTTCGAAACAAAAACACCCTCTGAGGCAAAACACTCATTTTTATCGCGGAAAATTCTCCCTCGCCGTGACAGTTTTAATTTCTCCCATCTTAACATGTCCTTCTTAATTTCATTCCTTGTCTTACCCATAATTATTTTGAAAGAATGTGCCATCTGTATTTGTCACGTAACAATTTTAGTCTCTCAAAAAAAATCAACAACCACGCTCTGTTTTCTTCCTTGATTAAGCGGGTCAGTTTTTAGCAATTTGGCTAATTCTGACGTTTTTAACCATCCTTTTTTTTTCCCCCTTTTTCATGGTGGGAATTTTCTATGTTCTTCCACCTTACTGCTGCTACCGTTAATACAAAATGAATCTCCGTGTGTCTTTCCTAATTTAGTTTTGGGGTTAGGGTTTTTTGCTTGTTTGTTAGTTTGGGGAATATTAATCTTTAAAATTCTTTGCGTCGTTGCGTGTATTTGGCCCCCAAATTTATTGGTTTTGGTTTTTTTTTTACAAGTCCACCATGCGTGTTAAAATGTCTCGTTGGCTCCTTCAATATTTCCAACGTTGACTTGAGGTACCTTTATACATTTTTGCTAATAAACTGAGGGGGCTAATTTGGTCCAGTGGTTAAGGCACCAGATTAGAAAGTGGGTGGCTGTGAGTTCTAGTCCTGCCTTAGCTATGAAAGCCAGCTGGGTGACCTTGGGCCAATCAGCAGGAGACGGTGAGTTCTAGTCCTTCGTTAGGGTTAAAGGCAGCTGGGTGACTTTGGGCCAATCAGCAGGAGACGGTGAGTTCTAGTTCCACCTTAGGCACAAAAGATGGCCCGAGTGACTTTGGGCCAATCACTAGGAGGCTGTGAGTTCTAGTCCTGCCTTAGGCATGAAAACCAACTGGGCCACTCTGGGCCAATCAGCAGGAGACGGTGAGTTCTAGTTCTACCTTAGGCACAAAAGATGGCCGAGTGACTTTGGGCCAATCACTAGGAGGCTGTGAGTTCTAGTCCTGCCTTAGGCATGAAAACCAACTGGGCCACTCTGGGCCAATCACCAGGTGACGGTGAGTTCTAGCGCTACCTCAGGCAGGAAAGCCAGCTTTGTGACTTTGGGCCAGTCCCTCTCTTGGGGCAGGATTGCTGTTTGTGGGGGTTGGGGGGAAAGGAGGAGGATACGCTTACTGGCTTGAGCTATTTCCAAAAATAATAAAGGTGGAATATCACAAATAAACACATTTATCTGGCGCCATACATCAACAGCCTATCTCCTCCTCAAGGCCTGCTTTTAAATTCTAACGCCATGTAAATTTTATCCCATTCTTCATCTCAGGAGGCCGTCTGCTGTATTCCAGGTTATTTGTTAGAAAAATACGTTTGGCCAACGCGATGAAGCAGTGATATATTTCCCGCACAAAAAAACCAATATCTTGGACGAACAAAATCGTCTTCCGGGTTCCTGACTGAATCCTTTCAAATGGCCCGAGGGCCCTCCAGAATTTCAAATGCCCGCCGGTTGCCGAAGCCTCCGCTGGGCGGCCGGAATGGATGGGAATATTATGATAGGCATTTATTACTGCCAGGGGCCAGCCGTGAAAACCAAAGCTATGGCCATTTGTCTTGTTTATTTAAAATATTTATAGATCTGGCTCCCCACCACACGCCATTTACCTTAACCGGAAAGCAGAGGGCTAAATCTTGCCAATCAGGACTTCTCCCCTTGTCGTAAACGCTTGATGGTTTATAATAGCAAGAAGACATAATTGGTGGCTTCTCCCAAGAAGAGAGAAAAATACTGATATTCCTTCAGCCTGGCGGGGAGAGACAGAGATCTCCCTCAAAGGAGCAAAGAACATCACGTATTTCCATGGACAAACAGATTTAAGGCACCAAGCAGGCTGTAACATTTTGTCTTTCGACTAGCAAGGAAAAGGAAGATTTACAGTACGAGGCTTGGTCAGTTTCGACTTTTTGTGGCCTGTTTTTTCTTTTTGTTTTCCCCTTCAGATGCTCGACCATAACCACGTGGGTTTCCTTTTATGTTTAATCCCCCCCCTTTTTTTTTGGCCCCTTGATGGAAAATCCTTTGGGGCAAGAGAATAAACAGAGTTGGAAGGGACCTTGGAGGTCTTCTAGTCCAACCCCCCTGCTCAAGCAGGAAAGCCTAGTCCTAGACCACTTCAGACAGGTGGCTGTCCAATTTCTTCTTGAAAATCATCACTTGATGGACCATCCACAGCTTCTAGAGGGAAATCCTTCCACCGATTCGTTCTTCTTTAGTGAATGAGCCTTGGTGGAGCAGTGGGCTAATGCCTCCTTAAGTAACACCAGCTGCCTGCAATTAGTGCAGGTTCGAGTCCCACCAGGCTCAAGGTTGACTCAGCCTTCCATCCTTCCGAGGTAGGTAAAATGAGGACCCAGATTGTTGGGGGCAATTAAGCTGACTTTGTAATAATGCCGCTTGGGGGGGGGGGCAAAGCCCTAATAAGCAGGCATATACATAGAATGAAGGCTATTGCTAAGCACATTGGTTTGTGCTTAAATGGTAAGCCACCCTGAGTCTTCGGAGAAGGGCGGGATATAAATGGGATTAAAAAAATAAATAAAATTTACTGTCAGGAAATTTCTCGTTAGTTCTAGGTCGCTTCTCTCCTTGATAAATTAACAGAATAACAGAGTTGGGGGTGGGGGGAACCTTAGAGGTCTTTTAGTTCACTTCCCCGTTCAAGGCAGGAAAACTTAGAACATTTCAGACAAAGTGTTGTCCAAGCTCTTCTTAAAAACATCCAGTGTCGGAGCATTCACAGCTTCTGCAGGCAGGTGGTTCCACTGGGTAATTGCTCTCTTAACTTTCAGGAAATTTTCTCCTGAACTTCTGAAAGGGAAACAACTTAAATCAAGGCCAAGATAAATTTAGGGCAGAGGCTAGAAATCAGGGCTCTATTAATTCGGAAAAGCATTCTGTGGAAGCTACCTCCAGAGGTTCTTCTCTCTCAAGCCTTTAAGGCCCAATTAAGCAGCAATTAATTGACTTGGTTATAGGAAGTTGCTTGGATGCAATCTAAAAAAAAAAGGCATGCTTTTTTTTTAAGGGTTTTTCTCCCCCCCCCCTTTTTTTTATGGTTCAGCCTTCCTGTCAGTCTTCTCGACTTTCAAAACAGACTTCTTGCCTGGAGGCTGCCTTGTTTTGATCCTCCAGTTCTTCTGCTTCTTCACCCCCAGTTCTCCCTCATGGCCTTATTTTCGACTGCTCAAAATTCTTCTATACTTAAAGCTGTTGCTTCCTCATATAAACATATCCTAAAGCTATAAAACTCATCTCGGCATTTATGTTGGTGCTAGCTTTGCATATCGCTGTCCAGATGCTATGTTGATGGTCCCAGGCGCGTGCATATCTATCTGTCTGTCTCTCTGTCTATCATCGATCTATCATCTGTTTATCATCTGTCTATCTATCTATCTATCTATCTATCTATCTATCTATCTATCTATCTATCTCTATCATCTACCTACCTACCTACCTACCTACTCTGCTGGTGCAGTGGTTACAATGCAGTACTGCAGGCTAATTCTGCCCACTGCCAGCAGTTCTATTTCTATCATCTGTCTGTCTGTCTGTCTCTCTATCTATCTATCTGTCTATCTATCATCTATCTATCTATCTCTATCATTTATTATCTATCTCTATCATCTATCATCTCTATCTATCTATCTTTATCATCTATCACCTGTCTATCATTTATCTATCTATCTACCTTTATCATCTGTCTAACTATATCTATCATTTATCATTTACCATCTGTCTGGGTTAGGACGCTGAGCCGGTCGATCAGAAGGTCGGCAGTTTGGCGGGTCGAATCCCGAGTGCCGCATAACAGAGTTGAGCGCCTGTTACTCGTCCCAGCTTCTGCCAACCTAGCAGTTCGAAAGCACGTAAAAATGCAAGTAGAAAAATAGGGACCACTATGGTGGGAAGGGAACAGCGTTCCGTGCGCCTTTGGCGTCTAGTCATGCCGGCCACGTGACCACGGAGACATCCTCGGACAAGCGCTGGCTCTTCGGCTTTGAAACGGAGATGAGCACCGGCCCCTAGAGTCGGAAACGACTAGCACGCATGTGTGGGGGAACCTTTACCTGTCTATCATCTGTCTTATCATCTGTCTATATCTATCTATCTGTCTATCTATCTATCTATCTATCTATCTATCTATCTATCATCTGTCTGTCCATCTGTCTGTCTACCTATCCATCCAGAGAACGCCCTGGGAACTAGACTTTTGTGTGTGTGTGTGTGTGTGTGTGTGTGTGTGTGTGTGTGTGTAAAATCCTTGTTTGTTCAGTTTCATATAGACTCAAAGGTAGGGCCAGTTCCAATTTTTTTTAACTCCTGGTGTTTCTTGGCATCCTTAATGCTCCACGGTCCACCAAAACAGCAAGAACAATCTTCCGTCTTTGGGCTGCTCGACCTCTGCTAGTCGTGGTCTTCAAGCTGTCTGAAAATGTCAGCCCACACTTGCCACTGCGACTGTGAAAGATGAAACGGTTTTCTGTGACTAACAAACGACTTGGGGGAGGATGGGTCTGCCCACCTATAGTGCCTCAACTCCTAGCCAACTTTGTTCTAAAATGCTGGCTGATTTTCATCCTTTGTAGCGATGATCACGCCTTTTGTTGTGGTGGCGTGTGAGAAATGTGCAGTCTAGCCTTGGATGGAGATAAAAAAAAAGAGAGAGGATTCCCTTGGAATTTAGGAAATTGCAATTTTGTGATTTAGTATGTTGAGCTTCCTGCCTCGATTAAAAGAGATAAGTTAATGCAGCATGAAAGTTTGGGACAAGGCGGGCTCCCGAGGAGAGCTGAATTCTTGGGAAAGTATGAAAGAGCTGCATTTCTTTAGAAAATTGCTTCCTTTTTCTTCTTCCCATGGGTTGGATTTGAGTCCTCCCAGCAGAGCAGGTCAAGGTAACTTAAGGGAAGAGAGGCACACTCGTATGGATTTCTGGTTCACCATGAAGAGAACCCGCCCTTTATCTTCTGCAGATCACCAGAATAGGAATAGCACGTATACAGAGCTCTCTCTAAGCAGTTTACAGGGTCAGCACTGTTTGTATATTGCCCCCAACAATCTGGGTCTTCCTTTTACTGACCTCGAAAGGAATAGAAGGCTGATTCAGTCTTGAAGCCGGTCAAGATCAAACTCCAGGCTGTGGGTAGAGTCAGCCTGCAATACTCCATTCTAACCACTGCGCCACCATGGCTCAAGTTAGCTAGATAACAGGCCAGAAAAATCAGAAACTCAACAAGCTTCCAAAATAAAACAAGGCCTTCAAGAAAGGGGCAAATATTCGAATAGGAACTTTCAAGGGCAGGGCAGAATGGGTCTTTGGCTCCAACCGTTGCTTTGAGCTCAACATTCTGTGTTGAGTATCTATGAAAATTCTCCCATCATTCAAATCACGGTTGTCCCAAAGGGGCAAAGAAGGCCCAGCTGCTTTTTTGAAAAGCACCTTGGGAACATCCTGTGTCGTCCCTCAATCTCCTCCCTCGGTTATTGCCAGGATCCACTGATTCATCCTTCTGACTTCAGCGAGACGAACAGAAAAAAAATAACCCTCCATTTCTCTGCTGGAAGATCAGCTCTGTCAATCTCCTAGAATCCCTGAATTATACATAACTGCTATATAACAGATGAATTGATAGCCGGGATTCTGTTCCCCAAGCTCTTTTCCGTCGCTGTACTTAAGAGTCGGAAGAAATTATTATTTCTGCGTGCTCTGGCAATCTTGGCTTGAAAACCGGAATAAAATGATCAGACCTTTCTTTTTTCCCCGGATTTCCTTTGAATCCAAATGTAACACGGGAGAGGTGTGTTTAAAGGGCGTGTTTAAAGTCCTTCTGCTTTCAGCTGATAAGATGTCAATCTGAAAGATATTGAACCTTTCATTTGTAACAGGGCTTGGTAACATGGGGTCATCAGCATCTTGGACTACAAATCCAGTCAACTGTCTCAGGGGTGGTCATGCCAGCTAATGCTGATGGACTTTTAGCTATGTTCTGAAGGCTGATGGGCTGAGGCAAAGCCCTGGATCTTTTCATATGTCGTAGGTCTTTGAGAAGAGCCAATTTGATGTAGTGCTTGTGCCGTCGGGCTAGAGGCCAGGAGACAGTGAGTTCTAGTCCCACCTTAGTTGGTTGATATTGGGCCAGTCCCTTTCTCTCGGCCCTAGGAAAGAAGGAATGGCAAACTGTCAAAACTTTGCCAAGAAAACTACAGGGCACTTTTCAAGGCAACCTCCAAGAATTGGACACAATTCAATGGAGGGGGTAGGGGGAATGTGGGTTGGTTTGTTGTCGTTGTTGTTGTTGTTTTGAGTTTTTGACCTGTTTCTTTGTTTCTTTCTTTGTTTGTTTGTTTCTCTTCTTCAGCTTCCCTCAAAAGCCCGGTGAACAAGACAGCCCTTACCTTAATTGCCGTGAGCTCTTGCATCCTGGCCATGGTCTGTGGCACCCAGATCTCCTGTCCACTCACTGTCAAAGTCACTCTTCATGTTCCTGAGCACTTCATTGCTGACGGTAAGAAACTCTCTTTCTCTGCTCTTTGGACTAAGGCTGGGGCTTCTGCTCAGAAGATGACTTAGCTACGCTCTCTGAGCAACTATATTTGTCAGCCCAAGGACCCCAAGAAGAACTTGTGGAGTTATTTCTGAGTAGTGCTTTATTCTGCTTTGAGGCAGAATGTTGCCAGACGAAAGCAACAGCTATCCCCACAACTATGGATATAACTCTATGAGTTTCTAGGGAGGGTTTACCTTCACTTTTTTTTCCTGCCTGCCAGAAATTCCAATTTATGTTGTCCCTTTGTCCTCTGGGAAAAAGTCCCTCCCTCTTGTGACTCCACATTACACTCCATTCACAACAATTTGGACAATTTGAGGAAAAAGGTCCAGATAAGTTTTGGGTAAAAACATTCATCCTTCGGTACAACAACTGCAGCAATACTGTGAGAGTGAAGAGTGAAAATATTGAAGGAGTCACTTATATATTGTTAAAAGGTAAAGGTTCCCCCGCACATGCGTGCTAGTCGTTCCGACTCTAGGGGCCGGTGCTCATCTCCGTTTCAAAGCTGAAGAGCCAGCGCTTGTCCGAGGACGTCTCCGTGGTCATGTGGCCGGCATGACTAGACACCAAAGGTGCACGGAACGCTGTTACCTTCCCACCGTAGTGGTCCCTATTTTTCTACTTGCTTTCGAACTGCTAGGTTGGCAGAAGCTGGGACGAGTAACAGGCGCTCACTCTGTTACGCGGCACTCGGGATTCGACCCGCCAAACTGCCGACCTTCTGATCGACAGGCTCAGCGTCCTAACCCACTGAGCCACCGCGTCCCTTTGTATATTGTTATAGTATATATTGTTACTGAAGATCTATTTGACAGCAGATAAAGTATCAAAGATGTATAAGGTGAATTTCTTCTGATATTTAGAATTTTGATCCATCCGTTGGAGATTTGGGGAAACTGCACAGAGGGATCCTTGGTGCGCTCTGAGCTTGCTGGTTTTCTTGCACTGATGATGCTACCTAGTTTGGTTAACGAAACATCTGCAAGAAAACCAGCAAGCTCACTCTGCACAGAACTTTCTAACTTCTTCCCTTGTTTAATAAGATAGGTCAAAGGGGAAAAAAAGGAAAGAAAAAAAATGAGACAGGTCAATAACTTGATGTCTCGTGATTTATGAGATAGGTCATTATATCAATTTCAAAAATAAATAAAGTTGAATTCTATATAAGGGCTTCACCTTCATGAATATAATAGGTGCAGTGGTTAGAGTGCAGTACTGCAGGCTAAATCTGCCAACTGTCAGCAGTTCGATTCTCACCGGCTCAAGGTTGACTCGGCCTTCCATTTTTTTGAGGTCAGTAAAATGTGGACCCAGTTTATTGGGGGGGGCATATGATGGCTTTGTAAACCGCTTAAAGAGGGATGTAAAGCACTGTGAAGTGGTATATAAGTCTAAGAGCTGTTGCTATTGCTATCCTTGTTTTCTTAAACAACTTTTCAGTTAATGGCCATGTTTCATTTTAATTGTTCAGATATAATCTACATCTGTATGACTTAGTGATAAACCAATGAAGAGTCATCAGTCAGAAAGGGCCATAGGCCTGTCCAGAACTGTGTGTCACATAGTGACTGACCAGGTATTTCCAAGAAACATAGACGAGAAGCTGGTTTGTTCTCATCCACTGTTGGGCACAAAACATTATTTTTTTTGTATTAAAAACATGTTATCTAGTAGACCAGTACATATTGATTAGACCTCCGATCCATAATTTATTTTGTTCCTTTTTTGGGGGAAAAAAAGACATCTAAACGGGGTCATCATCCTCACATTTGGCGAGAACCAATTCTGCGGTTTAAACTGTGCGCTGATATTTTAATCGTGACATTTGGAAATAACTTTTTTTTCTTTTCCACCTTGGCATTTGCAAAGGGCTCCAGCGGTGAACCCTTGGCTAATTTGCAGCCCAAAAGCATCCTTTATTTGCATGCCTTAGCAAACCCAGACTTGGGTGTTTATTTCTGCTATTTCTGCCCTTTTATTTCTGAGCTCTCTAAATAATAACTCCTTCGAGCACAATTGTTTAGTCGATACGGATGGGCCCCAAAATCAGACAGCTGACCCATGAAATAATCCAATTAAAAAGAGAAGGTAGACCTTTTTCTCGATTGAGCATCAGCCAAAACTCTGCACAGGTTTAAAAATCGCCCAATGGATCTTCGCAATCATCACCTCCTTGATTTCGGAATAACAGAATAACAGATTTGGAAAGGGACCTTGGAGGTCTTCTAGTCAAACCCCCTGCTCAGGCAGAAAACCTTATATACCTTTTCAGACAAATGGCTGTCCAGTCTCTTCTTAAAACTTCCAGTGTTGGAGCATTCACCACTTCTGGAGGCAGGTTGTTCCACTGATTAATTGTCCTCACTGTCAGGAAATTTCTCCTTAGTTCCAGGTTGCTTCTCTCCTTGCTTAGTTTCCATCCATTGCTTCTTGTCCTGCCTTCAGGGGCTTTGGAGAATGGCTTGACTCCCTCTTCTTTGGGGCAGCCCCTCAAATATTGGAACACTGCTATCATGTCACCCCTAGTTCTTCTTTTCACCAGACGAGGCATACCTAATTCCTTCAACCATTCTTTGTAAGTTTTAGCCTCCAGTTCCCTAATCAACTTTGTTGCTCTTCTCTGTATGCTTTCTAGAGTCTCAATATCTTTTTTACATCGTGGTGACCAAAACTGGATGCAGAATTCCAAGTGTGGCCTTACCAAGGCACTATAAAGCGGTATTAACACTTCACTTCTATCCCTCTGTTAATGCAGCCTAGGACTGTGTTGGCTTTTTTGGCAGCTGCAACACACAGCTGGCTCACATTTAAGTGATTGGCCACTAGGGTTGAGGGTTTAGGCTCTCTTTAAACTCTGCTGAAGATGTTACCCAGGCTGGTAACGAAACGTTTGGAAACCAACCCAGAAGCTCAGAGAATATCTCCAGCTACAGATATACGCCACGATTGAAAACTCCAAGATCTTTAAGCTTTCTCAAGAGAATCTCTAAGAAAAGAACATCTGGGGAGAACATTTCCTATGAAATGTGTTGTTGTTTTTTTTTCCAGATGGAGAAACAGCCAGGCTCAGAAAGGGTATGGAAGCCTGGAGGACCCAAGTATCAAACTTACCACAAGTAGAACCACATCCAAGTCATCCTTTGACACAATGCAGCAGAACCAACAGCCATCGATGGAAATAATAATAATAATAATAATAATAATAATAATAATAATAATAATAATAATAATAATAATAATAATAATAATAATAAAGCTAGCACTCAAAGAAATTTCTACCTCAACAGGCGGAGCCCTTTCTGTTTTTCAAATGATCAGGCAGGATCCTTCCATGTCCTTTAGCTGAGTGGAGAATCTGTCTTACACTTTCCCTCCGAAAAAAACAACAACAGCACACAACTAATCTGAAGTGCCTTTTCCACTTGCCAGACAATGGAGCGGCCAGCTTTTGATGGAGAGCAGAAGGGCTTCCCAGAAACCCTTTCCTGCTTCTCTTTATTGCTCCCGGCATCTGATATTTCTTGAGTTTCCGTGACCTTATCTGCCCCTCTTGCAATGTCTATCGAGTGCAACCTCTCGGGGAACCGAGCAAATTCAATTTTCTCCTTCCACCTAGGAACCGAGCTTCAGAAAGCTTTACATTTTTCATTGGGTTCCAATTTTTATTTTTTTATTTTTTTTACCCGCTGCTACATTTTCTGCCTCTGATGGGAAGAGGGCAAATCGATGCTTTTTTCTTGACTTCTGGAGGGAAGGATTTCAGGCATGTTGGTTTTCTTAAAAGAAAGACGTGCCCCATCTTCTCCAGAGAAGCAACGAGTAGAAACCCACCAAAGGCTGTGGTGGCGCAATGGTGAGAATGCAGTACTGCAGGCTACTTCTGCTGACTGCCGGCTGCCAGCCGTTTGGCAGTTCGATCCTGACCAGCTCAAGGTTGACTCAGCTTTCCATCCTTCCGAGGTTGGTAAAATGAGGACCCAGATTGTTGGGGGGCAAGATGCTGACTCTGTAAACCACTTAGAGAGGGCTATGAAGCACTGTGAAGCAGTTTATAAGTCTTAACTGCTATTGCTATCTATCTGTTCATCCATCCTATCTATCTATCTATCTATCTATCTATCTATCTATCTATCTATCTATCTATCTATCTATCTATCTATCTACCTACCTACCTACCTACCTACCTACCTACCTACCTACCTTTTCTGGTGGTGCAGTGGTTACAATGCAGTACTGCAGGCTAATTCTGCCCACTGCCAGCAGTTCGATCCTGACTGGCTCAAGGTTGACTCAGCCTTCCATCCTTCCAAGGTCAGTAAAGTGAGGACCCAGATTGTCGGGGGGCAAGAGGCTGACTCTGTAAACCACTTAGAGAGGGCTGTGCTTTTTTCTTTCTGCGCTACTTGGCCAGAAAAGACTAACATTTCAGATTCTCCTTGGCAGCTCACTCTTCAAACTGCCCATTAAAAGTTACCTCTCTTCCCCACAGTTTAGAACCATATTTAATAGTGTCGTTTCAGAGATCATTCTCATTCTTGGTGCCATTTCACTTGGTCCCTCGTGTTTTTCATCTTCTGAAAAGCCATTATGTCTAGATTGGAGACTGCCCCACCTCCTCCCCTCTTCCAGAGGATATTAATCTGTTTTATTGGTATTCATTGGCAGCACTGATGGAAATCTTTTGCACCCTGCATAATTTTCCTAGCAGATTTTTTCCCCCCTATCCTTCCGATACATGCATGGCCCAGTCAAGTTGCTTCAGCCTCAGATGTCAACATACGTACACCAGTTGAAAGAAGCCGATAAATGTATAACTTCAGTCATCTCGGATCCTATTAAACTTTGGAGCAATGGCCAATAATTCTCACGGACATTGATAGAAAAGTGTATTTGTAGCTCAGGGCTGAACATGGTGCTCTCTGAGGAGGAGGAGGAGGAGGAGGAGGAAAGGGATTGTGGGGTCCTTGGTGCTCTCTGAGCTTGGTGGTTTTCTTGCAGACATTTCATGACCCAACTAGGTAACACCATCATGCTAGAAGGGAGTGGAGTTTGCTCCATGTTTATGGTTCCTTGTAGCACTGATGATGTTCCCTAGTTGGGTAATGAAACATCTGCAAGAAAGCCACCAAGCTTAGCACCAAGGACCCCAGCATTCTCCTCCTCCTCCTCCTCCTCCTCCTCTTCTTTTTCTTCTTCTTCTTCTTCTTCTTCTTCTTCTTCTTCTTCTTCTTCTTCTTCTTCTTCTTCTTCTTCTTCTTCTTCTTCTTCTTCTTCTTCTTCTTCTTCTCCTCCTCCTCCTCCTCCTCCTCCTCCTCTTCCTCCTCCTCCTCCTCCTCTCCACATAGCCCACTCCCTTCTACACTGATGATGTTACCTAGTTGGCTAATGAAATGTCTGCAAGAAAATCACCAAGCTCAGAGAGTACCAAAGACCCCACAGTCCTCCTCCTCTTCCTCTTCTCCACAAATCCTACTGCCTTCTAGTACTGAAGGTGTTACCTATTTGGCTAATGAAATGTCTGCAAGAAAACCATCAAGCTCAGAGAACACAAAGAACCCGACAATTCTTCCTGATAATGTTATTTTGGGGATAGATGTCTTGCAGAAAGGCAACTGAAGGCCAAACCAAGCTGAATGAAGAGCAGGAGACAAGCTAGTGGACAAGTTATTAAAGATGAAAGTGTCACCAATTCTCAGGTGTAAACATCTGAGGCATGTTTTCATTGCATTAGTAGGGACAACTGCTTTACCCATTATTATTTTTTTGCGATTATCTCCTAAAGCCTTCCACAATATTTGCAGTTTCATCCATTGCTATGTTTTCCTCCTCTCTTCCTCCCCCACCCCCAGCTCTCTCACTGTTTAAATAGTTTCCAGGTTTGTACAGCTGCTCCCCCAATCTTCCAGGGGCAGCTGGTGGCCATCCCAATGGACATAGAATTAGGACAAGCCACGTTTCCTGGAGCACAGCCAGATATTATCTTGCTTGACTGTTGACAAGGAAGATTACAGTTGCTGTGTGCTGACTTGCATTGGGCCAATTTCCAATATATCTTAGCCAGCAGGGCAGTGGCTGAGAACTCAGAGTTGACTTGCGCCTCTGAAGCCCATCCAAGTTGGGAGGGCAAAATAAACACATTGATCATTCATTTGTTTGATCTTGCTTTCTACGTGACAGATGGAACACACAGGGATTTTTTTTAAAAAAAAGAAGAAGCAAAGTGCACCAGGAATTGAGAGGGGATGGAAAGGGGAGAGGAGAGACCGATCTTTCTGAAGCAAGGATGATAGCTGTCAATGCTGCTAACATCGGATGTTTTTGCGTTGACAACAGATAGAGATGCCAACATTTTCTTCTTATGCTTTTACTCTTAGAGTTAGAGTTAGATCAGGGGTCCTCAAACCTGGCCCTTTCATGACTTGTGGACTTCAACTCCCAAAATTCCTCAGCCAGCATGCCTGGCTGAGGAATTCTGGGAGTTGAAGTCCACAAGTCATAAAAGGGCCAAGTTTGAAGACCTCTGAGTTAGATGATGCTGGGGGGAGGAATGTGCATGAGAGTTTAGCTAGACATAACAATACTGAACATAGCGTGAGAACCAAGGTTATTGAAATAAGAGATGATAAGAATTGGCAGGCTGGAGAACTGGAGGGGAAGCCTGCATTTCAAACTAATTGGAGAATGTGATTTATGACTGTGAACTGGAGGAGGGAATTGTGCTTTGATACTATGTGCTCAGGGGAGGGGACCTCAGTTTTTGGCTTTGACTATGTTAGTGCAGATGCTATGCTACAGGAATAAAGATTCTTTAAGGTAAACAATGCCTCGAAGAGTTTAATCTGTCGGAACCATGACAAAAGTTGTAATTCGTACCTCAGTCCGCATAGCTGATCACACTTTCCTACCTGAAAATAATCCATAATAGACATTCCAATGTCTCACTTGTGATGCAGGTCGTCCTCAATTTACAACCATTTATTTAATAACTTTTCAAAGTTACAATAGCATTGAAAAAAGGGTCCTCACACTTACGACCCTCACAGGAGTCAAGCTATTCTCCAAAGCACCTGAAGGCAGGACAAGAAGAAATGGATGGAAACTAATCAAAGAGAGAAGCAACCTAGAATTAAGGAGAAATTTCCTGACAGTGAGAACAATTAACCAGTGGAACAACCTGCCTCCAGAAGTGGTGAATGCTCCAACACTGGAGGCTTTTAAGAAGAGATTGGACAACCATTTGTCTGAAATGTCATAGGGTTTCCTGCCGGAGCAGGGGATTAGACTAAATGACCTCCAAGGTCCCTTCCATCATCATCATCATCATCATCATCATCTGTAGTCCCTGGTCTAGTTCTGCATCCATTCCTACTGGGACCTCTCCATGGTGCTGATTTTTGCTCTTAATATATTCACCATAGAATGCATTCAGATCCTATACAGGCAATCCTCAACTTATGACCACAACAGAGCCCAAAATTTCTGTTACTAAGTGAAACATTTGTTAAGTGAGTTTTGCCCCACTTTAGGACCTTTCTTGCAAACAGTTGTTAAGTGAATCGCCACATCCCCCGATTTTTTTTTAAAAAAATTATGCCTCCAGGTCTAGGAGCATATTACTAGTCAAAGCCTTGCTTTAAGTGGATTTAGAATTGGACACAAAAGCAGAGCACCTCTTACACTCCTCAGGCCTATTTTGGAACAATGTTGTGGAGGGACAAAGATTTCATATTATTTTTAAGTAATTTTCCTGAGTGAGGAAATTGAACCAAGCCCAGTTTGCTGTAATGAGGGATTAAAATTGCCTGGAGGCTTCACATGCATCATGTGTGACTGTGAAATGTTCAATTAACAGTAGAACACTGCCGGAACTTGTGTCTGATGTTGTTAGACTAGGCAATGAATATAGAGAGAATATACATATATAGAATATATATATTACCCAGTGAAGAGGTTCATGTTTTCATAGAAAGGTTGCTTGCTTCACTACAGATAAATGGACTGGTTATATCTGTTTATATCTGTCTATCTGTCTGTCTGTTTATCATCTATCTATCATCTATCTATCTGTCTATTATCTATCTATCTGTCTGTCTGTCTGTCTATTATCTATCATCTATTATCTATCAATTATCTATTATCTATCTGTTATATCTATCTGTTTATCATCTATCTATCTGCTATATCTATCTGTCTGTTTACCATCTATCTATCATCCGCCTGTCTATCTATCTATCTGTCTGTCTTATATCTATTGCTGTCTGTATCATCTATTATCTATCTATCTGTCTATCTGTCTATTATCTATCTGTCTATTATCTGTCTGTCTATGTATCATCTATTATCAATCAATCTATCTATTATCTATCTGTTATATCTATCTGTCCATCATCTATCTACCTGTCTATTATCTATCTATTATCTATCTATCTGTTACCGGTATATCTATCTATCTGTTTGTGTGTCTATCTATATCTGTCTGTCTGTCTGTCTGTCTGTCTGTCTGTCTGTCTGTCTCTATCTATCTATCTATCTATCTATCTATCTATCTATCTATCTATCTATCTATCTATCTATCTATCTATCTGTTATATCTGTCTGTCTGTGTGTCCATCTATCTGTCTGTCTATCTATTTATTATCTATCTCCCTTTGACTGGGGAACATACATGCGTTCGTAAGTTGAGGACTACCTACACTGCAGCAGGCAAAGCAGGCTGGATATTGTGGAACTTAAAGCTTATCAATTGCAGTGATTCATTTAACAACTGTGGCAAAAAAGGTCATAAAATGGGGGCAAAACTCCCTGAACAAATATTTTGCTTAGCAGCAGGAATTTTGGGTTCAACTGTAATGGAAAGTCGAGACTACCTGTATGTATTTGCCTAAGCGTGGATGTATGCATTTTGGCTGGAATTTCTAGGTCTCAAAACTCAACCAGGTCTAGAGATTAAAGCCTGTCTTTTTGGTTTCATACCGATTCTCTGGTTGGAGGCTTGCTAAATAAGCTGTGACTTCATTCTGCTCCCAAATGCCATGTCCCTGATTGGCATGTGATTGAACTTTAATTGTTTCCTCTGAAGATTGTTTATCTGCTTCCCCTCTGGCTAGCTTCACTGCAATGCTCAGAGAACTGGATACAGCCACGAACAGCTTCCCTCTAATTTTCCTCTTGATCTTTGCAGGCAAATGCTGGTATTGGCACAGCTTCCCATTTTGTTTTTTTTTTAATTAAACAAGTTGCTTGAATTTAGAAAGAGAGAGAGAATGTGCTTTACAGCCCTCTCTGTGCAGTTTACCCTCAATAATCTGGGTCCTCATTTTACTGACTTCAGAAGGATGGAAAGCTGAGTCAACCTTGAGCTGGTCAGGATCGAACTGCTGGCTGTGGGCAGAGTTAGCCTGCAATTCTGCATTCTAAGTCCTGGGAAGGAAGGAAGGAAGGAAGGAAGGAAGGAAGGAAGGAAGGAAGGAAGGGAGGGAGGGAGGGGAGGGAGGGGGGAGGGATAGTAGCAATAGACTTAAATATTATTTCACAGTGCTTTATAGCCCACTCTCAGCCTATTGCACACACACACACACACACACATCTAGGTCCTCATTTTACTGACCTCAGAAGGCTGAGTCTACCTTGAGCGGCTCAAGATCGAACTGCTGGCAGTTGGTAGAATTAGCCCCCAATAAGGCATTCTAACTACTGTGCCACCACAGTTATCACAGTATCTCTTTGAGATATTGAGTCCATCCTATTAAACTGATATATATTCAAAATGTTGTGGCTGACAAAGAATTAAAGGGAGACTAGTATAGCTACTTCAAGCTCTTTAGCTCTCATCAGCTAGTCATACCCCTATGGGATTCGAACCTGCGCAGCTTGCATGTTAGGCAGCTGTATTAACCTCTAGGCCACAGGTTCCCCTCACTCCTGTCAGCAGAAACCAGGGGGGATGTATATATCTATATGTTGGGTGAAGCACCCGGTCTACCAAATATAAGATAAAGCAATATGAGACAGGGAGAGAAGAAAAATGGAAAGACAGAGACAGTTGGCTATTTTTGGCTGTGTTTTTACCTCTTAACAATATTTAACAAGGAGAAAGAACAAAGTCCTGCTGTGTTTTATCTCTTTTTTGTTCTCTAAAACACACATTTTTCTGAAATATCAAGAACTTCAAACTTCTCTTTGTAGACGCTTCAAAATAAAAGTAGTTGAACTTTGATGAAGACCTGTGGATGAGGCGTTTGAACTTCGGAAGCTGTTGCAGCCAACTCTGCTTTGATACAAATTTGGGTTGGAGAGAAAGAGGACCGAAGGGGTGGGAGAAATCATGTAACAAAACAAACTATATCAGGATGGTCCCTGTGGGACCTTTGTACAATGAAGAACCAGTTGCGCTGAGGGCTATGAGTTCTCCTGTGCATTCAAAAAATAATAATAATAATAACTCCTTAGAATTCACCCTTTGCTGGACTTCTTGGAAGCAGCGGTTATTCCAAAACATTCTGCATTTTTTTCCTACACCGCCACCTCCTCCTCCTCCTCCTCCTGCTCCTCCTCCTCCTCCTCCTCCTCTTCTCCTCCTCCTCCTCCTCTTCTCCTCCTCCTCCTCCTCCTCTTCTCTTCCTCCTCCTTCTTCTTCTTCTCCTCCTCCTCTTCTCCTCCTCCTCCTCCTCTTCTCCTCCTCCTCCTCCTCCTCCTCCTCCTCTTCTCCTCCTCCTCCTCCTCTTCCTCCTCCTCCTCCTCCTCCTCCTCCACCTCCTCCTCCTCTTCTCCTCCTCCTCCTCCTCCTCTCCTCCTCCTCCTCTTCTCCTCCTCCTCCTCCTCCTCCTCTTCTCCTCCTCCTCCTCCTCCTCCTCCTCTTCTCCTCCTCCTCCTCCTCCTCTCCTCCTCCTCCTCCTTCTTCTTCTCCTCCTCCTCCTCCTCCTTCTTCTTCTCCTCCTCCTCCTCCTCCTCCTCCTTCTCCTTCTCCTCCTCCTCTTCTCCTTCTCCTTCTTCCTCTTCCCCTTCTTCCCCTCCTTCTCTTCACTTCTGATCTTTGTAAAAAAACAAAAAAAACAAAAACACCCCCCCCTTATTATGCTCGTGGTCTGATATTAGATAAGGAAAACTGAAAATACATTTGCCTAATTAGAAGATGCACATTGCCAAGTGGTGGGAGAAAACACATTTTTGCTGTTTCTGTATGGGTGGACAATGTGTGTGCTGTGTGTGTGAAGTACCCCCCTCCCTTCCTCACACACACACACACACACACACACACACACACACACACAGACATACAGAATCAGGTTTGCCCAGGAAGATCAGCAAACCATTATATTTTCTACCCAGCCATCATTAATTCTTCCAACATTAGGTCAACTCTGCATCCGAAACAAAAAACAAAAAAAACACACCCAGCCAGCTTTTAAGGCATTGTGTTAATTAAATATTCATCTTCCGAGACTTGTCACTGGCCCTGTGAGTAGCATGAATATAAATGTTTGCTAATTGGTGGTTCCTTCAAACTTGCAACTTCCTGCACTATTGGTTTCACTGTTGTTGTGTATGCTGCATGGTGTGTTTGTGTTTTGGGGGAGAGGATGGTGAAAGAAGATTCATATCCAATCCTTTATTATTTTTTACAAATCCCTCAAGCTGGTGAATATATCTTAACACACCTTCCTTCTCCTATGATCGCCTCAATTCCCATTGTCCGGCCCGTTCATTAGTTGTTTTCCACATTTTAGCTTAGTCGCTTCATCAAAAAGCCATTCTTGGTTCTTTCTGAAGCTCTCTGCTGATGTGGTCAGCCAATGATAATTTGTTGTCTAAAGGCTGGTCTAAAGAAAAGAAGGAATAGGGGAGACACGGTTCCAGTATTTGTGGGGCTGCCACAAGGCAGAGGGGTCCAGGTTGTTCTCCAAAGCACCAGATGGAAGGATGAGAAACAATGGTTGGAAACTGATCAAAGAGAGAAGCAACCTGGAATTAAGGAGAAACTTCCTTACAGTGAGGACAATCATCCAGTGGAACAGAAGTTGCTGTCAGAAACTGTGGGAGCTCCATCACTGGAGATTTTTCGGAGACTGGACAATCACTTGTCTGAGATGCCATAGGTTCCCCTGCTTGAGCAGGGGGCTGGACTAGAAGACCTCCAAGGTCCCTTCCAGCTTCTATTCTATTCTATTCTATTCTATTCTATTCTATTCTATTCTATTCTATTCTATTCTATTCTATTCTATTCTATTCTATTCTATTCTATTCTATTCTATTCTATTCTATTATCTGTTTATTCTATTCTGTTCTGTTCTGTTCTGTTCTATTCTATTCTATTCTATTCCCTATTCCTATTCCTATTCCTATTCCACTCTACTCCACTCCACTCCACTCCACTCCACTCCACTCCACTCCACTCCTTTCCACTCCTATCCATTCTATTCTATTCTATTCTATTCTATTCTATTCTATTCTATTCTATTCTATTCTATTCTATTCTATTATCTGTTTATTCTATTCTGTTCTGTTCTGTTCTGTTCTGTTCTATTCTATTCCCTATTCCTATTCCTATTCCACTCTACTCCACTCTACTCCACTCCACTCCACTCCACTCCACTCCACTCCACTCCACTCCTTTCCACTCCTATCCATTCTATTCTATTCTATTCTATTCTATTCTATTCTATTCTATTCTATTCTATTCTATTCTATTCTATTCTATTCTATTCTATTCTATTCTATTCTATTCTATTCTATTCCGTTCTATAGGTGTGTCCTGACTTGTGATCTTTCTAATTGCTGTTTTCCGCCTCATCTTTTTCTATCGTTTTGTCTTGCAGGAAGCAGTTTTGTGGTGAGTGAGGGCAGCTACTTGGACATCTCTGACTGGCTGAATCCTGCAAAGCTCTCCCTGTATTATCAAATCAATGCCACATCCCCATGGATCCGTGATCTTTGCGGGCAGAGAACGATGGACGCATGTGAGCATCTCTGCGATGAAGAAACGGGTAAGTGGACAATTGGGCAAAGCTCTGGTCTTCAGAAAGGAGCTTGTAGACTCCTCCCCTTGAATTAAATCCTAAAGGCCACCCGATAAATATCTGCTCTTTTGACCAAGCCAAGGTGGGTCCTTTCTGAATGATAGGAAAATTGGGTTTAGGTCTTCAACAACACTTTGAAATAATAGAATAGAACAGAACAGAATAGAAAATAGGATAGGGTAGGTAGGACAGAACAGAATAGAACAGAATTAGAACAGAACATGGAGGACTAGAATAATTCTATTCTATCTATTCTACTCCACTCCACTCCACTCCACTCCACTCCACTCCATTCCATTCCATTCCATTCCATTCCATTCCATTCCATTCCATTCCATTCTACTCTACTCTACTCTACTCTACTCTACTCTACTCTACTCTACTCTACTCTACTCTACTCTGTACTTCTGAATGTCGGTCTCGCTTGCATTCAAATAAACCGAGTTGTCCATCTATGCACGGGAGCAGTTGATGAAAGCTCCTGGGAAGAGGGTCTTCAAGAACACATCATCCCTCCTCCACCTTCCCTGCCCTCCCAGCACATTTGCAGTGGGGTGACCTCTTCCAAATTCCCAATGCTGGGAATTGAACTTGGCCTCACTCCAACAGTAATGTAGCCTAGGCTCTGAACAGATTGCACGGAGCTGCCTTATTTGGATAACTGCCAAGAGAAGGTCAAAACGCAGGGAGAAAGACCTCAGCTTCCCCGAAAAGAAAGCTCCTTCTAATAGAATCAAGCTGTGTGTGTTATGTACAACCAGGAGGGGCGTGTAAGTAGATTGGCGCTAGGAGACTCCCACCCGTAGCATCTTCTTCCCCTCGCTAAACACCGGATGCTTAGAAAGCTATCTTAAAGCAGCTCATGGGCCAGGACACCCGGGCTGAATGGATGGTGTGAACTCAAGCGTTGTGTTTTGCAAGCCATGATTTATCGCCGAGGGTGACCTATGAGTCCAGCCAATTGTGGCTTAATCAGCAAAATCAAGCGGAAAAACCTGGCTTAGGACAACGTGGACTTGAACGCTTGCAGAATTAATCGCTAGGCTGAGAGAGAAATATGCTTGTCTTCAAACCTTTGATTGAAGTTTTCGCTCACTGTGGAATAACTGGCCTGCATTTCCGCACCAGAGACAAATTCCTTGTGCGTCTAATCACACTTGGCTAAATAAAATTTATATTCTGTTCTGTTCTGTTCTTCTATTTCTATTCTATTCTATTTTCTATCTTCTATTCTATTCTATTCTATTCTATTCTATTCTATTCTATTCTATTCTATTCTATTCTATTCTATTCTATTCTATTCTATTCTTCTTCTAAATATCGGTCTCCCTAACCTTTCATTATATTTTTATGGATATAGAATTGTTTCCTCCCTAACCTTTCATTATATTTTTATGGATATAGAATTGTTTCCTTTCAGCTAAGACCTAACCTGGCTTAACTAGTAAGCTCTGGAACTAAACTGCAGACCTCCTATGTCATGGAGGAATAGAAATCTGTTAAGAATAATCAGCCAGGACATTGCAGAAGTAATCTGTTTTCTGCACTACGAAGTCTTACAAAAATATTTTGAAATGCATAGTTTTAGTCAATGGAGCAGGAGGAGGAGGAGGAGGAGGAGGAGGAGGAGGAGGAGGAGGAGGAGGAGGAAGAGGAGGAGCAGGAGGACGAAGACAAGGAGGAGGAGAGAGGAGAAGGGAGGAGGAGGAGGAAGAAGATGAGGAGGAGGTCCTAAAATGCAGGGGAACTTCAATTTCTGCCAGCCTGGTGTAAAACGCTGACATTAATTAATCCACTAATTAACCAACGAATAACAACAGAAACATCTTTATCTCACAGTGATGCTCCCTTCTCTGCTCTTCTCCAATCTGCGTGTTTTTCTCCCCCCCCCCCCATGTCTGGCTGAGTTGTAGAACATATATTTGTTATTCTGTAAGGGTGAGGAATTAATGACCCAAGGCAGATAAAAAAAAAAACCTCGGGAGGGAAGAAATGAGTTATGAAGGGCTGCTTCCATTTGGCAAACCCTTCCCTAAAAGAAATGAGAAACGCCAGGCGGCCCCACCCTTTTCCTGCCATGTCATTCCCTCACTGGGTTTCTCCTTTCAAGGAAAACCTAGCCCCCCCCCACCCCCCACCCCCCCCCCCCACCCCCCTATTTCCTTTGCTGGAAAGGTTAGATTTGCAAGCCTCCCATCGTGAATCAGAAAGTTAGCAGCTTCCGGCAGCTCGTAAATCAGACCTGGGGACGTTTAATCTTTAATATCCGAGGTGTTTTTTAAGACGGCAAATATTTTATGTAGGAGCCGTTGCAATTTAGCATGTCATTAGCCCGTCTTAGTTTCTCTCCCCCACCCCCTTCCTTCCTTCCTTCCTTCCTTCCTTCCTTCCTTCCTTCCTTCCTTCCTTCCTTCCTTCCTTTCTCTCTCTCTCTCTGTTTCTTTCTTTCTTTCTTTCTTTCTTTCTTTCTTTCTTTCTTTCTTTCTTTCTTTCTTTCTTTCTTTCTCTCCTTCCTTCCTTCCTTCCTTCCTTCCTTCCTTCCTTCCTTCCTTCCTTCCTTCCTTCCTTCCTTTGGAGTTATCCTCTCCCACCCACCCACCCCCATTAAAAAGACAACCTCAACCAGATGAACTGTACTTGGCTTGCCTTGGGCGGGGTGGGGGGGTGGGGAAAGAAAAAGAGAAAGAAAAGAAGAAGAAGAAGAATATCCAAAAGGTAAAATAAAGCACCGCAAAGCAAAACAGCTTTTCTGGGAGAAAAACTGAAACAAACCCTTGAAGCCAAACAAAAAGGAGTTTATGTACTGTATATCCTCCTTTGCAGTTGAGACATAGTTATATTTATTTATTCGTAACTGTATTTCTCAACTTTCCACAGATAGTCCTCAACTTACAGCAGTTCATTTAGCGACCGGATGGTGGCAGGGAGGGGAAAAAAAAAGGCACCAGAGAGAATTAATTTATTTACACTGTGGACCCAATGAATTCTTTAAAAGAAAAAGAGAGAGAGAAAAGTAGCAGTCTTCATTAGTTTTGATAAAGAGTTATTTAACCTGCACGACTACATCAGTCTGTTATTGTGAAATAGACCTCAGAAATTCCTGAGGCTGTGCATTGTGTAGCTGCTTTGTGTGTGTGTTAGGCAGGCTGTGGCTGAGTTTCCTGGAAGTTTGCTACAAATAGGTGCATTCGTTTCTTCGGTTGAATATCACTGCGACGAGAAGCATCAATTATTTTTTCTTTCTTTCTGTGCACGTGTGTAATTGATAGAGTTTGCCCCCGCGCCTCTCCGTCTACGCGCTGCAGAAATGAAATGCGTTCCTTTCTTTTTCCATGTTTTTATGAGCTGTATTGATTTCCCATCTTTTCCTGATTTGGGTTTGGTTTTTGTCACTGGCCTTATTTATAGCCAGTTGTGTTTTTTTTCCAGCTTTCAGCTCCAGACCTTTTGAAAGGAATATTCATAGCTCGGGGTTGAATGGTAGGATCCTTGGTGCTCTCTGAGCTGGGTGGTTTTCTTGCAGACGTTTCATGACCCAACTAGGTAACATCATCAGTGCTAGAAGGGAGTGGGGTTTGCGGAGAGGAGGAGGAGGAGGATTGTGGGGTCCTTGGTGCTCTCTGAACTTGGTGGTTTTCTTGCAGACATTTCATGACCCAACTAGGTAACATCATCAGTGCTAGAAGGGAGTGGGGTTTGCAGAGAGGAGGAGGAGGAGGATTGTGGGGTCCTTGGTGCTCTCTGAACTTGGTGGTTTTCTTGCAGACGTTTCATGACCCAGCTAGGTAGCATCATCAGTGCTAGAAGGGAGTGGGGTTTGTGGAGAGGAGGAGGAGGAGGAGGAGGAGGAGGAGGAGGAGGAGGAGGAGGAGGAGGAGGAAAGGGATTGTGGGGTCCTTGGTGCTCTCTGAGCTTGGTGGTTTTCTTGCAGACATTTCATGACCCAACTAGGTAACATCATCAGTGCTAGAAGGGAGTGGGGTTTGCGGAGAGGAGGAGGAGGAAGATTGTGGGGTCCTTGGTGCTTTCTGAGCTTCATGATTTTCTTGCAGACATTTCGTGACCCAACTAGATAACATCATCAGTGCTAGAAGGGAGTGGGGTTTGCAGAGAGGAGGAGGAGGAGCCAAAATCGCAAGACTACATCCGATTTAACTTTGGCCATGTCACGTGTGTGAATTAGCAAGAGAAACTTTGGACCGAGTTGTGGTGGTTATGTCAAGGATTACCTGCAACAACTCTTGTCCAAAAAATGCGAGCAGGAGTTGAAACGTTTCAGGTGTGTGCTCTCTTTCCAGGTGAATGCAGCTGCCATGAAGGATATGCTCCTGACCCTGTACATCGACATCTTTGTGTCCGTAACACCTGGGAACACAGTGAAGGGTGAGCCTGCTAAGGGTCTTCTGGGGTGGGGCCAAAAGGTGGGAATCTCCAGGGAAAAGAGGATGGAAGGGATGGAAGGAAGACTAAGAGACCCAACTTCAAGCATAGCATTCGAGAGGCATCTTTGTGCAAGGGGACCAGACTTTTCGGTATTACTGACCAGGAAATCTAGCAATCCAGCAAGAATGTCCTGATTAATCAGGTGCACAACCCTGCTCCCCAAATTCTGCCTTCAGAATCAGACTAAAGCTGGAAGGGACCTTAGAGGTCTTCTAGTCCAGCCCCCTGCTCAAGCGGGAAGACCCTCTAGCATTCCAGATAGATGGCTGTCCAGTCTCTTCTTTAAAAAAAAACCCCAGTGATGAAGCAACCCGTAACTTCTGGTGGCAAGCAGTTCCACTGGTGGATTGTCCTGACTGTCGGGAAGTTCCTCCTTAATTCCAGGTTGCTTCTCTCCTTGATTAGCTTCCATCCATTGTTTCTTGTCCTGTCTTCCGGTGCCTTGGAGAATAGGTTGACTCCCTCTTCTTTGTGGCAGCCCCTGAGATATTGGAAGATTTCTATCATGTCATCTCTAGTCCTTCTTTTCTCTAGACTGGCCATCCCCAAATCCTGCAACCGTTCTTCATAAGTTTTAGTCTCCAGGCTTTTAATCATCTTGGTTGCTCTTCTTTGCATTTTTTCCAAAGTCTCAACATCTTTTCTGTAACGTGGTGACCCAAACTGGGTGCAATATTCCAGGTGTGGCCTTACTAAGGCTTTATAAAGCGATACAAATAAAGACTTGGTAAGGCCACACCTGGAGTACTGCGTATCCAATGTCTATCCAAGTGGGTTTGCTTGTTTACAAACATTTATTATCGAAAAAACACCAACCATTTAAAAAAAAAACACAACCCAGCAGGAAACATTTAATCAACAGGCATCTTAGGCTAAAATACGCTGCTAACCAAACCTACCAAGCAAAACAGGGACCGTTAAACAGTGACAAACTTCAACCCCAGGCCTGGGAACGGAGCCAAGGGTTGACTATTCCTCCCAGAAATCAGAAATTCAAAAACTGGTTGTTAACCAAGATTGCACGCATCAGGACATTTCAAATGGATGAGGTCTTTAATTAACCATGTTTTGATGTTGTGTAGCCTTGCCTTTGGGGGTTGTTCAAGGGTGCAAGTAATACCACATTGTTTGCCTGGGTTTAGCTCCCTTGAAATCCCCTTTCCAGAAGGAGATTTAAGTATAAATAATGCATTAAATGTGTATTTATGAAAGATTGGCTTCGGGAGCAAAGGAATTACATAGGGGCTGTAGCTCAACGCTCAAAGCTAGTACACAAAGTTGCAAGCTAGGAATCTTGGCTTCAAGGCTGCCCTTTCCCCAGCTAGTCAGCAAAGGATCTATTTGAATGCCACCGACAATCGTTCTGATTTACATGGACCGAGGCTCTGCTTAATGTCAATTCTGAAGTCTCGGGAAACCATTAAAAGTTAAACAGCAGCAAGCCACTTTAGCAGGGGAGGGGGGGGTGAGGAGAGCCTTGAAATTGTATTTCAATACCATCTTAATCTATCAATCCATCAACAAGAGCTATAAGGCTTGAGCAGGACAATAAATATAATTAAATATAGATAAGCTGCCAATGCATTAGAATGCCATAAATAAATAGCATAATTATGGAGAAGGAATAAAAGGAAGGATAATAAGCTATTTTGGCCCGAAGATGAGAAAATGATGTGACACTGAGTAATGTTGTTATTAAGAAGGAAATGGATTTGCTTCTCGCTGCTTCTGTTTTTAAATTCCACCCCTCCCGTGTCTAATGAATGACTGCTTCTACCTTTCGTTTGCTTCCACCAGCCCCTGGCCATACACCACTCTGGAAAGAGGCTATGATTTGGTGACCGGTGAACAAGCTCCTGAGAAAATTCTTAGGTGAGTCATGCAATCGGTTAGGTACAGATTTTGCTGTCTGTCTATCCTTTCTTGGTTTGGGTGAGCAGTTCGAGGCCAGAGGTTATTGTGGGGTCCTTAGTGATCTGTGAGCATGGTTGTTTTCTTGCAGACATTTCATGACCTGACTAGGTAGCATCATCAGGGAGGGGGTGGGGTTAATGGAGATGAGGAGGAGAATAGAGTAGAGTAGATATAGAAATAGAAAGGATAGAGTAGAGTAGAGTAGAGTAGAGTAGAGTAGAGTAGAGTAGAGGAGAGGAGAGGAGAGGAGAGGAGAGGAGAGGAGAGGAGAGGAGAGGAGAGGAGAGGAGAGGAGAGGAGGAATAGGAATAGGAATAGGAATAGAAATAGAATAGAGAGGAGAGGAGAGAGGAAGGAATAGAATAGGAATAGGAAATAGAAAATAGAAAATAGAAATAGAAATAGAAATAGAAATAGAAATAGAAGATAGAGAATGATAGAATAGAGTAGAGTAGAGTAAGTAGAGTAGAGTAGAGTAAGTAGAAATATAAATAGGATAGAATAGAAGATAGAATAGAATAGAATAGAATAGAATAGATAGATAGAATAGAATAGAATAGAATAGAATAGAATAGAATAGAATAGAAATAGAAATAGAAATAGAAATAGAAATAGAAATAGAAATAGAAAATAGAAATAGAAATAGAAATAGAAATAGAATATGAAATGGATAGAATAGAAATAGAAATAGAAATAGAATAGAATAGAATAGAATAGAATAGAGAAATATGGAATAGAATAGAATAGAAGTAGAGTAGTAGAGTAGGTAGAGTGAAATAGAAATAGAAAAGAATAGAGTAGAATAGAATAGAATAGAATAGAATAGAATAGAATAGAATAGAATAGAATAGATAGAATAGAATAGAATAGAATGGGACCTTGGAGGTCTCCCCCTGCTCAAGCAGGAGAACATGTACCATCTCAGACAGTCTCTTCTCAAAAATCTCCAGTGATGGAGCCGCCACGATTTCTGGAGGCAAGCTGTTCCACCAGTTGATTGTCCTCACTGTTAGGAAGTTTCTCCTTAATTCCAGGTTGCTTCTCTCTTTGGTCAGTTTCCTATGACTTCACATTTGAGATTCTGTGCTGAGTCTTGGAACCAGAAAGTCCAACATTCTCAAAACTGGCATTGTTCTTGGTCTTCTGCTCTCATGTGTCTCTTTTTTGAGGTCTACCTACAGCCTGGGCCAAGGTCTTTGCTTCCTGTGAGCAAAAGTTTTGTGGTTCCACCGGTGGAGCTTTCAATCAATCCGTTGGCCAGCTGTAAGACGGATGTCCTTGTGACTGAGGACCCAGCAGATGTAAGGTAAGAAGGTCCTTCCTCAACTCTTGGGGTTGAAAAGGCTGCTCTGTGGTAGCTGAGATACTCAATACTGAAGGAGGTGCCGCTTCAACTACGTTTCTCTGGCTACTTGAAAAACCAAGCCAGATTTGTTTGCTAAGCTCTTTTTGGGTTCTTTGATATGTGTGCTAATGTTCACTCAGCTGGAAGACTCTCTAGCTGCTCTGGAAATGTGTGGAATTGTTCCGGTATCTCAGGCAATAATTTAGATCTTCTACTTTAGACTGAGTTCAACTTTGTCCATCCATAAGCACATAACTGGAGCATTAATAGAGGGATTTGAAGACTAGTGTAATGTTTAGTTCAGCTGCTTTTTCTTCTTTTTTCATATATGTGTCTATCTCTCTATCTCCATCTCATCCATCCATCCATCCATCCATCTATCTTTCTTTATCTATCTATCTATCTATCTATCTATCTATCTATCTATCTATCTATCTATCTATCTATCTATCTTCTATCTATCTACTATCTATCTATATTCTATCTGTATATTTCTATCATCTATCTTCTATCTAATATCTATCTATCTATCTATCTATCTATCTACTTATCTATTATCTATCTATTATTCTATCTACTATCTATCTATATTCTATCTGTATATTCTATCTATCATCTATCTTCTATATAATTCTATCTATCTATCTAATATTCTATCTACTATCTATCATATTCTATCTTATATATCTATTCTATCTATCTTCTATCTATCTTATCTTATATCTATCTATCTATATTCTATTCTATCTAGATCTATCTATCTATCTATCTATCGTATCTACTCTATCTATCTATCTATCTATCTATCTATCTATCTATCTATCTATCTATCATCCATCCATCCATCATCATCCATCCATCTCATCTATCTATCTATCTATCTATCTATCTATCTATCTATCTAATCTATCTATCTATCATCCATCCATCCATCTATCTATCTCTATCTATCTATCTATCTATCTATTATCTATCTATCTATCTACATGCACACACACATTTATAAAAGGGGAGGAGAATTTATTGTGTTTTTCTTTTCTCTCAGCACTCAGCCAGGATGGATCCTACATGTTAAATATTAAAGTTAATGGACCACTTTTTCCTTCTTTTTTTGTACACTATTATTAAAAAAAATTAACTGGGGCGATGCATCCCTAACAGAAAAATAGACAAGGTAAATCAAGGAGATAACTGACAAATCGTCATTCATGAAGACATAGGTGTTTTTTTTCTAAAAATGTTCTCCAACTCATGGAAAAACATCATCTTCTCAAAGACAATCCCGCTTTTGGAAGGGATGAGCTGGAGATCCAGATACAGCCAGTCGAGAACGTTCAACCGAGCCTCACTGTGACACGCAGCAAGTGCTGAATTATTCAGAATTTAATAAATGTAGGAATAAATATTTGATGTGAAATTATGAATGCTTCTACAAATTATCTCCGGAATGAAAGATTGATCTAATGCTAGCATTAGAACTTGAGCTGCTTGTCCCGGCACAGCATTTATTTTCTCCTCTTCTTCCTCTTCCTCTTCTTTTTTCATCTTCCTCATCATCGTAAAAACAATCACAATCGCAACTGCCTTTTTTTATAGCTGTTGTGTAGGCCTCAGTCTGGACCTCAGCATTTATCTCCCTTCTTCAAAACTCTGCTTTACCATATCTAGACGCAATAATTCTGTTTATCAAGCCAAACAATTGCTTTATGTATTTAAATAAGCATCCCATAATTGACACGTATTACTGGCGTGGGGAGCTTGATTGTGTCTTTCTAGCAAACTATACCCGTACAGGTACAGGTATAATATTTTAATTCCTTTTGGTTCCTTCTAGTGTCCAACCTTCAAAGTTTTCATCCTACTGTGTGTTTCTTTTGAGTATTGCAAGAATTTCCCACAGAAAGGATTCTCACAATTAATTTAAACATCTTATTTCCAATCCATCTGGACCCTGACGTGCAATTGTAACTTTTTAAAAATCCCTTAAGTTCATATTTAAAACTTATTTCACGAAGGAGCGAAGAAAACTCACTCAGCGCTGTCCAAAACATGTCAATACAAACGATTCATAACAGCTGAGAAATAGTTAACAACGGACCTCTGGGAAAGGAAGTATGTGGGGTCCTTGAGGCTCCTCTGGCTTGGTTGTTTTCTTGCAGACATTTCATGACCCAACTAATTACGTCATCAGTGCTAGAAGGAGAGGGTTTGCTGGAGGAGGAGGAGGAGGAGGAGGGGGGTAGGAGGAGGAGGAAGAGGAGGAGGAGTGAGGTAGGGTCCTTGGTGCTCTCTGAGCTTAGTGGCTTTCTCTAAATTACATCATCAGTGTTAAAAGGGAGTGGAGTTTGTGGCGAAGGAGGACTGTGGGGTCCTGGTGCTCTCTGAGCTTGGTTGTTTTCTTGCAGACATTTCGTTACGAACTAGATCATTTTCTTTCTGAGTCAGGACACCTCAGATCTCAGGGCATCATTTTCTTTGTTCATGTGAATCTACTAATGGCCACCTTCTATTTTCTTTCTTTTTTAAAAATGTATATATATATTATAAGAGAGCTTGACTGGAACCCTTTTTTTTGTGTGTCCCCCCCGACCTCTGATTAGCCTGACACCTTGCCCAGGCGGGGTCATTCGTTCCTTAGAGTTTAATGGAGGAAGATTGCTAAGCATCTTCTATTGAAGGCATTTTTATAGCTCTCAGAAGAACAGTCACGCCATGGCCTTCTGTTTTAATGAAGATATTTGGAGCAGAGCTTTGATCTTCACTCAAGGGCACGTGAGATGAATAACAATCTGCTTTTAGTACCACTTTAGGGAAGAATTCCTCCCGACGCCCTTTGTTAAACAGGGAAGAATTTGCTAGTGGTTTCTTTTTATTTTGATTTTTTTTTTTTTATAACGCAGGCTTTTGTTCAGGCCTGTTCTTGGGATGCTAAGAGGACCAGTTCAGGTGAACTATTTAGAAGCAATTCGAGTTGGCAGAGAGAAGACTCAAGGAGAGGAGGCTGAAAGAAGCATGGAAACAGTTCCACGAGAGAACTGAACAGTGGTTCTCTCTCTCTCTCTCTCTCTCTCTCATCTCTACTCATCCTCTCTCTCTCTCTCTCTCTCTCTCTCATCTCTCTCTCTCTCTCTCTCTCTCTCTCTCTTCTCATCGTTCCATCATTTTTTCTGCTTGGTTGTGTGAACCCTGGTTTTTCATTCCTAGCCTTTTATCCAGATCCGGTGAGGGAATCTGCATGGAGCCTCAGCAGAGCTAGCTCTAATTCGATAAATGAGAACTGGGTTTCTTCCGGCTCATCTGAAGAACGCAATTTGGGAGAAAGTTGGTGGTAGTTCCAAGCAAATATTGTGAGATGCTCAGAGGGATTCGGGCATCGGATTGAATTTTGCTGCTCAAAATCATTCAGTTCCTCTTTTTTTTTCCAGAGACACAGCAGTTGGATAATAGCCTCGCTTTGCATCCGTTGGTAATAGAACTGTGTCGAGTTTTGCTTATCTTCTGCTGGCTGGCAGATGGTAGCCTCCAAGTACTTCAGTCATAAAAGAAAATAAATCACTGGATAGGCATATTTGGATAGACAATGAAGTGACAGTATCCCAAGACTTAACTTTTTATATCGTAAATGCTGCTGCAATATCTGGAGGGTGTACAGCAGAGATGGGCAATGTCGGAAGGACGAGGAATTCTCTCTTAAGACCTGACGGCAACGTACTCAGAGTTTTCTTCGCTCTTGGATCCTGCTACCTATTGTGGCTTCCCTTTTCTGGCCTGCTTTCCTGGATCTTCTGGAAGTCTCCTCTCCAAATGCTAACCAAACATAACTCGGTTTAGCTTTTTGAGACAGAGTGGGACCACCCACTGTAGTCAACTCGCTGTGGCCAGCTCATCAAGGCCAACTTGCCATGAGACAACTCACTGTGGGATCATTCCACGTGGGATAACTCAACACCCCAAAAATGTTACCCACCGCTGTCTCTTCGACGTGATTTCCATTTTTGTAGAAATGGATGCAAATGAAAACAATGTCGAAGCATGGGTGACATTTATCGTGTTGAGTTTGTTGCGAGGTGAGTTGTCCCGTGACAACTTGGCACGTAGAGATGGCCACGGCGAGCTAGCCGTGGTGAGTTATCCTAGACCCTTTTGAGATCAGTCAAGTTTGATTCAGTGCTTCTCCCTGCTCATGCAATGGTAAAGTCTCTCTGGACTCGTTATAATGTTGGCCTTAGATGCTTAATGTTTGTGGAGATTCTCAAGTCATCCAGATGCTTTTTCAGGAGGCAACTGGACTTTCTCGTTTTTCCTTTGAAGGCGTTTCGCTTCTCATCCAAGAAGCTTCTTCAGCTCTGACCGGATGGTGGGGAAACGAAAGGATTTATACTCCTTGCAGACCGCTGGTCATTTGCATTCTTTTAGAGAGTTGTTGAGGCCACTTGGAGGTTTTTTTCTCTGTCCTCAGGGTCACCTGAGTAATGCAAATGGGTCTGGAGTCTTCTTGGAACCGCTGAAAGGGCTGCGTTGTAGAAATGAAATAGATGATGTCGTATCGCTCCCCCTCTGTTAAGAGAGGGCTGTTCAGTTTGAAATAGATAGCCCTCTTTGACCCCTCTTTCAACCAGTGGTCCTCTCCAGTCCAAAATGTGGACTTTGCTGTCTTGGAAAGAGTAGGCTTTGTCTTTTTAAATGCAGATGGACTGCATTTTGGACAGAAATGTCTTAAAAGAAAAACAAGAAAGTCCAACTACCTCGTGAAAGCATCTTTGGGACTTTAGCTGCTTAATTGTTCCTCTGATATGTGCTGATCTATGAATGTAATAAAGATCTGATCTGATCTGATCTGATCTGATCTGACCTGACCTGACCTGACCTGACCTGACTTGATTTGATTTGATTTGACTTGATCTGCATTCTCTCTGGCTTTCTTCTCTTCCATTCAACCCCATTATAAGAGAAGAAGGAACTCATGTTTTTTCCCCCCAGATTGGGAAATAGCAGATGCAGGGAAGACGGCACGCTGATAGCAAGTTAGCTAAAAAAAAAAAAAGGAAATTATATTTTTCCATAATTTGCAGCCTCTTTGGCTTCTCTTGCTTTTCTTCTCTTCTTATTCCCAGAGATGAGCCCTAGCAGTGAGTAAAGAAATAGAAACAATGGCAACAAGAAAGTTATTTCTTGGCTGTCAATTCATTTGAGCCTGCTTGAAAGAAAATGTGACAAGGAAGAAGAAGAAGAAGGAAAAAAAATTAATTGAATATTTCTAGTGTGACTTTAGCTTTGAAGAGCTCTTTTATCTCTGCCATAGCCTCAGCCTGGATTGTACAAGACAGCAGATCTGTTACTGCTTTGCAGACAAAGGAATTAAGGGCAACTGAAAGGTTTCCATTGGCGCCGGGCGCTTGGGAAATCTAGAATCTGTAGAAAATACATTCATTATCTGTGCTCCCCTGACACGCTTAGCTGGTTCCCCATCAGAATTTGTTTTTGCCGGCATCTGAAGTTTGCTTACCTGTTACCCGTCGTCGCTTCGTTGTGTCACAGCACATATGTTCCATCAGGTGTATTGATGGCCCAGTGCATTGACAAATGAGATGTTGCGGGAACCGATTTAAACATTTGTCTCAGAGTAGCCATTGAGAAGATGGATTAGAAGCCCGGATGAAGCCATCACATTTCTGCCTTACCCCACCACCCCCTCCCGCCCCTTTCGATGGGATTAAAACCTGATTTAAATCCATGCCAAGGTCTGTGCAAATGAGGATTTGCTGACCTGGAAGGGGGGGGTGTGTTTCTCTCTCTAATTGCTTTGGGCTCTCCCCACGGTGCAAGAGATGAAGGGTGTAGTGAATTAATGTGAAGGAGATCGCCTCCGCAGGAATTAGGGGTAATTCTTAGAAATTAATGGCAAATCTCTTTGTGGATATATTGATCCTTTAAACATATTGTTTGTTCAAGCAGCAAGGGCTGCCTGTGGATTTTGAGTGTCGCCCTGTCTTCCCTTAGCGTCAGAAGAGGGATTAAAGTGCCGGATCAGTGGCGTCCACAGAGGATTCAAAATTCAAGATAGTGGAGGGAATAACAGAGACAGTGGCCGCAACCGTCTAATTATAGAAACCTAGAACACTGACAAGGGATGCGGTGGCTCAGTGGGTTAGGACGCTGAGCTTGTCGATCAGAAGGTCGGCAGTTTGGCGGTCGAATCCCGAGTGCCGCGTAACAGAGTGAGCGCCTGTTACTCGTCCCAGCTTCTGCCAACCTAGCAGTTCGAAAGCACGTAAAAATGCAAGTAGAAAAATAGGGACCACTGCGGTGGGAAGGTAACAGCGTTCTGTGCGCCTTTGGCGTTTAGTCATGCCGGCCACATGACCACGGAGACGTCCTCGGACAAGCGCTGGCTCTTCAGCTTTGAAACAGAGATGAGCACCGGCCCCTAGAGTCGGAAACGACTAGCACGCATGTGCAGGGGAACCTTTACCTTTACCTTTAGAACACTGACAGCAGGAAAAGACCTATTGGTCCATAAAGTCTGCCTTTTAGATCTGGGTCAGATCAGCCATCCAAATACATGGACATCTTAGGTCAAGAATACCCACGCATATTTCCCCATCTTGAAGTGGTCTGGGGTCATTGACAATTCTGTTTAAACTCATGCCTGCATCTCTCTCTCTCTCTCTCTTTTTTTTTTTTTTGAAAAATCCACCTTGTTCCTGAATCCAACATTTAATATCTCACCTGATGGCCAAACAGATGTTGTGAGAAAATGAGCAGTTCACGGTTTCTAGCAGGTTTCCTGGGCATCCCTCGGTAAACATGTCGATATATAAAAAAAAAGGCTCCATTTATATTCTGGGAATCAACATAGAGATTGACTGCCCCATTAGTAGGCATTGTGAGAAACCCTGACAATAATTAACAACTCCACCGTCTTATTTGCTAGTCTATCATGGAAGAATTCAATCAAAAAATAAAATAAAATGTAATTTCCCCGACACTGCCATTTAGCACGGAGAGAATATTCCTTCAAAGTTCTAAAAAGACTAATTAAGAAGGAAGAAATACAGGGAGAAAAATTATTAACAGTATAGTTTTAATAGGAAATTATTGAAGCGGATTAATAATGCAATAACCATTTTTCTAACAGCTGTCTGTTAGTTTGCAGGCCAGGGGTAATTAAATTAGCCACAAAAAGTTATTCAAATTAGGTAACTGGGAGACCTTTTAAGATTTGTGGGCCGGAAGTGACGAAGAACACCGTATGCAATATTTTACGGGCAAAAGGATGAAAAATATATTGGAAGAAGGTGATGGTGAACTATGTCCATATGATTGCCAAGAAAACTACATGGATTAGACCATGCCAGAAACAAAGAAGAATCTTTGTAGCTCAGCATTGAAATGAGGGGTCCTTGGTGCTCTCTGAGCTTGGTGGTTTTCTTGCAGATGTTTCATGACCCAAACTAGGTAATATCATCAGTGCTAGAAGGGAATAGGGTCTGTGGAAAGGGAGAAGTGGAGGAGAGGAGGAGGAGGAGGAGGAGGAGGAGGAAGAGGAGGACTATGTGGTCCTTGTGCTCTCTGAGCTTGGTGGTTTTCTTGCAGATGTTTCATGACCCAACTAGATAACATCATCAGTGCAAGAAAGGGAGTGGGGTTTGTGGAGGAGGAGGAGGAGGAGGAGGGCTGTGGGATCCTTGGTATTCTCTGAACTTGGTTATTTTCTTGCAGACATTTCATTACCCAACTAGGTAACATTATCAGCGTTGACGATGTTACCTAAACATCTGCAAGAAAACAAGCAGGCTCAGAGAACACCACGGACCACTCACAAACAGGAGTGGGGCTGAACTGGCCCGAGACTTTATTTGGATTTGGCGTCTAGTCATGCCGGCCACATGAGCACGGAGACGTCCTCGGGACAAGCGCTGGCTCTTCGGCTTTGAAACGGAGATGAGCACCGCCCCCTAGAGTCAGAAACGACGAGCACGCACGTGCAGGGGAACCTTTACCTTTACCTCCGTGTGGTTCTGGGCTAATTAGGTGGAGAATGTCTCCTGTTGCTCTTACTGAATCATCCAGGGAATTGTTTCAAGATCTATGGGAACCCATTTTCTATTTTTTTTCTTTCCCCCCAAAAAAAAATAAAATAAAAAATGGTTTCCCTTGCTACTGAGGAAGAAGCTCTTTGATAGGTTGAAGCAGGAAAGATTTGCAGGGAATAGCCCTCTTAAGCTGCCGTGAAATCTTTAGCTGCTCTTGGGGACAATTAAGATCCCAAACTTGTTAGTGTCTCCTTGTCGGTGAAGGCCATTCCCACCTGGGCAATTATGGTGTTCTTGCTACACCGACACACTGTTTTAATAGGCCTCCCTCTCTGTGATTGGGAAACTTAGCTTTAGGCTATTAATTAAGAAAAAGTGGAGGAGCGGAGTCTGGCTCCTCATTTAAAGAGGGAGGCTGCTGGGTTGAGTAGGGCCAACTCTACGTGTTGGGGAAAAAATGTTTTTAAGCTGAGGCTGTTAAACTATATGGGCTGTGGGAGCCCAGGCCCTGTTCTCATGAAGGTTGCCATGTTCTCTCATACATGTTGCTTCATCAATTGGCAAGGCAGCTCTCGATTTATATGAAGGCCATTAAGCTCAAATTGTCTCTCCCATCTTCAGAAGGAACAGTCATCAGCTGGTTGATTGACAGCCAGGGTCTTTGATTCTGTTTGAAACGATTTGGATGCAGTTCATGGAGTTGACAATTGCTCGCCCGGGCAAAGATGGCCTTTCCCCAGATTAATCGAAAAATGTAAATCAGATTGAACGGGATGCTTCTGGGAAAAACAAAATCTTTCAAAATTGAATCAGACACTTAAATTGGGGTAGGGGGGATTCTTCTCCCACTTAAGAGAGTTGAATACTCTTTGTTATTCCTTATATTTATAACTCATGCCTATATTATAGTAACTGTAACAGTTAATTACATTAATAATGATTATTTTGCTTCTGTCAAGGTTCCAACTGATGAACCCAACCGAGCAAACATCTTCCAGATGTTCCGATCTCTTAATGTAAAGCTTTATTGAGTACATCACTTCGGCACTAATGAAAGCAAAACCAGCTCTGGAAAGAACCCTGTAGTAAAAGCACTGAATTCTCCCTCTTCCCTCTGGGTCAGCTCACGTTGCCCAATCAAGTGGGAAAATATTGTTATGAGAAAGGTCTGGACAGGCACCTGGGGTAACGGACTTGAGTCTCTCGGTCTGGCTTCTTAATCTTGGAAGTCTGCATTCCCAACGTCTCTCCTCTCTCCCCCTGCCAAGTTCGTTGGCAAGCTGAGAAGCAATATTTGCCGCGCCAGCAAAACCGTGCTTCAAAACATGACAGGTTATTGTGATTGGTTGCAAGGTCAGCCAGATGTTTAGACAGCACTTGGCGTTTTCGACTGCGTGTTGAGTTTTCCCCCGAGCACCTGGGATGGGCAGATGCTGTTGTTTGATGGTGCAAAACGTATCATCTCGAATTGATGGGTGATTTTTGTCAATGACAATGACGTTAAGCGGCAAAAGGAAGCAGGCTGCCAAAGCACACAACGGCCGGACACCCTCAAAGGTGACACCAGCCAGAGCATAGAGAAGCTCAAAGAAGTTTTGAAGGCAAGATCAGAAGATGTGGAGAGTCAGATACGACTGAATGGATAATCTCCTCCTCCATCTCTTCCTCCTCCTCCTCATCTTCACCACCACCACCATCATCATTGTCTAGCAAGCCAAAAGAAACCCACAGGCCCGTGATACCATCTGTGTGAATGCATGTTGTATGATTTCAAAGCTTCCGTGTGTGAGAGGGCAGTTTTGAAGTAGTGCCACTCCACCTTTCCATAAGCATAAGATAAGGTAAGGTAAAGTGAAGTGAGAAGAGAAGAGAAGATGAGATGAGATAACTTTATTGTCATTTTAATTTTACTGTGGGCACAACGGCATGCATCAAAAATGAAATTTAGTTTGCCCGCTCTCAAAGTGGAACACATGCATGACACACACCTAAACCATACTAGATACAGGATGCATATGTCTCCAGTGCATCATCCAGAGTGTACGTAACTGGAAAGATTGCTTGATCCTAGGGCTCCAAATTGCA
>CM044368.1:5049061-5066561 GCA_024294585.1 Vipera latastei | reverse complement strand
TCTTTAGCAGTATGGAATCTGGACCACATGCCATAACACATTGATCTTCTCTCTCCATCCTTACCCTTCTCACCGAAATCTACCACTTTTCTGTTTTTTTTTGGGGGGGGGGCGTTAGCCTAAATGGGTTTGCACGGAACTGTGTAGCAGTAACTGAAAGAAACGGGAAGCAAACTTCCAAGTGGCAGTTCAGAGGCGGACGTGAGTTGAAAACATAAGTCCTTGGTGGTGCGTGAAGTTGGGAAAATCCCAATGGAAGCACTTATTGAATTTTCAGACGCCATCCTCATAAGCCCTGGGAAATGTTCTTCCACCTTAAAAATGGTCTTTCTGTCGGAAAATGCCTTTGACGCAACCGCATTGACAAAATACAAAAGTCTCATTGCTCTGCTTCCCAGCCTCTCTCTCTCTCTCTCTCTCTCTCTCTCTCTCTCTCTCTCTCTCTCTCTCTTTCAGTTTTTTAATTGTTTCCCCCACCTTTTTTTTTAAAAAAAATACTTTTCTATAGCTTTCTTTGTCCCCAAAGCAACCTGCCTTTGCTTTTCTCTCCTTCACACTTGGTACCTCTCTACGTCTCTTCCACGGAATGGTTTGGAGAGTGGGGGTGTTTTATTGATCCATTTTTTTGGCGGTATATTTTCTTAAGCGGAAACAAAAAAAAGTAAACATCCTTAATTGTGTCAAGGGGTGGGGTGGGGGGGGAACAGCCAGCTTTCTCTAATTTTGCACCCAAGTTCCAATCATAACTGTCAAGACTTATTACTGGAACATGAGTGCAAACTTAGAGAATGGAATGGAATAGAATAGAATAGAATAGAATAGAATAGAATAGAATAGAATAGAATAGAATAGAATAGAATAGAATAGAATAGAATACAATAGAATACAATACAATACAATACAATACAATACAATACAATACAATACAATACAATACAATACAATACAATACAATACAATACAGGAATAGAATAGAGTAGAGTAGAGTAGAGTAAGTAGAGTAGAGTAGAGTAGAATAGAATAGAATAGAATAGAATAGAATAGAATAGAATAGAATAGAATAGGAGAATGGACTGGAGAATAGAATAGAATGGAATGGAATGGAATGGAATAGAATAGAATAGAATAGAATAGAATAGAATAGAATAGAATAGAATAGAATAGAATAGAATAGAATAGAATAGAAAATATGGAATGGAATGGAATGGAATGGAATGGAATAGAATAGAATAGAATAGAATAGAATAGAATAGAATAGAATAGAATAGAATAGAATAGAATAGAATAGAAAATATGGAATGGAATGGAATAGAATAGAATAGAATAGAATAGAATAGAATAGAATAGAATAGAATAGAATAGAATAGAATAGAATAGGAATAAAATAATAGAATAGGGAATGGAATAGAATAGAATGCAGAATGGAATGGAATGGAATGGAATGGAATGGAATGGAATGGAATGGAATTCTTTATTGGCCAGGTGTGATTGGACACACAAGGAATTTTGCTTTTGATTGCATCAAGAATTTGGAGGTGCCCCACAGAAATATAAATTGTCTTTGGCTGCTTGGAAATAGGAGACATCTCTACTTTTATTTGGAAGTCATTTTCTGAAGTCATGATTAAAATATATTGAGTATTTTAATTGATCTTGCTCCGCTTAGGAAACCCTTTACTAAGGTTATGCACGATAAAAGACATTGAAAGAGACTTCTAATTTGAATTGTTGTCAGAAAATAAAAGAAGAAGGCAGTTACTAAAGGGGGAAATCGTTAAATAATAGAGTGAGCAGAGGAGAAAGAGGGAATTAATCTGACTTTAGCTTAATTGCACTAAATATGGAGGCCAGAGGGCAAACTGAAGAAATTTGGGAAAGAATTACATAAAGGATGGTAAATTCTTTGACTTTGAGTTGAGCTGGCTTGAATGGACCTTTTCTCTCTTCAAGGGAAGAAGCAATGTTGTCGACCTATTTTGAGACCATCAACGACCTTCTCTCTTCCTTTGGACCGGTCCGGGATTGTTCTCACAATAACGGAGGCTGTACCCGCAACTTCAAATGCGTATCGGATCGTCAAGTGGACTCGACCGGTTGTGTGGTAAGTACAACTTTTGGCTCCAGGGAAGATGGATGCCTTGGATTTGGGTTGCAAAAAGACGCTTATCTTCTCCTGAGATTATGCAATTGCACTTCTCTCTCTCTCTCTCTCTCTCTCTCATGTTCAGGCTGTAGTTATTGTATCATTTTTGGGGAATACAATTCATACTGCTCAAATGCCATCTTCCCTTCTTTCTCTCTCTCAAAATATAACCCTTTGCCTTTTTTTTTTGCACACAGCATATGAGATCATTGTATTAATTTACTTGAGTGAAAGCAAACTGGATTTATTTGGAATATCATTTACCTCACAGTATTTCATTCGTCCACCTCCTTCTCCATCTTCTTCTTCTCTCTCCTTCTCTTCGTCTTCCTCCATCTTCTTCCCTCTCCTTCTCTTCCCTCTCCTTTTTCTTCTCCTCCTTCTCCTCCATCTTCTTCTCCTCCTTCTCTTTCTCCTTCCTCTCCTCGTCCTTCTCCTCCATCTTCTTCTCTCTCCTCCTCTTCCTCCTTTTCTTTCTCCTTCTCCTTCCCCTCCTCCTCCTCCTCCTCCTTCTTCTCACTCTTTCTCCTTTTTCTCCTCCTCCATCTTCTTCTCACTCCTCCTCCTCCTCCTCCTCTCTATGCTTTCTTGGTGTGTCAGCACATATAAGATGTTAGCTGCGATGCAACGAAAGCATTGATTATAAACAGCTGTTGTGCTACACCATAACAGGCAACTTTATATCTGCTTATCGGCTTTTATATCTTTACCACCTGGATGTCTGTTGGCATCTCCTTTCGGACAACAGCCATGTGAATATGCAAACGTCAAGATGTGGCCAGAAGGACTACATTTGCAGTGCTAGAAGAACTGTCTGCTAGAGGTAGAAGTAGACCCAGATTCCCAAGCAGTAACCATTTCAGGCAGGGAAGAAGCATCATTAACCTTCTCGATGTAGAACCCACCGACTTTCTTAGTCTTTGTTCCAAGCGTCCTTCATCGTTGACCCTAACAGTCTGGGCTGAATGAATGTGGGAACTGAGCGCCAACAGGAATGTCACATCCCTAAATTCCAGATAATATGTATAGCTTGGATACAAGCTGACCAGTCAGGAGAAGATCTGAGAAGAGAGGGTGGGGGAAGTCCATCATGAATGGCTGGACATTTTCAGTGAAGAAGTTGCTATTCTAAAGGACGTCATTTAGAAGCAGAAGAAAGGACAATTGTCAACTTGTAAATCAGGGGGGGCAGCTCTGATGCTGGACACCTATCATAGAAGCCCAATTACTTATTTATTTGTTTATTGGTTTACATACATTCTTCAACTTACAACAGTTCATTTACTGACTGTTTGAAGTTACAACGTCACTGACTTATGACCATTTTTCACACTTTGACCCATTGCAGAATCCTCCATGGTCATGTGTGTTATGTATTAAGCTTTATTGCAGCACCTACAGCTGTGTATAAGAGTCACCACCAGGAGGCGTTGAACTGTAACTGTTTTGGCAGGAAGCATTTTGGCGGGAAACAGAGGTTCAAACCAATTGGTTGGTTGAGTACCTGGCCAGGTACTGGCCAGGTATATATAAGAGTGCAGGTAGCCCCTATTCCCCAGTACAGTCCCTTCACCTAATAAAGAGCTGCTATGCTTTTACTCATCGTCTCGGCGTCCTTCCTGCTCTCCAGAACCCACAACACAACAATGTGATCAAAATTTGGGCGCTGGTTCATATTTATTGGCAAAGAAGAGTAACTAAGGTGATTAAGGGCCTGGAGACAAAAACATATGAAGAACGGTTGCAGGATTTGGGTATGGAGAAAAGAAGGACTAGGGGGGGCCATGATAGCAGTGTTCCAGTATTTGAGGGGCTACCACAAAGAGGAGGGGGGTCAACTTATTCTCCAAAGCACCAGAAGGCAGGACGAGAAATAATTTGATGGAAACTAATCAAGGAGAGAAGCAACCTGGAATTAAGGAGAAACTTCCTAAGAGTGAGGACAATTAAGCGGTGGAACAACTTGCCACCAGAAGTTGTGGGTGCTCCATCACTGGAGGTTTTTAAGAAGCGGCTGGACAGCCACTTGCCTGAAATGGAACAGGGTCTCCTGCTTGAGCAGGGGGTTGGTCTAGAAGACCTCCAAGGTCCCTTCCAGCTCGATTCTGATTAAAGTGCCCCGGGGTCATCCGATCCCTTTTTGCGGTCATCTGACAAGCAACATCAATGAGGAAGCCGGATTCATTTAACCATTGTGTTACTCACTCAACAGCTGCAACGGTTCGCTTAGCAGGTGTGGCAAGAATGGGGCGAAAATTCCACGAACAGCTGTCTCACGTAGCAATAGAAATTTCAGGGTCGGTTGCAGTCCTATGGCGAGAACTTCCTTTACCTATTTTACCTAACAGGAAGAAGAAAGGAATTGCTAATAATTCCTCTTTGGGCGCCAATAAAAAAAGAAAAGAAATGTGCGTTATATATGCAACAACTGAAATATTTAATTACCACCGGAGAGGAGGATTCGTTCTTCCGTGGAATCGTTCCCGATCTCTGCGTGGCAGTTGTGTAGCAAGAGCCAGGATATTTAGGCTGAGAAGAGAAAATGCACTTGAACATCTGTGCAAGGAATAACAATGGATAGGTCTTGTAAGGAGTGAGGGAAAGAGGCAGGAAAAAGACAGGGGGACGAAAGGGAGGGGTGCCTGAGGAGAAACTTTATGCTGCTGAGGCAGCTGTCTTTTGGAAAACAGGAGACGTTTCCGTGTAAAAAGCTGATAATGAGAGCACAAGGGACAAGATAAAGCAATTCCCCGGGGAATTGGTTACTAGAAATGTTGCTTCGGCCCCTCGTCTGCACGCGGTGCCCTCTCATCAACGTACAACTTCTCAAATGCTACGGAAAGATTTAAACCCGGGTAGAGTCATGGCGCGGGCAAAGTTATCCTGCACAGTGATTTAGCATAGTACAATTCTTTTTTTTTTTTAATCGCAATGAGTCTACGATTCACTAACAAAGCCGGAGCAGAAATCTTTGCACCGTAGAAGATAACCCAAAGTCTGAGGATTATCATCCCGAGCTTCGGATTTGCTGCTTCCCTTTGCTTGTCGTGCACCTTTGAGGATTCTCACAATGATATTCTGATCCTGCGGTGGTGCCCCGTATTTATTTTTCCAAACTTGTCTCAGGAAAAATAAAATCTACTGTCTCCCCCCCTCCTTCCCCCCCACCTTTACTACCTCCTCTCCTTCACCGCCTGCTCCTTCTCGCAGCCTTTCAAAAGTCTCCTCAGATTTACTTCAGCGCTGACTTGAAGACACCTTGCTGAAAGGAAAGCTGACAGCTTCTTCCTGATTCCGCAGCCTCCGTGATTTTCTCCACCTTCTGATTTAACAGAATAACAGAGTGGGAAAGGGGAGCTTAGAGGACTTCTAGTCCATCCCCTTGCTCCAGCAGGACATCCTTACATACAAAGGGCTGTCCGGTCTCTTCTTCAAAACCTCTCGTGATGGAGCACCCACAACTTCTGGAGGCGAACCGTTCCACTGGTTAATAATAATAATAATAATAATAATAATAATAATAATAATAATAATAATAATAATAATAATAATAATAACAACAACAACAACAACAACAACAACAACAACAACAACAACTTGTAAGGGACCTTGGAGGTCATCTAGTCCAACCCCCTGCTCAGACCATTTCAGACCAATGGCTGGCCAGTCTCTTCTTAAAAACTTCCAGTGTTGGAGCATTCACCACTTCTGGAGGCAGGTGGTTCCACTGGTTAATTGTTCTAACTGTGTTTCGCTTCTCATGACCTGGACGACTGAGAACCTCCTTAGACATAATAATAATAATAATAATAATAATAATAATAATAATAATAATAATAATAATAATAACAACAACAACAACAACAACAACAACAACAATAACAACAACAACAACAACAACAACAACAACAACAACAAGAAGTCGGAAGGGACCTTGGAGGTCATCTAGTCCAACCCCCTGCTCAGGCAGGAAACCCTACACCATTTCAGACAAATGGCTGGCCAGTCTCTTCTTAAAAACTTCCAGTGTTGAAGCACCGACAACTTCTGGAGGCAGGTTGTTCCACTGTTTGATTGTTGTAACTGTCAGGAAGTTTCTCCTTAGTTCCAGGTTGCTTCTCTCCTTGACTAGTTTCCATCCGTTGCTTCTTGTCCTGCCTTTGGGTGCTTTGGAGAATAGCTTGGCTCCCTCTTCTTTGGGGCAGCCCCTGAGATACTGGAACACTGCTATCATGTCACCCCTCACCCTTCTCTTCATTAAACTAGGTAAAGGTAAAGGTTCCCCCGCACATGCGTGCTAGTCGTTTCCGACTCTAGGGGCCGGTGCTCACCTCCGTTTCAAAGCCGAAGAGCCAGCGCTTGTCCGAGGACGTCTCCGTGGTCATGTGGCCGGCATGACTAGACTCCAAAGGCGCACAGAACGCTGTTACCTTCCCACCGGAGTGGTCCCTATTTTTCTACTTGCATTTTTACGTGCTTTCGAACTGCTAGGTTGGCAGAAGCTGGGACGAGTAACAGGCGCTCACTCTGTTACACGGCACTCAGGATTCGACCCGCCAAACTGCCGACCTTCTGATCGACAAGCTCAGCATCCTAACCCACTGAGCCACTGCGTCCCTTTCATTAAACTACACATACCCAATTCCAGCAACCGTTCCCTATATGTTTTAGCCTCCAGTCCTAACTAACTGTTCTAACTAAGTTTGAAAGCGGGGGCGGGGAAGGCTTAGGCCTAAGCATACTGAGGGACAATCATCTCCTGGTGCTTTCCTTGGTATTTAAGCCAGATATAAGAAGCCAGGAAGAGTGTGAACCATGGAGAAACTTCTTTTTTTCCCTCTTATCCTGGGCTACTCCCATGTTGTGAGTTTAAATACTTGAGGTTCTTCCTGCTACTTCTCCTTGCGGACGAACACAAGACGGTTTCATATCAAAATTGGCCAGACCCTGGCTACCTTTTGTCATGTAGATGTATAACAATTCGTTTAGTGACCATTCCGCGGCGCTGAGAAATACACTGAGGACAGGTCCAATCCCCACCATCCAGTCAGAGCTGAAGAAGCTTCTTGAACGAGAAGCGAAACGTCTTCAGAGAAAAGTTCAGTTGCCTCCTGACAAAAAAAAGCACCTTTGTGTGACGTAGGGCCATTTTTTTTTTAACGGCCATTGAAGCATCCTCCATGTTCAGTTCAAACACCGGTCAGCTGACTCCTATTTCTGACCGTTGCAATGTCACATGACCTTCTGGCCAGCAACGGAGAAGCCAGGTGGACTGAACAACCCTGCTATTAACTTAGCAACTACAGCAACCCCCCCCTAACAACGTTGGCAAGGAAGGTCGTCAAATGGGGCGAGACTCATGTCTCGCTTAGCAGCGGAAAATTTGAGGCTCCGTTGTGCTTGTAAGTTGAAGACTTTTACCTGAATTTTATTTATTTTTTTAACCTCAGGAATTCAGTGACGTTTTCTGCCAGATAACCACAGCAGCTCCATCAACAAAGGCGACTGAAAGAGGAAGGGTTGGAAAATGCAGATTTTTTTTTCCAGTCGCCTACTGCTATCACTCTTGATGGATCTAACCGAGCGTTACGCTTCAGCTTGTGGCACCTGTTAGGAATCTACCCCCCAGTCCCTGAAACTCAGCTGCTACCCTGCTGATCCGTGTTCATTGAGGTGTTTTATAGACAATGGAGCTAATTTATGGAAGTAGCAGATGTTACGGCTTGACATCAAATGACACCAAAGAGTGGATTTTTTTTAAAAAAAACAAACAAACCGGGATTTCAGTAGCTTTCAAAGCAGATTGTCTGGGTTTGGATGGCGATGGAGCCAGCCTTGTGCTGAAGCTGCCAAAAAAAAGCCAACACAGTTGTAGGCTGCATTAACCGAGGGAGGGAACCAAGATCACGTGAAGTGTTAATACCACTTTACAAGGCCTTGGTAAAGCCAACTTGGAATACGGCATCCGGTTTTGGTCACCACGATGTAAAAAAAAAAATGTCGAGACTCTTGAAAGAGTGCAGAGAAAAGCAACGAAGGTGATCAGGGGGCTGGAGGGTAAAACATACAAAGAACGGTTGCAGGAATTGGGCATGACTAGTTTATTGAAGAGAAGAAGTAGGGGGTAACATGTTAGCAGTGTTCCAGTATCTCAGGGGCTGCCCCAAAGAAAAGGGGGTCAAGCTATTCTCCAAAGCACCTGAAGGCAGGACAAGAAGCAAAGGATGGAAACTAATCAAGGAGAGAAGCAACCTGGTACAAAGGAGAAACTTCCTGACAGTGAGAACAATTAACCAGTGGAATAATTTGCTTCCAGAAGTTGTGGGTGATCCATCATTGGAGGTCTTCAAGAAAAGATAGGATAACCTTTTGATTGGGAAGGGAATAGGGTTTCCTGCTGAGCAGGGGGTGGGACTAGAAGACCTCCAAGGTCCCTTCCAGTATTCCATCCCATTTCATATTCTATTCTATTCCATTCCATTCCATTCCATTCCATTCCATTCCATTCCATTCCATTCTATTCTATTCTATTCTATTCTATTCTATTCTATTCTATTCTATCCCATAATTCTATTCTATTCTATTCTATTCTATTCTATTCTATTCTATTCTATTCTATTCTATTCTATTCTATTCTATTCTATTCTATTCTAATTCTATTCCATCCCATAATTCTATTCTATTCTATTCTATTCTATTCTATTCTATTCTATTCTATTCTATTCTATTCCATCCCATAATTCTATTCTATTCTATTCTATTCTATTCTATTCTATTCTATTCTATTCTATTCTATTCTATTCTATTCTATTCCATCCCATAATTCTATTCTATTCTATTCTATTCTATTCTATTCTATTCTATTCTATTCTATTCTATTCTATTCTATTCTATTCTATTCCATTCCATTCCATTCTATTCTATTCTAATTCTATTCCATCCCATAATTCTATTCTATTCTATTCTATTCTATTCTATTCTATTCTATTCTATTCTATTCTATTCTATTCTATTCTATTCTATTCTATTCTATTCTAATTCTATTCCATCCCATAATTCTATTCTATTCTATTCTATTCTGTTCTGTTCTGTTCTGTTCTATTCTTCTCCATGTTCCATATTTCTATTCTATTCTATTCTATTCTATTCTATTCTATTCTATTCTGTTCTGTTCTGTTCTGTTCTGTTCTGTTCTGTTCTATTCTATTCTATTCTATTCTATTCTATTCTATTCTATTCCATCCCATAATTCTATTCTATTCTATTCTATTCTATTCTATTCTATTCTATTCTATTCTATTCTATTCTATTCTATTCCATCCCATAATTCTATTCTATTCTATTCTATTCTATTCTATTCTATTCTATTCTATTCTATTCTATTCTATTCTATTCTATTCTATTCTATTCTATTCTATTCTAATTCTATTCCATCCCATAATTCTATTCTATTCTATTCTATTCTATTCTATTCTATTCTATTCTATTCTATTCTATTCTATTCTATTCTATTCTATTCCATTCCATTCCATTCCATTCCATTCCATTCTATTCTATTCTATTCTATTCTATTCTATTCTAATTCTATTCCATCCCATAATTCTATTCTATTCTATTCTATTCTATTCTATTCTATTCTATTCTATTCTATTCTATTCTATTCTATTCTATTCTATTCTATTCTATTCTAATTCTATTCCATCCCATAATTCTATTCTATTCTATTCTATTCTATTCTATTCTGTTCTGTTCTGTTCTGTTCTGTTCTGTTCTGTTCTATTCTTCTCCATGTTCCATATTTCTATTCTATTCTATTCTATTCTATTCTATTCTATTCTATTCTATTCCATCCCATAATTCTATTCTATTCTATTCTATTCTATTCTATTCTATTCTATTCTATTCTATTCTATTCTATTCCATCCCATAATTCTATTCTATTCTATTCTATTCTATTCTATTCTATTCTATTCTATTCTATTCTATTCTATTCTATTCTATTCCATCCCATAATTCTATTCTATTCTATTCTATTCTATTCTATTCTATTCTATTCTATTCTATTCTATTCTATTCTATTCTATTCTATCCCATAATTCTATTCTATTCTATTCTATTCTATTCTATTCTATTCTATTCTATTCTATTCTATTCTATTCTATTCTATTCTATTCTATCCCATAATTCTATTCTATTCTATTCTGTTCTGTTCTGTTCTGTTCTTCTCCATGTTCCATGTTCCATGTTCCATATTTCTATTCTATTCTATTCTATTCTATTCTATTCTATTCTATTCTATTCTATTCTATTCTATTCTATTCTATTCTATTCTATTCTATTCTATTCTATTCTATTCTTCTAACAATGAGGTTTTCCTTTGTCCTTTCATAATTTCTGCAAGAGCTTACTATAGTTTTGCCTGCATTGTTTCGATGCATTTTTGTCTCTTCCGTTCTAATTTCCAGTTGTTACTGGAGTGCCAAAACCATCTCTTTTGCTTTGATGAAGCAAAACACTCTCGTGGCAAAACAGTTGCTAATATTTAGAAGAGCACGCTAGACTAATTTTAAAAGATGGTCATTTACACTCCCTCGAAAAACATTCTGTTAAGTTTTCTTTTCTTTCTTTTTCCCCCCGGGATTTATAAGAAAAAGAGGTAAGCTTAATAGGAAAAGAAAAAAAAAAGATGGAGGGAGAAGGAGAGAGAGAGAGAGAGAGAGAGAGAGAGAGAGAGAGAGAGAGAGAGAGAGAGAGAGAGAGAGAGAGAGAGAACCTTTTAAGCAATTTCTTTCACATTTTCCTGAAATGTTTTGGAAACAGCATCTGTAATCAAACATTCGGGGGTCTTCGGAAAGCAGGAAGCGCATCTGATGTTTTAATGGGAATTATTCTTGTTTTTGACGGGGAAGGAAAGTAGAGAAAAACAACCAAGAACAAGGGGGGGGGTGTTTGTTTTTCTGAGCAATTTTTGCATTTTCTTCCTTTGATCTTGGTTTCAGAGGCCCTACACACAGTAGCATCGGCAAGGTTTTTTGAGTGTAGTCAAATGAGCCTCCGGCCTTCCGATGGATGTGTTGCAGGACCATAGTAGATGGGCCTCACCTCAGATGCTTACTGCATCCTTTGTAAAGATCCAGAAATGACTTTTCTGGATGATGTTTCTGTTAGATGTTTTTGTGCCAGCCATGGCAGTTCCCCAAAAGGTCATCAGATGGGAGCAAAGAGGCACCTTTGCTCCCACTGGTGGGTCAGGGGTCTCCGGCCCCTGCAGCCCCATTGGAGAGAGTTAATGGCCCTCCGGCCCCCTCACTCTCATTGGTAAGGGAGGGGCCGGGGACCCCCATAAAAACCTCTGCACAGGGGCTGCTCTTCAGCTCTTGTTCTAGCTCCCTCTGGGACTGATCCATGGGCTCAATCCAGGCATGGGTGCCTCCATGCCAGGGAACTCTTTCTCTCTGCTTTATATCTAAATAAAGCTTCACCTGATTGTATCCCTGCATGCTGCCTTTTGCTTGGAAGCACCTCAACGAGCATATCGGTCTCGTGAGGCCTCTCACAGTTTCTTCCAGCTTTGTCTCCCTATCTCCCATGGCTCGGTTCGATAAGTTTGCAGAAACAAATGTTCCAAAACTTTACTCTTCCTTCCTTGATACCGACCAGCCAAGTGGAGAAAAGTCCCCTGCAGAACTGCTTTGACGAAGGACCCTTCGCCTGCGATGATCCAGAAAGAATTATTGGCCGAATAGAATATTGATTTTCTAATAATTTCTAGGCCTGGTGTCACTAGAGAGGCAGATCACAAATTGAGCTGCCGCCGGATTGCTGCAGGATTGATTAAAACTCACCGTAATTATGGCTTCTTGGCCGTTTGAGGCAGGCTGATCAATCCTAGCTGAAACCGGATTTTTATTGGCAGCCTCAGGAAATGGGCATTAATAGGTGAGCTTTCCACCAATCCTGAAGGGGAAATGGGGAGCGGCAACCAAGTCATAGAGATCATTGGTAGGATTACCAATATCTTCCCAGTTAAGGACACTCAAAGCTGAAGATGACAAAGGATGGGTAGTATGATGGCACCAGGTCCTACCTCATCTGATATGGATGGATGGATGGATGGATGGATGGATGGATGGATGGATGGATGGATGGAACAGCATGTGAGCTTCGAACAGCTCCCAATGTGCCTTTGTAGAAAAATACATAGGGAAAAAAATCATGTATTTTCCCTGAAAAGCTCTGCAAAATACCAATTTGTAATGCCTTGGTGAGATCTCACTTGCATCCAGTTTTGGTCACCACAATATAAAAAAGATGTTGAGAATCCAGGAAGAGTGCAAAGAAGAGTAAGAAGAATGATTAGAGGGCTGGAGGCTAAAACATACCAAGAACGGTTGCAGGAATTGGGTATATCTAGTTTAGTGAAGACAAGGACCAGGGTTGACACGACAGCAGTCTTCCAATATTTGAGGGGTTGCCCCAAAGAAGAGGGAGTCAAGCTATTCTCCAAAGCACCAGAAGGCAGGACAAGGAGCAACGGATGGAAACTCATCAAGGAGAGAAGCAACCTTAGAACTAAGGAGAAACTTCCTAAGAGTGAGGACAATTAATCAGTGGAACAACTTGCCTTCAGAAGTTGTAAGTGCTCCATCACTGGAGGTTTTTAAGAAGAGACTGGACAACCATTTGTCTGAAATGATATAGAGTTTCCTCTATATCATTTGCCACAATGAAGAGAAGGTCAAGCAATTCCCCAAAGCACCAGAAGGCAGGGACAAGACACAACGGATGGAAACTAATCAAGGAAAGATCTAACCTAGATTAATTAATTAATTGGTGGAGTGGCTTGCCTTCAAAAATTGTGGGTGCTCCAACACTGGAGGTTTTTAAGAAGAGATTGGAGCACCATTTGTCTGAAATGGTACAGGGTCTCCTGCCTGAGTAGGGGGTTGGACTAGAAGACCTCCAAGGTCCCTTCCAACTCTGTTATTCTGTTAATGCAAAGTCATTGGAGTCCAGAGGAAAATCATTTGATATGCTTCCCACCCATTTCGAACCCATATACTAGCCAAGATCAGAGTTTCTTCAAACTTTTTCTCCCCACATCCCTCCCCTTTGGCATCCAGCCTCCTCTGAGCAACAAGATTAACGACTTGCAGTTAGAGAACTGCCCATTTTGGAAGCTGGGAAACAGTTCTGCAGATATTAAGTTAATCACGAGGATCCAAGTTTATTTAACCCATAAATAGGTTGAGATTTATGACTGGGGTGATCTTGTCTTTGGGTCTCTCAATTCTGGTTCAGAAGGCAGAGGACAGGTTTGGGATTTGCAATGAGTTGTTGGCAGCAGAAATAATAATAATAATAATAATAATAATAATAATAATAATAATAATAATAATAATAATAATAATAATACATTGAAATGCTGAAATGCTATATATACCTAATGAGAAGGAAGGACTCACTGGAGAAGAGCCTAATGCTGGGAAAGATTGAGGGCAAGAGAAGAAGGGGACGACAGAGAATGAGGTCGCTGGATGGAGTCACCGAAGCAGTAGGCGTGAGCTTAAAGGGACTCCAGAAGATGGTAGAGGACAGGAAGGCCTGGAGGAACGTTGTCCATAGGGTCACGATGGCAAGGTTTTGCAGCCTGGAAAACAGGAAGGGTCAAATATATAGTGGTCAGAGGCTGCAAATATGTAAATGCCTTTGCAAATTATTATTATTTAATAAGCATTTGTCTCCTAGCTTGGCTTTCCTTGAGAAAAGCAATGTGTACCTTGATTTCTCGCAACTTGGGGTTAGCTGGGGATTTTTGCTCCAATTCGGGAACCCCATCACGCATTTGCTGAGCCATTGTTCAGCCATTGTTCAGCCCCATTTATTATCTTCTTCCTACCATCCAAAGTGAGTGGTCTTTCCCCCTTTTCCATTCCCCCTCATTCCTCCTTGGACAGGTTTCAGAGAAGTAAATAAGGGGGGGGTTGGAGGGGAAGATAAGAGTCCTGCTTATTAAGAGCAGACATTGATTAATGCTGGTAAATGCCCACTTTAACCACTCGGTATTGGAAAATGCTTGGTAGGAAACTGAAATTAAAAAGGCCATTTTTTTCCAGCTGGAGAAGGACTCCATCCCCCTGCTTAGAAAATGGGGACCGTTCTATTTGAATCCCAACACCTTGGGTGTCTGTCGCAATGTACATTGTGGCGCCCCTACAAGTTGTACGTTGTGGGGATGCTACAGCTTAAAAGAGATGTCGAGACTCTGGAAAGAGTGCAGAGAAGAGCAACAAAGATGATTAGGGGGCTGGAGGCTAAAACATTCGGTTGCAGGAATTGAGTTGGTCTAGTTTAATGAATGAAGGACTAGGGGTGACATGATAGCAGTCTTCCGATATCTCAGGGGCTGCCCCAAAGAAGAGGGAGTCAAGCCATTCTCCAAAGCATCAGAGGACAGGACAAGAAGCAACGGATAGAAACTAAGCAAGGAGAGAAGCAACCTAGAACTAAGGAGAAACTTCCTGACAGTGAGAACAATCTATCAACTTGCCTCTAGAAGTTGTGGGTGCTCCAACACTGGATGTTTTTAAGAAGAGACTGAACAGCCATTTGTCTGAAATGGTACAGGGTCTCCTGCCTGAACAGGGGGTTGGACAAGAAGACCTCCAAGGTCCCATCCAATTCTGTTGTTCTGTTCTGTTCTGTTCTGTTCTAGGCCTTAAAGCACATTTAGACTTTTCTTCAGGGTTTCAGGGTTTGTCACTGGTGCCCTGGTACATTTTGGACTTCGCTCAGCATGTTAAGAAATGTCATTGGTTTGTTACAATTATTTCTACCTTGATTTGGGGCTTTCCCAACAAGTTGCTTGCTCTTGCCTAGAAAAGCAAAGATTTGGAAGTCCAGGAAACCTGGTGGGGTAGGGAGAACTGGAATAAGAAATTAGTAGGAGGGGATAAATCCATGTTGCCTTAAGTATTTCCATCTTCTACCACTTACTCATTTTCCTGTGCCTGCCTTGAGGTTGGCTTCCCATCCATTTCTTGTCTTGCCTCTCTTGAAGAGGTGGGTGCTTCATCACTGGAGGCTTTCAAGAAGAGATTGGACAGCCATTTGCCTGAAGCGATAATAAGGTTTCCTGCTTGACCAAAGGATTGGATTAGGAGACTTCCAAGGTCCCTTTCAGCTCTGTTATTCTGCTTCTTTGCAGAGAACCTTGTCCGTATTTTGTGAAAGAGTAGATTGCCATTTCGGTTTTGATGCCGAACGTGGCGTTGTCCTTTGCCAAGTTAACGGTTATTGTAGACAACTTATTCGGAGTTGTTTGATGGAGAACATCCACAGCCCTCTGCAATGCTTTGATCGGTTCATGGGTGACCCCTGTGCTTTCTTGTTGTGCTAAAAAGTGTGAAAAACGCAAGCATGGAATGCAATCGAATCGCCCAAAGTTAGGCCAAATCAAAGAACGGGAGTCCTTGCTTGTTCTCTGGACTTGGTTGTTTTCTCGCAGACATTTCATTACTCAAACTAATGAAACATCGGCAAGAAAACAACCCAGCTCAGAGAGCACCAAGGACACACAAACGCACCCAGACATACCACACATTTCAATCCTGATCTACAAATATTCTCCTTTATCGGTACCAAATCAAGGATGTTTCACACCCCCCCCCAAAAAAAAAGGAGTCTCTAAGGATGGACTACATTGTTGTGTGTTCTGAATTCCCTTGCAGGTCCACCAACGCTATTTGTCCCCCATTCACCAGCTTTTTGCATCCTTCCTACAGCATCAGACATCAGGGTAGCCCAAAACGCTGGTCTCACCCCTCACCTGAATTCCTTTCTTCTCTTCTTCGTGCAGTGCCCCGAGGACTTGAGACCCATGAAGGATGGGACCGGCTGCTATGACTACTCGAAAGGGATTGATTGCTCAGATGGTTTCAACGGTGGCTGCGAGCAGCTGTGCCTTCAGCAAACTCTCCCTCTCCTCTGGGACCCAACCTCCAGCACCATCCACATGTTCTGTGGGTAAGAAAGAAGGGCCGAGCCTTTAGAACATTGATCATCCATCCATTGAAGAAGAAATTTCCTGACAGATAGAACAATTAACCAGTGGGACGACTAGCCTCCAGAAGTTGTGAATGCTCCAACATTGGAGGTTTTTAAGAAGAGATTCGACAGCCGTTTGTCTGAAATGGCGTAGGGTTTCCTGCCTGAGCAGGGGGCTGGACTAGAAGACCTCCAAGGTCCCTTCCAGCTCTATTATTCTATTCTATTCTATTCTATTCTATTCTATTCTATTCTATTCTATTCTATTCTATTCTATTCTATTCTATTCTATTCTATTCTATTCTATTCTATTCTATTCCATTCCATTCCATTCCATTCCATTCCATTCCATTCTCTCTTCTCTTCTCTTCTCTTCTCTTCTCTTCTCTTCTCTTCTCTTCTCTTCTCTTCTCTTCTCTTCTCTTCCCTTCCATATTCCATATTCCATATTCCATATTCCATATTCCATATTCCATATTCCATTCCATTCTTTATATATCCCCTCAAAATGCATGGCGGAAAAAAAATATCCTTTGAAGGAGTTGAGCACTCTTAGTGGTAGTCTCTCAGCTGCACTCCTTCCTACTTTTATCTCAATTTTACAGGAATTCATTTGAGCACTCAGAGCCTAGAGCTCCAGATTCAATTAGTTGAATAGGCTTATCTTGTTTACCTCCTTACTATTCCAGTCAAGGTCTCATGTGGACTTGGTGGCCCCACAGTTGTGCTCCTGAGGTTGCAAAATGGAGAATTAGCAGAGTGCTTCCAACTATTCCTTATAACTGAAGGATACTCTACTTCCCAATGTATTTTGAAAGCTTCAGGATGAGAAAACATAGCCAGTGGCCTGTTGGCCTGCTCTTCTCCAGGCGCGCTGAGGACATCACTAAACGTTTACTTGGTTGAGCTAAACACCTTTCTTCTAGGTAAAGCATTTCAGTCTCTTTTGTCAAATCTGAGATATTTATTGTGCCAAGTTGATTCTTAAAATTTGCTAGATCTTTGAAAAAATGTGATGGAAGAGAGTGTACTCTAAATGTTGGCTTAAGGCAGACTTGTAGATCAACGGCTTGGCAGAATACAGAATAATAAGAGTTGGAAGGGACCTTGCAGGTCTTTTGGCCCAAGCCCCCGCTGAAGCAGGAGATCCTATGTCAAAAATGGCTGTCCAATCTCTTCTTGAAAACCTCCAATGATGGAGCACCCATAATTTCTGGTGGCAAGCCGTTCCACTGGTTTAATTGTTCTCACTGTCAGGAAATTTCTTTTAGTTCTAGGTTGGCTCTCTCCTTGAGTAGTTTCCATCCATTG
>CM044368.1:5041561-5046561 GCA_024294585.1 Vipera latastei | reverse complement strand
ATAGATAGATAGATAGATATTGTGAATGTATGCATGGGTGGTGGCAGAAAGCGGATCCATACCCACAAACAGACACTTGCAAGTTTACAACTCGGGTTGCGAATCCTTTGCTTTCAAGGACCGGCAGAAGGATCTGTGGTGAGAGACAGCTGTGGAAATGACAGCTGGCACAAAGGGTTTTCTTCCAGGTTGGCTGCTGACTCAGCCAGTCCTTTCTCTGCTCTCTTCCCTCCCCCCCATCGCAAAGAGAGCTTGATGATCCTGCAAATCTTAAGGCTATTTGTGTCACGTTAGAAAAGCAGCGGGTTTGTTTTTGAGTGGGTGGTCCAAGGTGTTCATTGGCCTTTGTATCCTCTGGAGGATAATTGCGGGGGAGGGGGGAGATCCAGAAGGGACCACTGTGTTGATGTTTAGCATGGGGGAAGCAGACACCCGTGACCTCAACTGATAATGAGTGGAATCTAATTAATAATGTGTGGAGAGAGAGAAGGAGAGAGGAGAGGAGAGGGGGAGGGAGAGGGGGGGAGAGAGAGAGAGAGGAAAAAAGAGGGGGGAGAGAAAGAGAGAGAGAAAGAGGGAGGGAGAGAGAGAAAGAGAGAGAGAGAGAGAAAGAAAGAGAAAGAGGGAGGGGGAGAGAGACAGAAAGAAAGAGGGAGAGAGAGAAAGAGGGAGAGAAAGACAGAGGGGAGGAGAGGGGGGAGAGAGAGGAAGAGAGGAAGAGGGAGGAAAAAGGAGAGGGGAGAGAGAGAGAGGGAGGGAGGGAGAGAGAGGCAGAAAGAAAGAGAGAGGGAGAGAGAGAGAAAGAGAGGGGGAGCTGAGAAACTTGGAAATTTGCAGACCGAAGAGATGTTTCCACCCTTAACCAACTGAGTTGCTCCTAACCATTAAGCAGCTCAGCATTGTATCTGTGCAGAGTAATTATCTTAGAAGGTCGTTTCCGTGTCTTGCTAACTGGAAGGAAGAAGACGGGGGGGGGGGGGGGAGTAAAGATCAGGTAGAAATTATAGGCGAAAAGCTCCAGAGAAAGAGGTGCGCTGTCAAAGCAATTTTAAAAAAAAAATGAAGAAGGGGGGGAAAAAACGTAGACGGACAAGGTTGTGAAATCCTTGACTTACGACAGTTTGTTAAGTGGCTGTTCCAAGTTAACAACGGAGAGCCTTTTTCACACTTCCACCACCGTGGCAGCATTCCCCAGGGCCGTGGGATCGAAATGCGGACTGCTCGGCAACTGGCTCATCTTTACGAGACTTGACAAGCGATCCTTGGGTTGCAGCCTGTTCCTCTTTTCCATGCTATTTTTTCTTGATCCGAGTTGTGTTGCTTAGGTCTAGTTATTGTCCGTGAATAAGCCAAAGCTTGTGGCGTATTGTGAGGCGTGAGGCCTTTATAGCTTGCTTTATGGAGAGTTCGGAGCCAGGCTTGAAGTGCCCGGTGAATCCAGCTGGAGAGAAATAAATGTTTTGAAATAAGATTTCTTCTTCGTTCCGTCCGATCTCCTGTTGGATGGAAGGCTTCTCCTTGTCGAAAATGCAAATCTTAGACAGGCAGTGGAAATTTGTGAATATTCCCTCTCTGTCTCTCTTCCTTCTCTCTCTCTTCTCTCTCTCTCTGTTCTCTTCCTTCTCTCTCTTCTCTCTCTCTCTGTTCTCTTCCTTCTGTCTCTCTCTCTCTTCTCTTTCTGTTCTCTTCCTTCTCTCTCTCTCTCTCTGTTCTCTTCCTTCTCTCTCTCTCTCTCTTCCTTCTCTCTCTCTCTTCCTTCTCTTTCTTTCTCTCCTTTCTCTTCCTTCTCTTTCTCTCTCTTCTCTCTCTGTGTTCTCTTCCTTCCTTCTCTCTCTCTCTTCCTTCTCTTTCTTTCTCTCTCCTCTCTCTCTCCCTTCTCTCCCTTCTCTTTCTCTTCCATCTCTGTGTTCTCTTCTGTCTCTCTCTCTTCTTTCTCTTTCTTTCTCTCTCCTCTCTCTCTCCCTTCTCTCCCTTCTGTTTCTCTTCCATCTCTGTGTTCTCTTACTTCCTTCTCTCTCTCTCTTCCTTCTCTCCTCTCTCTCCTCTCTCTCTCTCCCTTCTCTTTCTCTCCCTTCTCTCTCTTCTCTTCCTTCTGTATCTCTCTCCCTTCTCTTTCTTCTTTCTTTATCACTCTATTCTCTTTCTTTCTTTCTCTCGCTCTCTCCTCCCTCTGTCTTCTCTCTCTCTCTCTCTCTCTCTTCCTTCTCTCCTCTCTCTTCTCTCTCTCTCTCCCTTCTCTTTCTCTCCCTTCTCTCTCTTCTCTTCCTTCTCTATCTCTCTCCCTTCTCTTTCTTCTTTCTTTATCACTCTGTTCTCTTTCTTTCTTTCTCTCTCTCTCTCCTCCCTCTCTCTTCTCTCTCTCTCTCTCTCTCTTCCTTCTCTCTCTGCCTCTGTCTGTCTCTTCCTTCTCTCTCTCTCCCTCCCTCCCTTTCTTTCCCTCTATCTCTCTTTCTTTCTGATGCTTGTCAGAAGGTAATCTGGCTTTTCCTCTCCCAAGTGGCAAGCTTTTGTTTTAGCACCATTATGTTAATGTTGTCAAACAGCATGTCGGGTCATTGAACAATGAGGGAGGAATTCTCATCATATTGAGGGGAAGTTTTGGCGAGTTAATTTCAAAGCTGGCCTCCCCCCCCCCCTCCTGTTGCTGCTTCAATAAAACCCTCCAAATATCACAGGGCACAGCAGGCAGCTAGAGGGCAACTGAGACACAGCAACCAAATACAGGGCGTCCTCGACTTACAACAGTTCATTTAGTGACTATTCAAAGTTACAACAGCACTGGGAAAAGTGAATCATGACCGTTTTTCACACTTACAACCATTGTAGCATCCCCTGTGGTCAATTCAAACACTGGGCGACTGACTCCTAGGAGGGAGGAGGGAGAGAGGAGGGAGGGAAGGAAGAAAGAGAGGGAGGGAGGGAGGAGAAATAGAAATAGAATAATAGAATAGAATAGAATAGAATAGAATAGAATAGAATAGAATAGAATAGAATAGGGGAATAGAATAGAATAGAATAGAATAGAATAGAATGATGGAATAGAATAGAATAGAAATAGGAATAGAATAGAATAGAATAGAAGTAAATAGGAATAGAATAGAATAGAATAGAATAAGAGAATAGAATAGAATAGAATAGATAGAATAGAATAGAATAGAATAGAATAGAATAGAATAGAATAGAATAGAATAGAATAGAATAGAATAGAATAGAAATAGGGAATAGAATAGAATAGAATAGAATAGAATAGAATAGAATAGAATAGAATAGAAATAGGGAATAGAGTAGAGTAGAGTAGAATAGAATAGAATAGAATAGAATAGAATAGAATAGAATAGAATAGAATAGAATAGAATAGAATAGAATAGAATAATAAAGTTGGAAGGGGCCTTGGAGGTCTTCTAGTCCAACCCTCTGACACTACTTCAGACAAATAGTTATCCAATTTCTTCTTAAAAACCTCCAGTGTTGGAGCATTCATAATTTCTGGAGGCAGGTGGTTCCACTGGTTAATTGTTCTCACTGTCAGGAAATTTCTCTTTAGTTCCAGGTTGCTTCTCTCCTTGATTAGTTCCCACCCGTTGCTTCTTGTCCTGCCTTCAGGCGCTTTGTAGAATATTGGAGAAATTATATCAGGTCAGTTTCGATTCTTGAACATCCTTGAGTGTGAGACAGATTATTATTACCGGGCGTAATTCAGCACGTATTTCCTAAGCCCTGTATTAGCTTCACCAAACAATAGGAGAAATTTGCAGCTTCTGTCTTTGGGTGAAATGAACTGACCTGAGAGCTTTTTATTGCCTCTTTTTACGATTCTAATTTTAACCTGGGATGATTGCACCATTAGCTCCTATTATTAAGCCATGTGGCCCCGAAATTGGTTGAACAACCATACTCATAACCGAGATTGATTACATGTCTCACCTTTCCAGATCCAAGGGAAACCTGGAATATTATCTGGGGGATGAGCCTGGGGGAAGCATACACCCTATAATGGTTCAAATGAAGCCAGTAAGTGGCCCCATCATTTATTCAAGACTCCGGGATTATGGAATTAAAATGAATCCTTGCATTTGACTGAAACCCAGGGGATGGCAACCTGAAATTGTTAAAAGCCGCTGCTTTATGAGTCTTTATGAGTCTTCTGGATACCGGGCCTTCATTCCTCCTGGTATCAGATTTGGAACATTTTGAAAGAGTGCAAACAGATCTCAGTAGAGCCAAATGTATCCTGGTTAATTGGAATCATGTTTGATCCCCAGCTTCTGCTTTTCTGGAAGGGTCAGCCAAACCTCTAAATCCCTTCACGATTTATGTTCAGAGGGAAACTAAACCAGCCACTGATCAGGGCCCAAGGAGTTTCATTCTCATTTTTTCACAAAAGCTTTTTTTCTAGGGCTTATGAGAGTCTGGTGTCTCTCAAAATCTACCTTGCCTAGGTTAACATCCTCTGGAATGCGTAACACTTCACAATTTCCCCTGCTGGGTATATATTTACCCACCTATTCCTGACGGAGAGGTGTGCACAAATTCAAACATTTGTTTAATTTGACCCACTGCTGGCAAAGTCAAAAATGCTTCCTTATTTGCAGTACTAAAGTGTGACTTCCCAGATGCTCTTGCACTGCATCCGAAATGTCTTCTCACTGTGGTGGGGCCTTATGTTCCCATCCCACCATCACTTCCCATACATTCCCAGATGCGTGGGGATGAAAATCCCACACCCCTGGTAAGAAGAAGAATGTAAGTTATTCTTTGTGTAGAATCTTGTGTAGAATTGTGTAGGTGATACAGAAACACAGAGTGGTGTCCTCTTTCCCTTTAGCTTCAAAGTTTAGTTTCTTCGATGGAAAACTCAGGAAGTTTGAGCTGTTCCTTTTTTTTTTATACGTATACAGTATAATTTTTATTTTTTATTTTTTAAAAAATAAGATAAAAGCTCTACATACGTTAGAAAAGAAATAAACAAAACTACTGAATACATACAAAAGGAAAAAGAA
>CM044368.1:4986561-5036561 GCA_024294585.1 Vipera latastei | reverse complement strand
TATATATATATATATATATATATATATATATATATATATATATATATATATATATATATATATATACATACACACACACACACACATACATACATACATACACATTTCAAACTTATTTGTTCTCATCAGTCAGCCACACCCTTCTGAGATTCGAACCTGGGCTGATTGCACACTAGGCAGTTATTTTTATATATATAGAAGCCCTCTTGACTTAGAAGGCTCCACAATTTCTCCTTAAAATCTGTGCCAGAATAACACAATAACAGAGTTGGGAGGAACCTTGGAGGTCCTCTAGTCTTCTCAGTATGATTTAGCCTTCAGTCCCCTGATCGTCTTTGTTGCTCTTCTCTGCGCTCTTTCTGGAGTCTCAACGTTCCTGAGATGTCATTTGCATTTGGGGAGCATCGATACAGAGAACTGTGTTATGGAAGCCAGGCGATACTGTGCCTGCAATTAAATTCCATAATATTTCAGACAAATTGGCTGTCCAAGCTCTTCTTAAAAACCTCCAGTGTTGGGGCATCCACAACTTCTGGAGGCAAGCCCTTCCACTGATTAATTGTTCTCACCATCGGGAAATTCCTCCTTAGTTCTAGGTTGCTTCTCTCCTTGATTAGTTTCCATCCGTTGCTTCTCGTCCTGCCTTCAGGGGCTTTGGAGAATAGCTTGAACCCCCTCATCTTTCTGGCAGCCCCTCAAATATTGGAAGACTGCTACCATGTCACCCCCCTAGTCTTTCTCTTCATTAAACTAGACATACCCAATTCCTGCAACAGTTCTTCGTATGATTTAGCCTCCAGTCCCCTGATCATCTTTGTTGCTCTTCTCTGCACTCTTGTTTCAAAGTGCCTGAGACATCACTTGTATTTTGAGAGCAGTGATACAGAGAATTGTAGTTGCTGCCGTGCAAGCAATTAAAATAATATCCAATCCGTGTCTCTTCCACCAGCATGCAGAAGCTAATTGAGCACCAGGTGCGTTAAAGCCTTGTCCGCGATTTCCTTCTGCCACTTTTGGAAATGTAAGTTCATTTGACGAAAGGAAAGATGATTGTGCAATTAACATTTCAGCACCGCACCTCCTGGAAGCGGAGGAAAAATAAGGGAAGAAAAAAATGATGGGTTTTGTCTAAGTCTTCTTAATTTCTGCCGGACTGTCTTGTCCTTTCTCATTCAACCTTTTGCCTTTGTTACATGCAGGAGAGCAGAAGGAAATGTTGCCTTTGATTGGAATGGAATGGAATGGAATGGAATGGAATGGAATGGAATGGAATGGAATGGAATGGAATGGAATAGAATAGAATAGAATAGAATAGAATAGAATAGAATAGAATAGAATAGAATAGAATAGAATAGAATAGAATAGAATAGAATAGATGGAATGGAATGGAATGGAATGGAATGGAATGGAATGGAATGGAATAGAATAGAATAGAATAGAATAGAATAGAATAGAATAGAATAGAATAGAATAGAATAGAATAGAATAGAATAGAATAGAATAGAATAGAATATGGAATGGAATGGAATGGAATGGAATGGAATGGAATGGAATAGGAATAGGAATAGGAATAGAATATTGGCCAAGTGTGATTGCACAGACCAGGATTTGCCTCCGGTGCCTAAGCTCTCAGTGTACACACAAGCAACATTCTCCTCTATTAGTACTGGAGGTTTTTAAGAAGAGATTGGACAACCACTTGTCTGAAATGGTATAGGGGTCTCCTGCTTGATCAGGGGTTAGAATATCTTTATTGTCATTGTGTAACTCACAACAAAATTAAGTAAGGGGTGAAAGAAACCTAGGGAAGGGTTGCCGGTTGCAATGTTGAGCTCGCTGAGGATTGTCCAAAGAGTTTCCACCAGGGAAGAATGTCTCCGTGTCTCTCTGTGTTTTTTTCCCCTCTCTCCTGCTTTTCACTTAATGTTCACAATTCTCCTGCGCACGAAGAAGGAACACGTCTGGAAGGGTTGACTTTGGGGCCTTCTTGGGCCTCCCAGTCTAAAGCCAAAACCTCAGCCCCTTGCTGTTTCTTCCTAGGCGTCTGCTCTTATCAAGGAATGCGTGTCCCATGCAACATTTTAGAAAGAAACTCTTTTTTCCCCATTTGTTTATGTGTCGTGTTCCAAAGCATGTACGGCCCTCTATTGGCAGAGTCGTAGAACTGCACCTTCTTCTCTCTTAGTATATAGACATTTTCTTCCAGGCAACTGAGTCTCTCTGATGATTTCAGGGACACGATGGTACTTTTTTTTTCTTCTCCCCCTCAGCGTGGTACCCGAAAGGATTTGCCACTGCCATTGGCTGGGATGCTTTCAACTTCTTGGGCTTTCAGACCTGGGAAGATGGTGGTTTCTCCATCTCTTGCTAAACTTTCCCGGTAGGAACCAATTCTGTCAAAGATATCTCTCAGTCTATTACTCAGAGGCCAAATGGCTTACTCACATGGCTTCCTTACTTTAGCATATTATGTTAAAGCCTTTATGCCAAAGCTTTACTTTGTAGGACCTTCCCTCCAAGCCGCCTCCTCCTCCTCCTCCTCCTCCTCCTCCTCCTCCTCCTCCTCCTCCTCCTCCTCCTTCTCCTCCTTCTCTGTTCCCATTTTGGAAAGTTTCCACACAAATGTCCCCCCTTGAAATTTTCCCTATGAAGATAACTTTACAACCAAAATTAAGAATGGGAACCCATTCTCGCCGTATAATGAAATCAGCGCAAGAACGCCCAGCCATGAAGATACATCAATGGAAAGAGAACTAGTGGGGAAGACAGGTTTTCGGGGGTTTTTTTCCCCTCCTGCATGGTACTATTCCAAAGTAAAATGTTGCAGAGATGTCAACTTCCCCTCTACAGATGCATCTTTAAGGTATTTGGGGAGACTTGTGCTAAGATGTACATAACAATAGGAGGGGGACAGACTTTGTCCAGTTGTGGGTGTTCCTCCCATCTCACTCCCAGGGAACAAGAGAAACAACTGCTCCGATTTTTATTTTATTATTATTATTTGTTTTTATGTCAGGAGGGCCTTTTTAAAAGTCTACATCTGGCCCATGTGCTTTGCAGCAGCATCTATCAGGAGAAAAAGTCTCTTCTGGCATCTGCTGTCAAACCAGGTGCTCCAGTGGTCAGCAATTCTGCAGATGCCCGAGCTGTCCCTGTAGACAAAAGGCTGTTTATCCTCTCCGACACAAACCATGTTTGGTCCTTGCATTTATTGTCTGTGTAAAACAGCATTTTGCATTTTAAATATATTTGTGATAGATAGATAGATAGATAGATAGATAGATAGATAGATAGATAGATAGATAGATAGATAGATAGATAGATAGATATGGATGGATGGAGAGAGATAGATAGATAGATAGATAGATAGATAGATAGATAGATAGATAGATAGATAGATAGATAGATAGATAGATAGATAGATGATGGATGGAGATAGGTAGACAGATGGGTAAGGAGAGAGAGACAGAGAGATTGAGAGAGAGAGAGAGAGAGAGAGATAGATAGATAGATAGATAGATAGATAGATAGATAGATATACAGTAGATAGATAGATAGATAGATAGATAGATAGATAGATAGATAGATAGACAGACAGACAGACAGACAGACAGACAGACAGACAGACAGACAGACCCACTGACAACACAAAATGCTTATTAGGACTATGGATACTTATTTTTTATTTTTGCTAATACTGTAGCAACTTGGTCTGGCAGAAGGAAACATTTATTCCAAGATGGAGAAGACCATCTAGTTTAGGACATGAATTGGTCTCCCTTACCTGGAATGATACTGTGATGCTCTCTGAATTTATGGGTAGAATTTCTCCCTAAGATTTTGAAAAGCCAGAGAAAAGGAAAGAAAGAAAGAAAGAAAGAAAGAAAGAAAGAAAGAAAGAAAGAAAGAAAGAAAGAAAGAAAGAAAGAAAAGAGGGAGGGAGGAACAGAGGGAGAAAGAAAGGAAAGACAAAGGAAGGAAAGAGAAAGGAAGGAAGGAAGGAAGGAAGAAAGAAGGAAAGAAAGAAAGAAAGAAAGAAAGAAAGAAAGAAAGAAAGAAAGAAAGAAAGAAAGAAAGAAAGAAAGACCTAGACACCCCACCCCCCCCAAACAAAAAATGCAGAGTCAAAGGGATTCCGTCAAGGGTATGTTGTGTTATAACTGCAAGATTTGGGAAGCCGCTGAAGCTGAAATAAAGAGGTTTGCAACGAGGCGAGAGGAATCTATAGCTTTGTTTTCTTGCAATCTCCTTGTTCCTGATAGAAAGTGAAAAGTGTGATTTGATAGCACCGCCTCCCCCACCAGCTCTCCAATTCATCAGAAACGGTCTGCAATGCCTGCTCCTGTTTTGTTCTGGTTGAGCTTTTCCTTATTGCCAGCTATTGTGTGTTCCATCTGGTTTATTGGCTCGAGATCAATAGAAGGCCCTATCCTACATTTTGCCGATTTCCAGCAAGTCCCTGGAAGCAAGAAGGAAATCAAGAACGGTCGGAGTGGGAGGGAGGAGGAAGAGGTCTCCGGCACACATGACGGCAGATTATACCACCTGCCCGAGATGCAGAGGGCACACCTGTTTATCCAAGTAGACAAAACCTCTTGTGATATGAGTTAGACTGAGACTCAAATACCCAAAGGTATTCTGGATTCAGAAGGTTCCCTCTCCACCTCTGGATTCAAGATTCCAGATGTGAAAGAGGGACTTTGTATCGTTTGTGGTGGACACGTGTTAACATTGATGAGTTTCCTCTCTCCTTGTTCGTGTTTCCTTATATACGTCTTGGTCTTTTGCCTTTGGCATCCAAGTCAACGTCTCTCCATCCTCTTCACCCAGATTACATCCAAATCACTGTGTTTCAGTTCTCTGGGTTTTTTTTTTCCCCTAGGGAGAACAATTTCATCAAGGACTTTCCCCAACTGGCTGATGCGTTGGTGGTCATTCCTTTACCGGTTGAGGAACAGTGTCGTGGAGTGCTTTCAGAACCTCTTCCCAACCTCCAATTGTTAACTGGTAGGAGCCTTGACTTATCTATCTATGGTGGCCCCACAGTCGTCCTTCTCCTCTTCCTCTTCCTCTTCCTCCTCCTCTTCCCAAACCCTACTCCTTTCTAGCACTGATGATGTTCCCTAGTTGGGTAAGGAAACATCTCCAAGCTCAGAGAGCACCGAGGACCCCACAGTCCTCCTCCTCCTCCTCTCCCCAAACCCTACTCCTTTCTAGCACTGATGATGTTCCCTAGTTGGATAAGGAAACATCTCCAAGCTCAGAGAGCACCAAGGACCCCACAGTCCTCCTCCTCCTCCTCCTCTCCCCAAACCCTACTCCTTTCTAGCACCCATGATGTTCCCTAGTTGGGTAAGGAAACATCTCCAAGCTCAGAGAGCACCAAGGACCCCACAGTCCTCCTCCTCCTCCTCCTTTCCCCAAACCCTACTCCTTTCTAGCACCCATGATGTTCCCTAGTTGGGTAAGGAAACATCTCCAAGCTCAGAGAGCACCAAGGACCCCACAGTCCTCCTCCTCTCCCCAAACCCTACTCCTTTCTAGCACCCGTGATGTTCCCTAGTTGGGTTATGGAACATCTGCAAGGAAACCACACCAAGCTGAGGGAGTACCCAGGAGCCCATCGTCCACCCCTAATAAGCAACAAACCTTCCCTTCTATCGACAGGTGACGTTCGATACGATGAAGCCATGGGATACCCTATGGTTCAACACTGGAGGGTCCGAAGTAACCTGTACAGAGTGAAGCTCAGCACCATCGCCCTCTCGTCAGGTGAGCAGAACCAATTTGTAAGCCTAAGTTCAGGTTTTATTTATTTATTTATTTATTTTTTAAAAAAAAAGATGGGCAGAGACTCCCTGGCAGGTGTCTGCATCCAAGGCTCTGCAGCTCTCTTAATGGCTGGAAGCCGTAACGTCTTACCGATAAGATGTGTATCTCCGGCATCCATTGCAATTCATTCACTCTCTCGCTTTCCGCTTTTATCTCTCTAGGCTTTGCAAACATCCTCAAGATCCTGAACAAGGAGAGCAGCCGCGAGGAGCTGCTGTATTTCATTCAGCAATACGGCTCCCATTACATCGCAGAGGGCCTGTACGGCTCCGAGTTCAGCTGCACCATCCACTTCCCAAGCAAGAAGATACAGCAGCAGCTCTGGCTGCAATATCAGAAAGGTAAGCAGCTCGCGGCCAAGGAGAGCCGGCCAGCGTTGCCTTAATCTTTCCGTATACTTCCTTATTCATTTTGACTGCGCAGATCCAGTTGGAAGGTCTGGAACAACTTTGCATTCCAATTTTGCCCCATTCCTTTTTGTGGCCTGTTTAAGACAGGAAATCCCGTTCTGGCACAACGGTCCAGAATTGCAGCTCTTTCGGAAGGAAGGAAGGAAGGAAGGAAGGAAGGAAGGAAGGAAGGAAGGAAGGAAGGAAGGAAGGAAGGAAGGTTGGAATAAAGGGAGGGAAGGAAAGGAGAAAGGAATGGAAAGGAATGGAATGGAATGGAATGGAATGGAATGGAATGGAATGGAATGGAATGGAAAGGAAGGAAGGAAGGAAGGAAGGAAGGAAGGAAGGAAGGAAGGAAGGAAGGAAGGAAGTAAGTCTTAACAACTTCTATAATCTTGAGGTGCCCTTCAATAAGAAAGACGGAAGGAAGGAACGTTGGAATAAAGGGAGGGAGGGAAGGAAGGCAGGAAGGAAGACATCGCTGTGCTTCCCAAACTGTCTATTTTCCTATTATTGCCCCAGAAGAACGACGCCACCGGATCCTGATCATTTTCAATTGCTCAAATTGCCTGATTAGTTGTGAAGTCACATTCCTCCCCCCCACCCCAGTTTTAGTTAATTAAGATTTATTCACCACAACTTCCCTTCTCCAGATGTCTTTGTAGCCCATCGCCGCCGCCTCCTCGGTCTCCTCTCACGCAAGACCCTCTCTCTTTTCCCCTCTCCACATCCTGCTCGAAGCCCGGAAGAGTCTTCAAGCGGCAAGGGGAAATCCAGAGGTTATCTGTACCACCCACTCCCTTCCTCTGTGACAGATGGCTTTCCAAGATTGGTTTAAAACTCTTCTGTTAAAAAAAAAAAGATATCAACCCCCCCCCGCCCCACCATCACTCCCCCCCCTTCCAGGGACAGCAAAATCAGCTTTTCCTAGAATTGCCCACCCATTTTTGCCTCTACTTTAGGTAAAGGTAAAGGTCCCCCCCCCCGCACAGGCGTACTAGTCATTTCCAACTCTAGGGGCCGGTGCTCATCTCCGTTTCAAAGCCGAAGAGCCAGCGCTTGTCCAAGGACGTCTCCGTGGTCATGTGGCCGGCATGACTAGACGCCAAAGGCGCACGGAACGCTGTTACCTTCCCACCGGAGTGGTCCCTATTTTTCTACTTGCATTTTTACGTGCTTTCGAACTGCTAGGTTGGCAGAAGCTGGGACGAGTAACAGGCTCTGCTACGCCTGAGCGGCTGAAATCCTGGGCTCAGTTTGGGCTCGTCGAGGACTAACGGAATTGTCCCAACGCTCCCTTCTCCGAGCCGCCTTAAAAGAGGGCCGCGCTCAGCCGTTGTTTTTTTTTTAGGAACAGCTTCCAACCGTGCAGAATTTTTGCATCTCGAAGCGCACGGATTCAGGAAGGAGCCCAGAGAAAACGCAAGCGCAGCCTGTTTGCAAACTGTGTGTGCGTGCTTGTGTGTGTGTGTGTTTGTGTGCACACGCCACATTTGGGAACATTTTGCGACCCTTCCTCCCCTGCATACTCACTCAGGGGTGGCCATTTTTATTTGGTTTGGTTTTCTGGCAGCAAAATATTCCTAGCTCTCTTTCTTTCTTTCTCTCTCTCCTTCCCTCCCTCCCTCTCTCTCGCTTTTTCTCTCTCTCCCTCCCTCCTTTCTTTCTCCCTCTCCCTCCCCGCTCCCCTTCCCTCCCTCTTCTCTCCCTTCTCTTCTCTCTTTCTTTCTCTCTCTCATGTCTCCCTCTCCTCCATTTCTCTCCTCTCTCTTTCCCTCCCTCCCTCCCTGACTCTCTCTCTCTCTTCCCCCCCCCATTTGTTGTGGGTCTTAAGCAAGTTTCTCCAGCAGCAAAGGTACCTCCCTCCCTCCCAAGCATGGAAAAAAAAAAAAAAAACAACCCACGGAAGGAGGCTTGGCACCGTCCTTCTAGGTGATTAATCATCTTTGCTGCATAATTTCCAGGAATAAATGTCTAAACCGGGCGACAAGGTGAGGTTGGGAAAACGAGGCAGCGGCGGTTTGAATCACGCATCACATTTGCTCAGCTTGGCATCCGATCCAGCTTGGGGGAATGAGTCTGCTCGGGGGGTTTTGTTTGGAAAACAAAAGGCCTACACACACACACACACACACACACACACACACACACACACACACAAACACACCTTTGTGCATTGAATACAGCTACAGGGTAATATTTACATTAATCTTGAGGCGAAATGCTGCAAAGGCTGTTTCTTAGTAATAGAATTCCTTCCTTCCTTCCCTCCCTCCCCTGTTTTCCTCTCTCCCCCTCCTTCCCTCCCTCAGAATACTTCCTTCTCCTCTCCCTCTCTTCCTTCCTCCCTCCCTCCCCTCCTCTTCCTCCCATTCTCCCTTCCCTTCCTCAGAAACTTTCCTTTCCTTTCCTTCCCTTTTCCTTCCCTCCCTTTTTAAAGAAAAGAAAAAAGCAAGGATGGTGACCGAAGTTGAATAATTCAAGAACTTTCTTTGAAGCTGTGTTCAAATTCTGCCGCGCAGCAGTGTTTTGGTGTTGTTGTTTTTTTTTAAACAAACAAAAATTTTTTTTTTAAAAAAAACACACCGAGGTGCATGCATGCATGCACGAGGGAACCAAAGGCATCCGGCAGTTCCTGAGACACGGATTTGGGCAGGCGACAAATTGTTAAGCATATGGTTAATAATTCACAGAAGGAGCAAACAGGGATGTTAAGGGCTGTCAGTTTGCTAGGAGGTGAAACCAGGAAGACTTCAAAAGAAGGAAGGCGATGATGTTCAGCGTAAACATATGGCAGGGGGGGGGAGAAAGAGGAAAATGTCAATTCTCAGTAATCTCGGGTGTGAAGTTGCTTCGTTGCGTCTAGCAAAATCGTGGCCTTGCAGGATGGTTCCCATCGCTGATGGGAAGTCAAAATCTTTTGTGGGCACCGGGGATGCCTACCCTGGCCCAGAATATCAGCTTAGCTGGCTGGCTGGCATCCAGAGGAGGGTTTGGGGACCCCTGAATTAAGAGCATTTAGAGCGGAACCCACCCCCCTTCTCCTTTTGGCTTTGCGGAAGTGGGCGGTGTGTGTGTGTGTGTGTGTGTGTGTGCAAGAAAAAACAAGAGACTTATCAATGCAAATGGTTAAGAGGACGCTAAAAGACTGGGTCCCTGCCTGATAGGTGTGTGTGTGTGTGTGTGTGTGTGTGCGCGCGCGCGCTTACATTTTGAGCGGGGGAAACAGATGGCGGAAAGATGCGACAGTAAGGCTGGCAAACTGGCAGCTGAGTATTCCACCAGCAGCACGGAGAGGCTTTTAAATCCCCTGAAATGAATCTGTGGCTTTCCAAAAGGAAAAAAAAACAACCCAGAATGGTGCACCAGGCAAATCTGGATAGGAACATCTTTCCCGCCAGACCCTTTAGCGTTCCAGACAAATAGCTGTCCATTCTCGTCTTAAAAGCCTCCAGCGACAGGAGCAGTCTTTTGCATTTTGATCCTTTGCCTTATTCCCGTGGGTATCCGAAGGGCACGTCTTGCTTTTTCCCCTTTTCCAATTCTCTTACCTTCAACTGGCCAGATTAATGCAGAACATACCCCACGCTTACCTTTGAGGCGGCCAGAAAACTTGGATCGTTGGCATTTTTGTTTCTCCACCCTCAAAGCCCCCATGAGCTGATCTGTTTCATTCATTTCCCCCCCCCTCCACACACTCCTCCCCCCCCCCCCCCGCAGCTGATGTGAGAAATACAAGGACGGAGACATCATCCCCTTTTCTTTTGAACTTAGAATAATATAGAATAGAACTGGAAGGGACCTCGGAGGTCTTCTAGTCCAACCTCCCGCTCAAGCAGCAGACCCTAGACCTTTTCAATCAATCAATCAAACCAGAGCTGGAAGGGACCTTGGAGGTCTTCTAGTCCAGCCCCCTGCTCAAGCAGGAGACCCTAGACCATTTCAGACAAGTGGCTGTCCAGTCTCTTCTTGAAAGCCTCCAGTGATGGAAGACCCACGATTTCTGGTGGCCAGCTGTTCCACTGGTTAATTGTCCTGTTAGGAACTTTCTCCTTAATTCCATTGTGACTTAGTGAAAACGCTAGACGGGCCATCTGCTAGTAAACTGAACCGTCCCATCACCGAAACATCATCTTTCTTCCCAGCAGAACATCTGGAAAGTCCAGCCCAACAAGCAACCCTTCATTTCTGGCAACTCTCTTCTGTTTGCACATAACAGTCTGGAGTGCATCCCGCCTGAAGCATTCCAGCCATATGGGAGGGCACCTCTCTTCCAGATGGGCCTCAGCTGTGCTAAGTCACCCAGCTGTGAGTCTTATGGAGATTCTCGGTCATCCAATCCACGGTTGTCCCAAAGGGGCTTTTTCAGGAGGCAACTGGACTTCCTGGTTTTCCTATGAAGAGGTTTCGCTTCTCATCCCAGAAGCTTCTTCAGCTCTGACTGGATGGTGGGGAAGGGAAGGATTTATACTCCTTGCAGACCGCTGGTCATTTGCATTCCTTTTCGAGAGTCGTCGAGGCCACTTGGCAAATGGGTATAGAGCCATTTCTTGGCTGCAGGATGTTTTCTGCCCTTCACTGGTGAAGACAGATGCAGGCTGTTGGGGATGAGTCTGTTGTCTGTATCTCAAATTGAAGCACAAGACTACAGGAACCATGTGTGCTTCAGTTGGAGATGCAGGCAACACGGACACATCCCCAACATCCTGCATGTGTCTTCAACAGTGGAGGGACCCAGGGCAGTAAACATCCTGCAGCCAAGAAGGCTCCACACACATTCACACTGCTCAGGGGACCTTGAGGACACAGGTAAACCTCCAAGTGGCCTCAACAACTCTCTAAAAGAAGACAAATGACCAGTGGTCTGTAAGGAATATAAATCCTTCCATTCCCCACCCTCCAGTTGGAGCTGAAGAAGCTCCTTGGATGAGAAGCAAAACATAGGTAAACTTCCAAGTGGCCTCAATGACTCTCTAAAAGCATGCAAATGACCAGCGGTCTGCAAGGAATATAAATCCTTCCATTCCCCACCCTCCAGTTGGAGCTGAAGAAGCTCCTTGGATGAGAAACTAAACACAGGTAAACCTCCAAGTGGCCTCAACGACTCTCTAAAAGGATGCAAATGACCAGCGGTCTGCAAGGAGTATAAATCCTTCCATCCTCCACCATTCAGCCAGAGCTGAAGAAGCTTCTCGGATGAGAAGCGAAATGTCTTCTCAAGAAAAAATATATGAGAAAGTCCAGTTGCCTCTTGGAAAAAAAGCACCTTTGGGTCACCCAAATGTGGTTGCACACACCATCCAGGCTAGGAGGTGTGCTTTTTAGCCAGTAACACCCACCCAACCAGTGTGTTTGCCTTAAATTAAAAACCTAGCAAGAGGGCAGGGCCTGTGGCACCTCGCTTGGTCAAGGAATTGAGTCTCCTTGGCAAAGAGATCCAACTTAATACGATAAGAAGTCCCGTTCTCCATCCAAGAGACACACAAGAGTTTGCCTGAAGTGGAAATTCATCAGCCAGTGCAGCGGTGTGGAATGCAGGATTAAACGTATCATTTGTCACATCTGATCCCGTTTACACCCATTTCTCCCGCGCCATTGGGAAACTTGTCAACTAGAAATGTGATTTTCCCCCCCCCAAACAGTGTATCCCTTCCCCTGCCGGAAGATAAGAGCCGAGTAAACGCATTACAATTACAAAGAAAAACCTCCTAAACCAGCATTCTTTGTTACATATTCTTTTGTTTCCAGTTTTTTTTTTAATCTTTTCTTTTCAAACCAAACAAGACCTACTTCACACCAGACAAGAGGTCCCAGACGACAGACATTAAAAACGGGGAGGCGTTAAAAGAGCTGTTGAGGCATTAAAAACAACAGCTAGGCTTTTAAACGGAGGACTCATTCGAAATTGTGCAGCTGTGCGAATGTGTTCCGATCCGAGATCGTGAGTTGGCTTTATAGGATTGTCCCGTTTTGTCAAAGGTGCCAAGAGTGGGGAGTGGGGGGGGAGAGAGAGGAAAAAGAGCTGGCTAGGGTTAGTGGGATTAAAAAAAAAATAATAAAAATAAAACCCCAGTCATTGTGCACACATGAATGGAGAAGAGCCGAAATGAGGATTTGGGAACAGGAGGAGAAAGGTTGATCGGTTTTAACAACAATTAATTTCTAATAGCAGAATTGGGGAGGGGGGGGAACAGTTCACACACACACACACACACACACACACACACACACACACACAAATGGCTAGCTAGTGAGAATCTGGCATGGAAAAGATGGGAGAGTAACCCTCTGAATCCATCCAGAGTCTTCTTAAGCTGAGTGTGCAGCTGGCTCAATTTCTACGTCAGAAAAGGATCTGTTTTTTGTCAGCCAGTTGGTTTCACCACAAACAAATCTCACCGATTGCCGGCAGCTAAGAGCAGTGAAGTAGGAAGCTGCGTGTGGACAAATACTTCTCCTCCTTCCTTGCCAACTGGCTTCCCTTAGCAAGACGTCATTAATTCCCGGTGTGGGTGGGTGTGTTTTTAAAAAGAAAAACAAAACAAACACACTATGCTTGCAAACAGAAACATGCAGTCTTTGTTCTAAAACACACACGCGCGTGCTAAGAATCATTCCAGTTCCACATTTATGGCACAGACCGTTGGCACCGCTATCCGGTCAGCAAACCTTGGAAGAATTGATATGGGAGAGGAGGTGAAAGACAAAAGAGATGTGAGTGATGGTCATTTCCCCCTCTTAAGGCGTGGAGTACCTTCGCAAGTGGTAACTATAAATCTTAATGCAATGGTCCCAACAGTCCAGGACCAACAATTGGCCTTTCGGGGTGATGGCTATGCCAACCGGGCAGGTGAGTCCTTCCCGGATGAGGATATTGTAGCCCCCACCTTTGGGGAAATGTAAGATTTCTTTCCGGCTGCTGTCGGCCACAATCAGATCCCCCCGGGAATCCACGCACATGCCAGCGATGCAGCGGAAATCCTCGTTCTCGGAAAAAAAGTGACTGATTTGTCGACCCAGCTGTCCATCTGGACCGACGGAGCCAATGGAAAAGCCGCCTTCCAGGTGATGCTCGTGTTGGCGGTTCTCCAGATTCAGGCCCAGCCCCTGGGTGAAATAGATGGTCCCTTCAGCGTCGCAGGTGACAAATTTAGGACGCACCGCGCTGCAGAGGCAGCTGTACTTCACTACCCCGACGCCCCGGTCCACCGTGAAGCACCACAGCTTGCCTCCTTCCACGTCGGTCACCACAAACTGGCCGGAGGGCAGGGCGGTGATGCCCCAGGGCTTGCTCAGCTGGCTTCGGTGGCACACCACGCAGTGTCCATCCATGGTGTAGACCTTCATGGAGTTGTCGTAGCTGTCGGTCACCCCGATCAGCCCGTGGCAGTTCATGGTGACCGACAAGGGTGTCAGGTTGGGAAGATCGGCCCCCAGGAAGCTGAGCACAAAACTGTCGATACCGCTGGGGCTACGGCGGATTTCCTTCAAAAAACCCTTGCGAGTGAAGACTTGGATCCGGAAGTTGCCCCGGTCAGCCACCAGGACTTCTCCTTGCGGTGTGACATGCAGGCTGACTGGCAAGTTGAAGGTGCCCGGCGTGTTGCCCTTGGAGCCCATCTTCTTGAGAAAGTGGCACTGTTGGACGCTGGAGGCCGCCTCGGAGATCCTTGGCTTTGCAGGCGAAGAGCAAGGGGACAACGGGTGGGCCTCTTCTGCAGGGGGACCTGTTTCTCCGAAGGACCCTGATGCTTCTGCCGTTGTCTCCATCGACGACTCCTCGACGTTGATGCTGCGAGGTTTTTTGACCACTTGTCCTATCTGGAGGGGTCCGATGTGACCAACCTTGAGGAGCTCCACCTCCTGGAGAGTCAGCTCCTTGGGAAGACTGTTCATCAGTTCCGGCTCTTCTTCCTCAGCCTCTTCTTCCAGAAGAGCGATGTCTCCCTGTTTGATTTTGGCCAGGAAGTAATCGCAGCGGGAGACGATCTGGACCTCGGCGATGTTGAGCAGGTAAGCCTGCTCCTCCATGGTCTGGCTGTTCACCTTCTCCACCTCGGAGAGGGAGCTGGTGAAGAACTTGCGCGACCTGGCCAACTCTTCTTGGACTTTGCGCTCTTCTTTGCCGTACTCTTGAAGGACTGCTTTGTACCTGCCTTGCAGGTCCTTCGAAACCCCTTCCAGAGACAACTTCCTCTTCTGAAGGTCCCCCATAAGCTCTCGGAGGCGGCCCAGCCTGGCCCCAAAGTCTCTCCTCTTCTCGTCGGCCGCTTCTTTGATGGCCACCACGTCGTGATTCTTCTGGAGGTGGCCAGACTCCTTGCAAGGCTCGCACAGCAGCAGGCCGCAGCTCCGGCAGAAGTGCTTGGGTAGCCGGCGTCCGCAGGCTTTGCACATGAGGACGCCCACCGTCTCGCTCAGCCCCGCCGTGTCGATGATCTTCAAGACGGTCAGATTGTCGGTCAGTTGAGCCAGGCTGGTGATCCGGGTGACTTTGCTGCAAAAGGGGCAACGGATCCCGTTGATGCTGCTGGCCAGGAGCTTCTCCGAGCACTGTTTGCAGATCGTGTGCCCGCAGTGAAGCAACTTGGGCCGCAGGTGGTCTTCCGTGAAGCACTCCATGCAGATGGGGCACTCCAAAACTTCGCGGAGGGCATCCGAGTTGAGTTGAGGGGCAGCAGCCATGGTGGTGGAGCCAAGGGGAGAGGAGTTGCATCAATTCCCCAGATCTGTTGGGGGGAGGGGAAGAGAGAGAGAGAGAGAAAAAAAAAAGAGAGAAATGAAAGAAAATATTTTTGTAGCTCACGTTCCGAATGAGGAGTGCTTGGTGCCCTCTGAGATTGGCCGTTTTCTTGCAGACGTTTCGTTACCCAGCTAGGGAACATCATCAGTGCTAGGAGGGAGTTGGGTTTGCAAGGAGGAGGAGGAGAAGGAGGAGGACTGTGGGGGGTCCTTGGTGCTCTCTGAGATTGGCAGTTTTGTTGCAGACATTTCATGACCCAACTAAGGAGCATCATCAGTGCTAGGAGGGAGTTGGGTTTGCAGGGAAGAGGAGGAGGAGGAGGAGGAGGAGGACTGTGGGGTCCTTGATGCTCTCTGCTTGGTAGTTTTCTTGCAGACGTTTCATGACCCAACTAGGGAACATCATTAGTGCTGGGTAATGACCATGGATGATCATAGATGCGCTGATGATGTTCCCTAGTAGGGTAATAAAACATCTGCAAGAAAACAAACCAGCGCAGAGAGCACCAAGGACCTCTTCAAAAGAGGAACAGGCAGGTCTTATTTATTTATTAAATTTCTGAAGCCTCTCGTCTCACTTGCAGGGGGCTCTGGATAATGAACAGAGTTAAAAAACAAGTAAAATCAGAATCTCCTGTCCTTAAAAACCATTAAAAAGCGTGTGTGGTGTGTGTGTGAGTGTGTGTCACGTGATAGCAATGTGCCGATATCTCAGCCACTGCCACAAAAAAAGAGGCAGTAAACCTCTTCTCCGAAGCACCCGAAGGCAGGACAAGAAGCAACGGATGGAAACCCGTCAAAGGAGAGAAGCAACCTGGAACTAAGGAGAAATTTCTTGACAGGGAGAACAATTAATCAATGGGACAGCTGGAATCCAGACGTTGTGGGCGCTCCATCCATCCCCGGCGGTTTTTAAGAAGAGCTTGGACAACCAATTTGTCTGAAACGAAACCAGGTCTCCTGTTTGAGCAGGGGGCTGGACTAGATGACCTCCAAAGGTCCCTTCCAATACGGTTATTCTGTTCGTATTCTGTTTAACGTGTAATTTACAACCAGGCAAAGAGAACAGAAAGCGCTCTTTAACAATACGAGCCTTCAACGGGCTTCAGACTTCCTTGGGATCTCCGAGCCTGATGGGACATCCAAATTTTAAGGGCCTTCTGAAAGGCTGGAATCATAATTGGGTGAATTGTGTTCGCTCCTTCCTGGCAGTTAAGTGGTGAATTTAACAGATGGATGCCGTGCCTGCCGAGTACAGGACCACTAAAGAAGAACATCTCAAGGACATCCAAAACACACGTGGTGCGTTACACCTGCTACAGCGACGAACGTGCGGTTTTAAGCAGGTCAAGGAAATGTTCAGGACGATTTCTTGAACACCCCCCCCCTCCGAGAAGGAAAACCTGCCCCACTCCCCCTTCCAATTGCATTTTATTTGAAAGCAACGCCCTACAATCCAGACCGATATATGTTAGCAGCACCTGGTTAAAACTGAACGACAGGGAATGAGGAGAAGGAAAGCAAAGGACCGCCATGTTGTTGTTTTTCTTGCATGCAAAACTTAACGATCTTGCGAAGAATTTGCTATTTTGGAGGAAGCAAGGTCTAGAAACGTGCCCAGGTACTTAAGGGCGGAAAAGGTTTCAAGTTCGAAAAAGAGCACATGGGCATCCATGGAGGCATCCTCTAAAAGCCAAAGGGCGGAAGTTTAGAAGGTTCATTAAGAAAGGCGCTAATAATAATAATATCCAGTGTTTTCCAAAGGACACGGTACTTCATCACTGGGGGAATGAAGAGTTAAGGAAACCCAGTGGTCAGAATATAATTATCGGTGCTTTCCTTGGAACACAGTCAATAAGCTTCAGTGGTAGCCACAGTGTTTTTAGTTAGGATCTGCTTCAGAGCAATATGTGTACATGAGTTTATGGGTGTGCATATTTTTATTCTGGGATGGAATGGAACGACATAGAACAGAAAATGGGATGGAGTGGAGTGGAGTGGAGTGGAGTGGAATGGAGTGGAGTGGAGTGGAGTGGAATGGAATGGAATAGAATAGAATAGAATAGAATAGAATAGAATAGAATAGAATAGAATAGAATAGAATAGAATAGAATAGAATAGAATAGAATAGAATACATGGAATGGAATGGAATGGAATGGAATGGAATGGAATAGAATAGAATAGAATAGAATAGAATAGAATAGAATAGAATAGAATAGAATAGAATAGAATAGAAAATATGGAATGGAGTAGAATGGAATGGAATGGAATGGAATAGAATAGAATAGAATAGAATAGAATAGAATAGAATAGAATAGAATAGAATAGAATAGAATAGAATAGAATAGAATAGAATAGAATAGAATAGAATAGAATAGAATAGAATAGAATAGAATAGAATAGAAAATATGGAATGGAATGGAATGGAATGGAATGGAATGGAATAGAATAGAATAGAATAGAATAGAATAGAATAGAATAGAATAGAATAGAATAGAATAGAATAGAATAGAATAGAATAGAATAGAATAGAATAGAATACATGGAATGGAATGGAATGGAATGGAATGGAATGGAATAGAATAGAATAGAATAGAATAGAATAGAATAGAATAGAATAGAATAGAATAGAAAATATGGAATGGAATGGAATGGAATAGAATAGAATAGAATAGAATAGAATAGAATAGAATAGAATAGAATAGAATAGAATAGAATAGAATAGAATAGAATAGAATAGAATAGAATAGAATACATGGAATGGAATGGAATGGAATGGAATGGAATGGAATAGAATAGAATAGAATAGAATAGAATAGAATAGAATAGAAAATATGGAATGGAATGGAATGGAATGGAATGGAATAGAATAGAATAGAATAGAATAGAATAGAATAGAATAGAATAGAATAGAATAGAATAGAATAGAATAGAAAACATGGAATGGAATGGAATGGAATGGAATAGAATAGAATAGAATAGAATAGAATAGAATAGAATAGAATAGAATAGAATAGAATAGAATAGAATAGAATAGAATAGAATAGAATAGAAAATATGGAATGGAATGGAATGGAATAGAATAGAATAGAATAGAATATGGAATGGAATGGAATAGAACAGATCAGAATAGAATTTCCTAATCACAACTGTTTTTCTTTTCTATTTCATCACACAGCAGCGTTTAGTCAGCCTTGCATTTTTTTTAACCATCATATTTAATAAGTTTCCCTTTTATGATTTAATTTCTTTGCAAGTTGCTTGTGTTTGGAAGACGGAGTCCGCCTACGGAACCACCCAAATGGCTTTAGCCTTCCGGTTGACCACGGCGGGCTTTTCGCTTGCCCTCGAGCGTTTAGCCCACTCTGTGCTTGCAACGTTTAATGCCCGCCGGCCAAATTAAGACACACAAGTGACCGGCCAGGGGCCTAGAGAATGCCTTTCCACAGACAGAGGTCCCATCTGGAGCAGAAGACCCGTTAAAAGTTGGGTTCAATCCTCTGTGGGCATCACCTTGGGGGATGCTGTGATGGGCGTCAATTGAGGACCTGTTATAAGTCAGGTTTTTTCAATGCCTTTGTAACTTTGGTTGCTAAACGACTAAACTGTGTTTAGCTAACCCAAGAACTCTGTAGGAGACCTTGGTCTTAATAGTTGCCAAGGTTGGAGACCCCTGAGTTAGAAGAAGGCCTTCCATCAATACATACCCATCTATTAGACTGGACTGCCATCTGTTGGAGATGTTGTAGGGTCTCCTGCTTGGGGGGGGGGGTCGGACTAGATGACCTACAAGGTCCCTTTCAACACCACTATTCTAATTCTAATTCAAACTCAAGGACCTATAATGCACCCCCTTGAACATCCATCCCAAGCCTAGAAAATTAAGATATTTTTCATACACCTTCCCTTTCTGCGGGCCTTTCCACGATGGGCTGTTTTCAGCCCATTTCTCCTTGTCTTCCCCAAATCCATCTTCTGGAAGGCACAGCACTGACTCTCTTCCTCAAAGAGAAGTCTGCAGTTCACTTGAAGGCATCTTTGCTTGCCTTTTCATCCACCCACCACCCACCATGGAGGCCCGCTTGACCCAAGATGCGTGCCCCCAAATGTAACTGCAAGGGTTTTGGCGTGAGCCAATGGTGGTGTAAAAGTCACTGTCTCCCCTGCGTGCCCACACACCGCAGCCAAATATCACAGCCTCAAATCCCGGAAAGAATTTTATCAGGAAGGAATTAATTTTTTTTTTATTGACTTGGCTTTGCCTCTAGTGAAAGTGCGTGGCGTGGGTTGAAAAGGGTGGTGTGTAGCAATGCTTCAACTCTCACATGTGAAGTTTGGAGGCCTGCTCCTCACCCTCCAGCATAGCTTGGTCAACAGGGAGGAAGCCAGGATGATGGGCGATAACCTAGTTTGGAAAGAGCTTTGAGGGCTCCTTGGCGCTCTCTGAGCTGGGTTGTTTCCTTGCAGACGTTTCATGACCCAACTAGGTAAGATCATCAGTGCCAGAAGGGAGAGAAGGCAAACTCTACTCTCTTCTAGAACTGATGATGTTGCCTAGTTGGGTCATGAAACGTCTGCAAGAAAACAACCCAGCTCAGAGAGCGCCAAGGACCCCACAGTCCTCCTCCTCCTCCTCCTGTTCCATTCCACACAACCCACTCTCTTCTAGCACTGATGACGTTTCCTAGTTGGGCAAGGAGATGTCTCCAAGGAGACAACCCAGCTCCGAAAGCACCAAGGAACACCCACCCCCCCACAGGTCAATCTTGAGCTACAATTATTCTCCTTTCTCGGAAAGAGCTTTGACCGGAAAAAAACCGGATACAATTGCCATGTTTTCCCTCCTCAATCCCGTGCTATTTATTTATTCTCTTTGGAGTGGATTTCGGAGCTCTGAAGGGGACTAGCCTCTGAGGAGGCCTGCAGATCTTCAGCCCTAGACAAAAAAACCCACACCCCAGATGATCCTCTGACCCCTCGCCAGAAAAGATCTGGCAATTAAGCTGACTTTGTAATAATGCCGCTTGGGGGGGGGGTGTATGAAAGCCCTAATAAGCAGGCATATACATAGAATGAAGGCTACTGCTAAGCTTGTAAGCCGCCCTGAGTCTTCGGAGAAGGGCGGGATATAAATGGAATTAAAAATAGAATAGAATAGAATAGAATAGAATAGAATAGAATAGAATAGAATAGAATAGAATAGAATAGAATAGAATAGAATAGAATAGAATAGCCTTGGTGGAGCAGTGGGCTAATGCCTCCTTAAGTAACACCAGCTGCCTGCAATTAGTACAGGTTCGAGTCCCACCAGGCTCAAGGTTGACTCAGCCTTCCATCCTTCCGAGGTAGGTAAAATGAGGACCCAGATTGTTGGGGGCAATTAAGCTGACTTTGTAATAATGCCGCTTGGGGGGTGTATGAAAGCCCTAATAAGCAGGCATATACATAGAATGAAGGCTACTGCTAAGCTTGTAAGCCGCCCTGAGTCTTCGGAGAAGGGCGGGATATAAATGGAATTAAAAATAGAATAGAATAGAATAGAATAGAATAGAATAGAATAGAATAGAATAGAATAGAATAGAATAGAATAGAATAGAATAGCCTTGGTGGAGCAGTGGGCTAATGCCTCCTTAAGTAACACCAGCTGCCTGCAATTAGTACAGGTTCGAGTCCCACCAGGCTCAAGGTTGACTCAGCCTTCCATCCTTCCGAGGTAGGTAAAATGAGGACCCAGATTGTTGGGGGCAATTAAGCTGACTTTGTAATAATGCCGCTTGGGGGGTGTATGAAAGCCCTAACAAGCAGGCATATACATAGAATGAAGGCTACTGCTAAGCTTGTAAGCCGCCCTGAGTCTTCGGAGAAGGGCGGGATATAAATGGAATTAAAATAAATAAATAAATAAATAAATAAATAAAAGGGGATTCTCCTCCTTGCAGGATGCAGGAAGCAGGTGTGTGTGTGTGTGTGTGTCTGTCTGTCTGTCTGTGTCTCTCTCTGTGTGTCCCCAGTAAGGAGCAATGACATTTCTTGGAGGGTCCCCAAACGTGTCCGGAGTACTGGAATTCAGCCAGTCTTCTGCATTATCAAGAGATCGCAGGGGTGGGGGGCCGCTGGCAGTCCGTCGTATCCTCTGACCTCCTTGAAATATTAGTTTTGCTCCAGGGTGGGGGGAAATGTGTGTGTGGGGAGGGAGGGAGAGAGAGAGAGAGAGAGAGCTGCGTTTGGCTCCCATCGGAAGCGCCTTCGCTGTCCTTACCGACGCTTCTGGCCAGGAGCGCGGAGAGGCAGATGGAGGGGATCGCGCCATCTTCGCCTGGCCTGGGAGGGGGCTTTGCAAGATCAGAGGTCCCTGGGGGGCGCGGGGGAGGGAGTGAAGAAGCCCCTCTATCACGGTTCCAGGTTTTGCACGGGGTGGGGGGAAAAGAGAGAGAGAGAGAGAGAAACCCTTCCAACGACTGTGCGCCTTTGCAAAGGAATTCCTGCAGCAGATCAGAATGCCTTGGGGAGGGGGTGGGAAGAAACGGGGCCCTCCCCAGGAGGCGATCGCGAGGGGTGCGGACGTTGCCCGGGGCTGGAGAGGGTTGCAGGAGACCCCCCCACACACTTCCTTCCCGCTGCCCCCCCCCAGCCCCCTGCCCCATTTCCCCCCCTGCCCGGCCAAGCGGAGCCCCTCCCTACCTGTCGGTTTTCCTCTCTCTCGTAGCCGCACCAACCTTTTGTTTCCCCCCCCCCGCGTCCCCAACCCCTCTCTTCCGTCCTTCCGCGCCTGCGCAAAAAGAGACTGCCGCACCCCCCCCTCCCACCCCCTCTTTGCTCCCACCCCCTCTGTTCCCTCCCATCCCGGCTACGTAGCCTCTCGCCAGGCATGATGGGAGTTGTGGTACTTTTACCTCCCCGCGAGGGTTTGGTTTTATTCATTGACCTCGGTGAATTGAGATCTCTTTTTTTTGGGGGGGGAGGGCGGCCGGGGGAGGGGGTGAAGTCGAGAGGCGTTTTTCGGATTTCGTCTTTCCGCAGATCAGTGGGAGGTTTAGGTTATCTTTTAATTTAAAAGAACCGCACCAGGACATTCACACAAATACACGCGCACGCAAACGTCTATCTCCCTGACTACCTGCCTACTTTTCTTTTGCCTTTAAAAAAATAATAAGCTCCAATTTGATTATGGAATGGAATGGAATGCAGAATAGAATAGAACAGAATAGAATAGAAATAGAAAATGGAGTAGAACAGAGTAGAAATAGAAAATGGAGTAGAATAGAATAGAACAGAACAGAACAGAACAGAACAGAACAGAATAGAATAGAATAGAATAAAGTATGGAATATGGAGAATAGAATAGAATTGAATTGAATTGAATTGAATTGAATTAATGGAATGGGGAATAGAAGAGAAGAGAATAGAACAACAGAACAGAACAGAACAGAACAGAACAGAATAGAATAGAATAGAATAGAATAGAATTATGGGATGGAATAGAATAGAATAGAATAGAATAGAATAGAATAGAAGTTGGAAGGGACCTTGGAGGTCTTCTAGTCCAGCCCCCTGCTCAAGCAGGAAATCTGACACCATTTCAGACAAGTGGCTGTCCTTAAAAACGTCCTGTGATGAAGCACCCGCAACTTCTGGAGGCAAGCTGTTCCACTGGTTAATTGTCCTCACTGTCAGGAAATTTCTCCTTAGTTCCAGGTTGCTTCTCTCCTTGATGAGTTTCCATCCGTTGCTTCTTGTCCTGCCTTAGGGCGGTTTGGAGAACAGCTTGACTCCCTCTTCTTTGGGGCAGCCTCTGAGATATTGGAAGGCTGCTATCATGTCCCCCCTCGTCCTTCTCTTCATTAAACTAAGAAACTAAGCATTCCCAAATCCAGCGACCGTTCCTTACATGATTGATAGACCCTAACCTTGAGCTGCAAAACATCGGGGCGACCACGAGGGGGCAGTCAAGAGTTAAACATCTGTGTAGCTGCTAATAGTTAACACTGATAATCAATGAAAACAATTTGGTTGCAATTCTTTTCTCCTCTCCGTGCTCAAAAGAAGCTCAAAACAGAAATTGGAGGGTGGTACTGGACACAGTCCAACCAGTCAGCACCCTGTGTATGTATTTTATGTCTCTTAAGCCTTTTATTTTTACTTAAGTGTTACTTTTAACTTCAATGCCACTTAACAAATTACCTTTTCATGGCTACATTATATTGCTACAGCCATTTTCTGCTGGTGTTTATTTATCGCTTAATGATAACAATGTTTTAATGCATGCCTTCATCCGTCATTTTAACTGGTGCTTGGTTGTTGTTTTTTTCTTTGACTGTTGTTGTAAACAGCTTGGAGATATAGTTTGAAAAGGAGGCTATGCAGAAATAAATAAAACAATGCATGGATACTTGGTAAAGGTAACATCCTGTCCCCTATAAGTTCAAACTGGAAAATAAAATAACACGCCAAGCTATAAGTAGCAATTATCCTTTCACTGAAGAAGTCTTAGCCATTAAATTAAGCACATCAGTGTCTTGCTGGCAGTATGCCCTATTGTGTACTATGTTATCACAGAATAACAGAGTTGGAAGGGACCTTGGAGGTCATCTAGTCCAACCCCCTGCTCAGGCAGGAAACCCTGCATCACTTCAGACAAAGGGCTGACCAAAAACTGGACAGAGTATGTATTCTAAGTATGTATTCAAGATGGACAGTGATTAATATTGATATGTATTTATATGTAAGGGTGTAGGTATATAATACGTTGCATTTAGCATGTTTATGTGTGTGTTATGTATGTGTACACTTTTGAGAGCAGGCAACAGAGTTTCATTTTTAATGTGTGCCAGTGTGCCCACAGTAAAAAAAATGACAATAAAGTTTATCTATCTATCTATGTATCTATGTATCTATCTATCTATCTATCTATCAGGTGTTCAAACTTGGCCCTTTTATGACTTGTGGACTTCAACTCCCAGAATGCCCTAGGCAGAATGGCTGGCTGAGGAATTCTGGGAGTTGAAGTCCACAAGTCATAAAAGGGCCAGGTTTGAAGGCCCCTGATCTATCTACCTACTTACCTACTTACCTACTTACCTACTTACCTACCTACCTACCTACCTACCTACCTACCTACCTATCTATCTATCTATCTATCTATCTGGTGTTCAAACTTGGCCCTTTTATGACTTGTGGACTTCAACTCCCAGAATGCCCTAGGCAGAATGGCTGGCTGAGGAATTCTGGGAGTTGAAGTCCACAAGTCATAAAAGGGCCAGGTTTGAAGGCCCCTGATCTATCTACCTACTTACCTACTTACCTACTTACCTACTTACCTACCTACCTACCTACCTATCTATCTATCTATCTATCTATCTATCTATCTATCTATCTATCTATCTGGTGTTCAAACTTGGCCCTTTTATGACTTGTGGACTTCAACTCCCAGAATGCCCTAGGCAGAATGGCTGGCTGAGGAATTCTGGGAGTTGAAGTCCACAAGTCATAAAAGGGCCAAGTTTGAAGGCCCCTGATCTATCTACCTACTTACCTACTTACCTACTTACCTACTTACCTACCTACCTACCTACCTACCTACCTACCTACCTATCTATCTATCTATCTATCTATCTATCTATCTATCTATCTATCTATCTATCTATCTATCTATCTGTTTTACCAAGGGAGCTAAATACACCTGTATCAACGGCACGGATACCCACAATACGCGCTGATTCCTAATTCCCCAAATGTCATGGACAAAAATATCATTTTATCCTTGGGGTCGTGCCTGGGTGAAGGGAGATATCCTGGGAGGATGAAGGGGAGGGGAAAAAAAAAGCTCTGTAGAACTTTGCAAATTGGGCTCTCTTTCGGGTGCAATTGCTTAGTAAATCCACTGGAGGGCCGCATACATCCACTAAGAGGCTTACAAAATGGTTTCCTTTCTCCCCAGCAGCTGAAAAGAGGGACAGGATTTGTGTTCGTAGGTTTCACGGGCTTGAGAGGTGTTTTTCCCCCTCTACTTGATGTGCCGCATCTGTGCTTCAGTCCCTTCACGTTTACAGGGTCTGTTATTATCCACTTTTGCATATTGAAAAATCATTTAGCCCAACTGCCAAACGCGATTAGTTGGTAAGCATGAGAAGGCCGGGCTAAATTGCAAGATATAAAAATATCAGACTCACCTGCTGTTGACTTCGGCCTGGTTTATAGCCAACCAGAAGCTTGGCAAGCAAAATGGCGTGGGATATGAGTCTGTTTTTTTTATCCTGTTGACTCCCAACAGCTGGATTAAAGTTCTGATTCAGCGTATAGAGAATAACAAGAGTCGGGAGGGACTTTGGAGATGGTCTAGTCCAGGGGTAGACAACCTCGGCTCTTTTATGACTCATGGACTTCAACTCCCAGAATTCCTGAGCCAGCTTGGCTGGCTTAGGAATTCTGGGAGTTGAAGTCCATGAGTCATAAAAGAGCCGAGGTTGCCTAACCCTGGTCTAGTCACTAGATGGCACTGCAACCCCACGTTTGAGAAATGAGCTCCTGGTAGCAAAAATACAGAATAGCAGAGTTGGAGGGAACTTTGGAGGTCATCTAGTCCAACCCTTGCTCAGGCAAGTGCTTTGGAGATTCATTGCTGGCTGAGGGATTCTGGGATTTGAAGTCCACCAGTTGCCAAGGTTAGAGACTCAACTCCCAGAATTCCTCAGCCAGACTTATGGACTTCAATTCCCAGAATTCCTCAGCCAGACTTATGGACTTCCAGAATTCCTCAGCCAGCCATGAAGTCCATAGAGTTGAAATTCACTAGCCTGGGTGAGGAATTCTGGGAGTTGAAATCCACAAGTTGCCAAGGTTAGACACTCAAGTTCCAGAATTCCTGAGCCAGACTTATGGTCTTTAACTCCCACAATTCCTCAAGCAGCCATGAAGTCAGGGAGTTGAAATTGAGAAGCCTGGCTGAGGAATTCTGGGAGTTGAAGGCCGTAAGTTGCCAAGGTTAGAGACTCAGTTCCCAGAATTCCTCAGCCAGACTTATGGACTTCAACTCCCAGAATTCCTCAGCCAGACTTATGAACTTCAACTCAAAGAATTCCTCAGCCAGGCTGTTTTGCCAAAATGCCTTGATGTGGAATTTCCATTCAAAACCACTAGATGGCACTGCAACCCCACGTTTGAGAAATGCTCCTGGTAGCAAAAATACAGAATAGCAGAGTTGGAGGGAACTTTGGAGGTCATCTAGTCCAACCCATGCTCAGGCAAGTGCTTTGGAGATTCATTGCTGGCTGAGGAATTCTGGGAGTTGAAGTCCACCAGTTGCCAAGGTTAGAGACTCAACTCCAATTCCGAAGTCCACAAGTTGCCAAGTTTGGACATCCCTGATTTACGCAATGTTCTGTTCAACAAAGTTACCTGACCGTAATTTACACCCATTAATTCTAGTCCTAGTTTTGGGGCATTATTCTTCTTACACTAGTGGTTTATGTACTAAAACATGGTTATCACAGTTCCCTCCTGTCCACATGAACGGAGACATGTCTCTAGGTGAACATACAGGGTTTTTTTCATTCTGCCCACCTAGGACATGTCTTCAGGCCCCTGTATTATCTTTCTTGTTTTAATCAGTCAGCAATCCCAAAATTAAACACAATAACTGAGGTGTAGACTTATTAGAAGAAAACAGAAGGGAATGACCACACCTAGCACTGATGAGGCTACCTAATTGGGCAATGAAAGGTCTGCAAGGAACAGACTAGCTCAAAGAGCGCCAAAGAGCCCACAATCAGTACTTCTTATCTCTATCACATGAAACTTCTTTTCGTGTTGTTCAGAACTGCATCAGCAGCAAAAAAAGCACCGAGCAGGCACGTAGGCACTAGACCCAAATCCAGCTGTTGGGATTTCATTTGATGGTGGTTAAAATCATGATGTGTTGGATTCATGTTGTGATCTACCTTTGTTTCACCTGTAACCATAGTATTTTGCCAAAATGCCTTCATGTGGAATTTCCATTCAAAACCACTAGATGGCACTGCAACCCCACGTTTGAGAAATGAGCTCCTGGTAGCAAAAATAGAGAACAGCAGAGTTGGAGGGAACATTGGAGGTCATCTAGTCCAACCCATGCTCAGGCAAGTGCTTTGGAAATTCATTGCTGACTGAGGAATTCTGGGAATTGAAGTCCGCAAGTTGCCAAGGTTGGGGACTCAATTCCCATAATTCTTCAGCCAGACTTGTGGACCAATTCCCAGAATTCCTCAGCCAGCCATGAAGTCCATGGAGTTGAAATTCACTAGCCTGGGTGAGGAATTCTGGGAGTTGAAATCCACAAGTTGCCAAGGTTAGACACTCAAGTCCCAGAATTCCTGAGCCAGACTTATGGTCTTTAACTCCCACAATTCCTCAAGCAGCCATGAAGTCAGGGAGTTGAAATTGAGAAGCCTGGCTGAGGAATTCTGGGAGTTGAAGTCCGTAAGTTGCCAAGGTTAGAGACTCAGTTCCCAGAATTCCTCAGCCAGACTTATGGACTTCAACTCCCAGAATTCCTCAGCCAGACTTATGAACTTCAACTCCCAGAATTCCTCAGCCAGGCTGTTTTGCCAAAATGCCTTGATGTGAAATTTCTATTCAAAACCACTAGATGGCACTGCAGCCCCACGTTTGAGAAATGCTCCTGGTAGCAAAAATACAGAATAGCAGAGTTGGAGGGAACTTTGGAGGTCATCTAGTCCAACCCATGCTCAGGCAAGTGCTTTGGAGATTCATTGCTGCCTGAGGAATTCTGGGAGTTGAAGTCCACAAGTTGCCAAGGTTGGAGATTCCGAAGTCCACAAGTTGCCAAGTTTGGACATCCCTGATTTACGCAATGTTCTGTTCAACAAAGTTACCTGACCGTAATTTACACCCATTAATTCTAGTCCTAGTTTTGGGGCATTATTCTTCTTACACTAGTGGTTTATGTACTAAAACATGGTTATCACAGTTCCCTCCTGTCCACATGAACGGAGACATGTCTCTAGGTGAACATACAGGGTTTTTTTCATTCTGCCCACCTAGGACATGTCTTCAGGCCCCTGTATTATCTTTCTTGTTTTAATCAGTCAGCAATCCCATAATTAAACACAATAACTGAGGTGTAGACTTATTAGAAGAAAACAGAAGGGAATGACCACACCTAGCACTGATGAGGTTACCTAATTGGGCAATGAAAGGTCTGCAAGGAACATACTAAGCTCAAAGAGCGCCAAAGAGCCCACAATCAGTACTCCATATCTCTATCACATGAAACTTCTTTTCATGTTGTTCAGAACTGCGTCAGCAGCAAAAAAAGCACCGAGCAGGCACGTAGACAGTAGCCCCAAATCCAGCTGTTGTGATTTCATTTGATGGTGGTTAAAATCATGATGTGTTGGATTCATGTTGTGATCTACCTTTGTTTCACCTGTAACCATAGTATTTTGCCAAAATGCCTTAATGTGAAATTTCCATTCAAAACCACTAGATGGCACCGAAGCCCCACGTTTGAGAAATGAGCTGCTGGTAGCAAAAATACAGAATAGCAGAGTTGGAGGGAACTTTGGAGGTCATCTAGTCCAACCCTTGCTCAGGCAAGTGCTTTGGAGATTCATTGCTGACTGAGGAATCCACAAGTTGCCAAGGTTAGAGACTCAATTCCCAGAATTCCTCAGCCAGACTTGTGGACCAATTCCCAGGATTCCTCAGCCAGGCTTGTCAATTTCAACTCCATGGACTTCATGTCTGCCTGAGGAATTCTGGGAGTTAATGTCTACAAGTCTGGCTGAGGAATTCTGGGAACTGAGTCTCCAACCTTGGCAACTTGTGGACTTCAACTCCCAGAATTCCTCAGCCAGGCTTGTGAATTTCAACTCTATGGACTTCATGGCTGTCTGAGGAATTCTGGGACTTGAGGTCCACAAGTTGCCAAGGTTAGAGACTCAATTCCCAGAATTCCTCAGCCAGATGTGTGGACTTCAACTCCCAGAATTCCTCAGTCAGCATGACTAGGTGAAGAATTCTGGGAATTGAAGGCCACAAGTGTTAAAGCTGCCAAGTTGGGAGATCCCTGGTTTATGCAATATTTACTTGACTGTAATGTATGCCCATTATTTCTGTTCCTATTTGGGGGGCATTTTTAATGCTACATATTTATGTATCTGAACATGGTTATCACAGTCCCTCTCTGTCTACATAAATGAATGCATTTCTCCAGATCAACGGAGCAGGGTTTTTTTCAGTCTGCAAACACAGGGCATGTATTTATCTTTCTTGCAATTCCCTCTCTGAATTTGCTTTAACCAGTCAATAAACCTGGAATCCTACACAACAATTGAGGCGTAGATTTATCAGAGCGCAAAAGAGAGGAATGACCACACCTAGCACTGATGAGGTTACCTAATTGGGCAATGAAAGGTCTGCAAGGAACAGACTAGCTCAAAGAGCGCCAAAGAGCCCACAATCAGTACATCGTATCTCTATCACATGAAACTTCTTTTCATGTTGTTCAGAACTGCGTCAGCAGCAAAAAAAGCACCGAGCAGGCACGTAGACAGTAGCCCCAAATCCAGCTGTTATGATTTCATTTGATGGTGGTTAAAATCATGATGTCTTAGATTCATGTTGTGATCTACCTTTATTTCACCTGTAACTAAAGTATTTTGCCAAAATGCCTTGATGTGAAATTTCCATTCAAAACCACTAGATGGCACTGCAACCCCACGTTTGAGAAATGAGCTCCTGGTAGCAAAAATACAGAATAGCAAAGTTGGAGGGAACATTGGAGGTCATCTAGTCCAACCCATGCTCAGGCAAGTGCTTTGGAGATTCATTGCTGGCTGAGGAATTCTGGGAGTTGAAGTCCACAAGTTGCCAAGGTTGGGGACTCAATTCCCATAATTCTTCAGCCAGACTTGTGGACCAATTCCCAGAATTCCTCAGCCAGCCATGAAGTCCATGGAGTTGAAATTCACTAGCCTGGGTGAGGAATTCTGGGAGTTGAAATCCACAAGTTGCCAAGGTTAGACACTCAAGTCCCAGAATTCCTGAGCCAGACTTATGGTCTTTAACTCCCACAATTCCTCAAGCAGCCATGAAGTCAGGGAGTTGAAATTGAGAAGCCTGGCTGAGGAATTCTGGGAGTTGAAGTCCGTAAGTTGCCAAGGTTAGAGACTCAGTTCCCAGAATTCCTCAGCCAGACTTATGGACTTCAACTCCCAGAATTCCTCAGCCAGACTTATGGACTTCAACTCCCAGAATTCCTCAGCCAGGCTGTTTTGCCAAAATGCCTTGATGTGAAATTTCCATTCAAAACCACTAGATGGCACTGCAACCCCACGTTTGAGAAATGAGCTGCTGGTAGCAAAAATACAGAACAGCAGAGTTGGAGGGAACTTTGGAGGTCATCTAGTCCAACCCTTGCTCAGGCAAGTGCTTTGGAGATTCATTGCTGGCTGAGGGATTCTGGGATTTGAAGCCCACCAGTTGCCAAGGTTAGAGACTCAACTCCCAGAATTCCTCAGCCAGACTTATGGCCTTCAATTCCCAGAATTCCTCAGCCAGACTTATGGACTTCCAGAATTCCTCAGCCAGCCATGAAGTCCATGGAGTTGAAATTCACTAGCCTGGGTGAGGAATTCTGGGAGTTGAAATCCACAAGTTGCCAAGGTTAGACACTCAAGTCCCAGAATTCCTGAGCCAGACTTATGGTCTTTAACTCCCACAATTCCTCAAGCAGCCATGAAGTCAGGGAGTTGAAATTGAGAAGCCTGGCTGAGGAATTCTGGGAGTTGAAGTCTGTACGTTGCCAAGGTTAGAGACTCAGTTCCCAGAATTCCTCAGCCAGACTTATGGACTTCAACTCCCAGAATTCCTCAGCCAGACTTATGAACTTCAACTCCCAGAATTCCTCAGCCAGGCTGTTTTGCCAAAATGCCTTGATGTGGAATTTCCATTCCACTAGATGGCACTGCAACCCCACGTTTGAGAAATGCTCCTGGTAGCAAAAATACAGAATAGCAGAGTTGGAGGGAACTTTGGAGGTCATCTAGTCCAACCCATGCTCAGGCAAGTGCTTTGGAGATTCATTGCTGACTGAGGAATCCACAAGTTGCCAAGGTTAGAGACTCAATTCCCAGAATTCCTCAGCCAGACTTGTGGACCAATTCCCAGGATTCCTCAGCCAGGCTTGTCAATTTCAACTCCATGGACTTCATGGCTGGCTGAGGAATTCTGGGAGTTAAAGTCCTCAAGTCTGGCTGAGGAATTCTGGGAACTGAGTCTCCAACCTTGGCAACTTGTGGACTTCAACTCCCAGAATTCCTCAGCCAGGCTTGTGAATTTCAACTCTGTGGACTTCATGGCTGTCTGAGGAATTCTGGGACTTGAGGTCCACAAGTTGCCAAGGTTGGAGACTCAACTCCCAGAATTCCTCAGCCAGCATGACTAGGTGAAGAATTCTGGGAATTGAAGGCCACAATTCTTAAAAGTTGCCAAGTTTGGAGACCCCTGGTTTATGCAATATTTACTTGACTGTAATGTACACCCATTATTTCTGTTCCTATTTGGGGGGCATTTTTAATGCTACATATTTATGTATCTGAACATGGTTATCACAGTCCCTCTCTGTCTACATAAATGAATGCATTTCTCCAGATCAACGGAGCAGGGTTTTTTTTCAGTCTGCAAACACAGGGCATGTATTTATCTTTCTTGCAATTCCCTCTCTGAATTTGCTTTAACCAGTCAATAAACCCAGAATCCTACACAATAATTGAGGCGTAGATTTATCAGAGCGCAACAGAGGGGAATGACCACACCTAGCATTGATGAGGTTACCTAATTGGGCAATGAAAGGTCTGCAAGGAACAGACTAGCTCAAAGAGCGCCAAAGAGCCCACAATCAGTACTTCATATCTCTATCACATGAAACTTCTTTTCGTGTTGTTCAGAACTGCGTCAGCAGCAAAAAAAGCACCGAGCAGGCACGTAGGCACTAGACCCAAAACCAGCTGTTGTGATTTCATTTGATGGTGGTTAAAATCATGATGTGTTGGATTGATGTTGTGATCTACCTTTATGTTACCTGTAACTATAGTATTTTGCCAAAATGCCTTGATGTGAAATTTCCATTCAAAACCACTAGATGGCACTGCAACCCCACGTTTGAGAAATGCTCCTGGTAGCAAAAATACAGAATAGCAAAGTTGGAGGGAACATTGGAGGTCATCTAGTCCAACCCATGCTCAGGCAAGTGCTTTGTAGATTCATTGCTGGCTGAGGAATTCTGGGAGTTGAAGTCCACAAGTTGCCAAGGTTGGGGACTCAATTCCCATAATTCTTCAGCCAGACTTGTGGACCAATTCCCAGAATTCCTCAGCCAGCCATGAAGTCCATGGAGTTGAAATTCACTAGCCTGGGTGAGGAATTCTGGGAGTTGAAATCCACAAGTTGCCAAGGTTAGACACTCAAGTCCCAGAATTCCTGAGCCAGACTTATGGTCTTTAACTCCCACAATTCCTCAAGCAGCCATGAAGTCAGGGAGTTGAAATTGAGAAGCCTGGCTGAGGAATTCTGGGAGTTGAAGTCCGTAAGTTGCCAAGGTTAGAGACTCAGTTCCCAGAATTCCTCAGCCAGACTTATGGACTTCAACTCCCAGAATTCCTCAGCCAGACTTATGAACTTCAACTCCCAGAATTCCTCAGCCAGGCTGTTTTGCCAAAATGCCTTGATGTGGAATTTCCATTCAAAACCACTAGATGGCACTGTAACCCCACGTTTGAGAAATGCTCCTGGTAGCAAAAATACAGAATAGCAGAGTTGGAGGGAACTTTGGAGGTCATCTAGTCCAACCCTTGCTCAGGCAAGTGCTTTGGAGATTCATTGCTGACTGAGGAATCCACAAGTTGCCAAGGTTAGAGAGTCAATTCCCAGAATTGCTCAGCCAGACTTGTGGACCAATTCCCAGGATTCCTCAGCCAGGCTTGTCAATTTCAACTCCATGACTTCACGGCTGCCTGAGGAATTCTGGGAGTTAAAGTCCTCATGTCTGGCTGAGGAATTCTGGGAACTGAGTCTCCAACCTTGGCAACCTGTGGACTTCAACTCCCAGAATTCCTCAGCCAGGCTTGTGAATTTCAACTCTATGGACTTCATGGCTGTCTGAGGAATTCTGGGACTTGAGGTCCACAAGTTGCCAAGGTTGGAGACTCAACTCCCAGAATTCCTCAGCCAGATGTGTGGACTTCAACTCCCAGAATTCCTCAGTCAGCATGACTAGGTGAAGAATTCTGGGAATTGAAGGCCACAAGTGTTAAAGCTGCCAAGTTGGGAGATCCCTGGTTTATGCAATATTTACTTGACTGTAATGTATGCCCATTATTTCTGTTCCTATTTGGGGGGCATTTTTAATGCTACATATTTATGTATCTGAACATGGTTATCACAGTCCCTCTCTGTCTACATAAATGGATGTATTTCTCCAGGTCAACGGAGCAGGGTTTTTTTCAGTCTGCAGACACAGGGCATGTATTTATCTTTCTTGCAATTCCCTCTCTGAATTTGTTTTAACCAGTCAATAAACCCAGAATCCTACACAATAATTGAGGCGTAGATTTATCAGAGCGCAACAGAGGGGAATGACCACACCTAGCACTGATGAGGTTACCTAATTGGGCAATGAAAGGTCTGCAAGGAACAGACTAGCTCAAAGAGCGCCAAAGAGCCCACAATCAGTACTTCATATCTCTATCACATGAAACTTCTTTTCGTGTTGTTCAGAACTGCGTCAGCAGCAAAAAAAGCACCGAGCAGGCACGTAGACAGTAGCCCCAAATCCAGCTGTTGTGATTTCATTTGATGGTGGTTAAAATAATGATGTGTTGGATTCATGTTGCGATCTACCTTTGTTTCACCTGTAACCATAGTATTTTGCCAAAATGCCTTGATGTGAAATTTCTATTCCAAACCACTAGATGGCACTGCAACCCCACGTTTGAGAAATGAGCTCCTGGTAGCAAAAATACAGAACAACAGAGCTGGAGGGAACTTTGGAGGTCATCTAGTCCAACCCCTTGCTCAGGCAGGAAACCCTCTACCATTTCAGACCAATGGCCCCCCAGTCTCTTCTTAAAAACTTCCAGGGTTGGAGCGTCCACAGCTTCTGGAGGCAAGGAGTTCCACCGGTTAATTGTTATCCTCGGCAAGTTGTGAAGCAAGCAAGCACTTTCACACCGGCGAAACTGTTCGTCGAAACCTGAGATGGGGTTGGTGAAGTTGAGCCAAGCTTTGGCCACGGCAGGCTGGTCCTTGACTTAGAAAGTGGTCTCTTCCCGTGGTCTCTTCCCACCTCTCTGAGCCAGCAGATTGTCTGTAAAGAAATGGAGGCGGGTTTACTTAAACTCCTCTGGGATGAGTGATACTTACGAGGCCCCTCTGGTCCACAAAGACATGCCTTAGGAATAAAAGACAGGTCTAAATTCGAGTTCCAGAATAGGCCCAACTGTCCAGAACGTACGTAACCAAGTTGGTGTTAAAGGTCATCCTTGATTGGCCCTTCGGAAAGATGACAATGGAGCAGATTAGGGGTTGGCAGCTTGGAAGGACCTTGCAATTCGTCTCTTTCAACTTCTGGGGCCAGGGGTAGGCAACCTTGGCTCTTTTGTGACTGGTGGACTTCAACTCCCAGAATTCCTGAGCCAGCATGGGGGAACCATGGCCCCTTCGTGACTGGTGGACTTCAACTCCCAGAATTCCTGAGCCAGCATGGGGGAACTATGGCCCCTTCATGACTCGTGGACTTCAACTCCCAGAATTCCTGAGCCAGCGTGGGGGCCCCTTCATGACTTGTGGACTGGCTGGCTCAGGAATTCTGGGAGCTGAAGTCCACGAGTCATAAAAGAGCCAAGGTCGCCTATCCCGATCTAGGTTACTTGAGAAACCATCTTGGCCTAATACAGGGGTGAAGAAAAATGATCCTTCTAGCTGGCTCAGGAATTCTGGGAGTTGAAGTTCCCAGATTGTAAAAGGGCCATAGATCCTCATCCTTGCCCTAACACAGGGGCTCTTCAAACTTGGCTCTTTTATGACTCATGGACTTCAACTCCCAGAATTCCTCAGCCAGCATGGGGGAACTATGGCCCCTTCATGACTCGTGGACTTCAACTCCCAGAATTCCTGAGCCAGCATGGGGAAACTATGGCCCCTTCATGACTCGTGGACTTCAACTCCCAGAATTCCTGAGCCAGCATGGGGGAACTAGGGCCCCTTCATGACTCGTGAACTTCAACTCCCAGAATTCCTGAGCCAGCATGGGGGAACTAGGGCCCCTTCATGACTCGTGGACTTCAACTCCCAGAATTCCTGAGCCAGCATGGGGGAACTATGGCCCCCCTCATGACTCGTGGACTTCAACTCCCAGAATTCCTGAGCCAGCATGGCTCAGCATGGAAGCCTCTCCCTTTCCCCTCAGCGTGGCTGGCTGAGGAATTCTGGGAGTTGAAGTCCACGAGTCATAAAAGAGCCAAGGTGGCCTACCCCTGTCCTGGGCAGAGCAAGAGAGCACCTATGCAGCATCCGTGCCTCAAATTCCAAAGGAGCTTCCTTTGATATACAGAGCCACAGAGTTGGAAGGGACCTTGGAGGTCTTCTAGTCCATCCTATTAAGCTGTACATTTATTTGATGCATGAAACCTTTCACAGGACCACGAAGGCCCATTGTCTTGTCTTCTCCCTCCTTCCAACCCTGCTCTGTTCCTCATCCAGAAACGACAGAACTTGGCAACAAGAAAGAGCTGAAGTCGATGCCGTTCATCACCTACCTCTCTGGGCTGCTGACGGCCCAGATGCTCTCCGACGATCAGCTCATCTCCGGCGTGCAGATCCACTGTGAAGAGAAAGGCCGCTGCCCGTCAACCTGCCATCTCTGCCGCCGGGCGGGCAAGGAGCAGCTGAGCCCCACCCCGGTGCTGTTGGAGATCAGCCACATCGTCCCGTTGTATATGCTCCTCCAGGACAACGAGACGAGGGAGGTGAGCAGGCAGGGAACAGACAACTGTTGTGGACCACGATAGGAGGGAGGATGGATGGATGGATGGATGGATGGATGGATGGATGGATGGATAGATAGATATAGATATGGAGAGATAGAGAGAGATAGAGAGATGGATAGATAAATAGAGATATAGAGATAGATAGATAGAAAGAGAGAGAGAGAGATGGAGAGAGAGAGAGAGAGATGGATAGATAGATAGATAGATAGATAGATAGATAGATAGATAGATAGATAGGCAGAGAGATAGACAGACAGACATAGAGAGAGAGAGACAGAGAGAGACAGAGATAGATAAATAGAGAGATAGACAGAAACAGAGACAGACAGATAGGGAGATAGATAGATAGATAGATAGATAGATAGATAGATAGATAGATAGATAGATAGATAGATAGATAGACAGACAGAAAGACAGAAAGACAGAAAGACAGAAAGACAGAAAGACAGAGACAGACAGACCCGACAGACATAGACAGATGGAGGGAAGGTGGGAGATGATAAGAGATGATAGATAGATAGATAGATAGATAGATAGATAGATAGATAGATAGATAGATAGATAGATAGATGTAGATGGATGGATGGATGGATGGATGCAGGAAGGGAAGGAGGGGAGAAGGCACAAGAGAGAGAGGTGGATAGATAGATGGTAGATGATAGAATGGATAGAGGACAGGAAGGCCTGGAGGAACGTTGTCCATGGGGTCGCGATGGGTCGGACACGACTTCGCAGCTAACAACAGATGATAGAATAGATAGAAGGAGGGAGGGAGGGTGGATGGATTGATGACTGAGACAGGACAGAGAGAGAGAGAGAGAGAGAGAGAGAGAGAGAGAGAGAGAGGGGGGTGGAGGGAAGGAGGGATGCCCAAGAGAGACGTGGATAGATGGACGGACGGACGGAGGGAGACTAGAGAGAGAGGCAGAGACAATTCCAGAGGTCCTCAGACTGTGTCAAGAGGCCCCCATGAGTCTAGAGAAGGTATCTTGATGATGCCAACATGACTTTCTTCCTCCTCAGAAGGAAGCTGACTATTTTATTTGTTCTCCGTCTGTAAGTAAGTCAGCTAGTAGCCCTCTTCAAACAAACAGGCGGGATGTTGAGTTCATAACTCACTCGTTTGTGGGTGTGAAGTGAATGGAAAGGCGTCACTAGCCCCTTGCCGCTTAGTCAACTCACAGGCACCGATTTTCATGGGTAACAAAAAATGGAATTGGAACTACCCTGGCTGTGTTTTGATAAGCAAGAGTTTCCATTTGAATTCGTCTCCCCTCTCCTCGCAATGAATGCCTAGATAGATCTCAGCCCGGCGAGAGACCACATGTTTGGCCTCCTACGGAACCTAGGAACTTGTTTTCTTTGGAAAATTTGGCTTCCTTCCCCCTCCCCCCCCTCCCCGCTTTCTCCTGTTTTGTCTTTTTTTTTCTCCTGCTTTAAAAGAAAGTTCTCCTTGACTGTAGTGGGTCCCTTGAGGGCTTCCTCTGTCCTTCTTGGCACATCTGCCCTTTAATAGCAAGCTTTCATCTGCTGGGTGAGAAGAGACCTTAGGACGGCAGAGGAAGTCAGGGATAATTCATAACAAGCATCCTTGGGCCACTATATGGAAAGAGGAGGAGGAGGAGGAGGAGGAAGGGAGAAGAAGGAGAAGAAAGAAAAAAAGAAAGGAAGGAAGGAAGGGGGAGAGAGAAAAAAGAGAAAGAGGAAAGAAAGAAAAAGAAAGAAAGAAAAAGAAAGAAAGAAAGAAAGAAAGAAAGAAAGAAAGAAAGAAAGAAAGAAAGAAAGAAAGAAAGAAAGAATAAGAGGGAGGGAGGGAGAATGGAAGAAAGGGAGGGAGGGAAGGAGGAAAGAAAGAAGAGAGAGAAAGGAAACAGAGAGAGAGAGAAGGAATAAAGAGAGGGAGGGACAGAAGAAAGAAAGGAAAGAAAGAGATGAGAGATTATTTGGCAAAGAAAGAAAAAGAGAAAGAAAGAGAAAGAAAGAAAGAAGGAAGGAAAGAAAGAAAGAGAAAAACTAAGGGAGGGAGGGAGAATGGAAGAAAGAAACGGAGGGAGGGAAGGAGGAAAGAAAGAAGAGAAGAGAGAGAGGAAACAGAGAAAGAAAGAAGGAATAAAGAGAGAGGGAGGGAAGAAAGAAAAGAATAGAGAAAGAAAGACATGAGAGATTATTTGGCAAAGAGAAAGAAAGAAAGAAAGAAAGAAAGAAAAAGAAAGAAAGAAAGAAAGAAAGAAAGAAAGAAAGAAAGAAAGAAAGAAAGAAAGAAAGAAAGAAAGGATTATGGAACCATCTCCCTCACTTGGAAAGCTCTAAAGAGGCTGCACGTTTTCCAGTCCTGCCCCGTGTCCCCCTGGTTTGTGTCCGTCACACTCACCCAGCATCAAACTGCCCAGCTTGGCTGTCTTCTGTCCTTGTGACCCCCTCCTGTGACAGCCTGGAAACATCCAGTGGTTTGCACTTCAGGATCTGAAGCTCTGGGAGTCACAACAGCTGGAGGGTGTGAAGGTGAGAAAGGGACAAAGTCTCCTGCCAGCCACACTAGAGAGGCTTCGTCCTTAGTTTGCTCCTTAACTCAGCTTAATACATACAAAAGTCACAAGTATTCACTTCCCGGAGGAGAGAATGATTTTAGCACTCCAGGGGACTTCAAAGGCCGTTCCTCCTGCTCCTATGAAGTCACTGGAACCCCTTCTCCACTGTTGGGGTGTGTGTGTGTGTGTGTGTTTTAAAAAAATAAATAAATTGCAGATTTGTGATTCCCGACGAGGATGTTTATATGAAGCTTGCTTTGCGCTTCCTATTCACCCTCTCCAGCTCCGTATTCCCGATCTGTCGCCAGCATTCTCAAATTGCAACCTCTTGCCCCTTGCTTGTACTGTTGCAAATGACAGCGGCGCTATTCCCAAAACTTGTGATTTCTCAAAGTTCGGTTCTTCCCCGCCCCCCGCTTCCCCAGGAGGAAAGAGGACCCTTCTTTGGGGGCTTGCAAGCTTCTTTTGAACTTCTCCCTGGCGTGTTTTTGGAAAACTGACCGACTAGCTGAGAGTGGTGAAGAACATAGGAAGAACGGCTTGGGTTTGACTACTCTAAAGAAAAGAAGAAAGAAGGGCGACATGATAGCAGTCTTCCAGTATTTGAGGGGCTGCCACAAAGAAGGGGGGGGGTCAACTTATTTTCCAAAGCACCAGAGGGTGGGACAAGAAGCAATGGATGGAAACTGACAAAAGAGAGAAGCAACCTGGAACTAAGGAGAAACTTCCTAACAGTGAGAACAATTAATCAGTGGAGCAGCCTGCCTTCAGAAATCATGGGTGCTCCATCACTGGAGGTTTTTAAGAAGAGGCTAGACAATCACTTGTCTGAGATGGTATAGGTTCTCCTGCTTGAGCAGGGGGCTGGACTAGAAGACCTCTAAGGTCCCTTCCAGCTCCTATTCTATTCTATTCTATTCTATTCGATTCGATTCTATTCGATTCGATTCTATCCCTTACAACTCCTATTCTATTCTATTCTATTCTATTCTATTCTATTCTATTCTATTCTATTCTATTCTATTCTATTCTATTCTATTCTATTCTATTCTATTCTACAGTATTCTATTCTATTCTATTCTATTCTATTCTATTCTATTCTATTCTACTCTACTCTACTCTACTCTACTCTACTCTACTCTACTCTATTCTATTCTATCCCTTACAACTCCTATTCTACTCTACTCTACTCTACTCTACTCTACTCTACTCTACTCTACTCTACTCTATTCTATTCCTTACAACTTCTATTCTATTCTATTCTATTCTATTCTATTCTATTCTATTCTATTCTATTCTATTCTATTCTATTCTACTTGACTCTACTCTACTCTACTCTACTCTACTCTACTCTACTCTACTCTACTCTATTCTATTCTATTCTATTCTATTCTATTCTATTCTATCCCTTACAACTCCTATTCTATTCTATTCTATTCTATTCTATTCTATTCTATTCTATTCTATTCTATTCTATTCTATTCTATTCTATTCTATTCTATTCTATTCTATTCTACTCTACTCTACTCTACTCTACTCTATTCTATTCTATTCTATTCTATCCCTTACAACTTCTATTCTATTCTACTCTACTCTACTCTACTCTACTCTACTCTACTCTACTCTACTCTATTCTATTCCTTACAACTTCTATTCTATTCTATTCTATTCTATTCTATTCTATTCTATTCTATTCTATTCTATTCTATTCTATTCTATTCTATTCTATTCTACTTGACTCGACTCTACTCTACTCTATTCTACTCTATTCTATTCTATTCTATTCTATTCTACTCTACTCTACTCTACTCTACTCTACTTACTCTACTCTACTCTACTCTACTCTACTCTACTCTACTCTACTCTATTCTATTCTATTCTATTCTATTCTATTCTATTCTATTCTATTCTATTCTATTCTATTCTATTCTATCCCTTACAACTTCTATTCTATTCTACTCTACTCTACTCTACTCTACTCTACTCTACTCTACTCTACTCTACTCTACTCTATTCCTTAGAACTTCTATTCTATTCTATTCTATTCTATTCTATTCTATTCTATTCTATTCTATTCTATTCTATTCTATTCTATTCTACAGTATTCTATTCTATTCTATTCTATTCTATTCTATTCTATTCTGTTATTTGTTAATAGTCTTGTTTGTCATGATTTTTTTTTTTTTTGCAAATCCTTCGTCTTCCCTTACATCCAGATATGGAAAAGAAAAGAAAAAAACTCCATAGGAGAAATTTCCCCCTGATTTAGGGCAGAACATTTGGCTCAATTCCCGAGCAAGAAAAGCCAAGAAAGCACTGTAAATTATTATTATTACTATTAAATTTATTTGCCACCTACCTTGGTCTGGGGCTGCTCTAGGCAGCTGACGACCATAAAAAAAAGAAGAAGAAATAATAAGAAAGGAAGTTTAAACAAAGCAAAAGCCAAACAGGACAATAAAACATCCAAGGAGAAAGACAACAAAGAAATAAATAGGGCTTAGTCAAAGCAAAAAAAAAAAAAAAAGTTTTAAATCGCTGCAAAAGAGAACCGCGCTTGGAAAAAGTAGGACATTTCTTGATCGTTTTTTTTTTTTTAAAAAATCCCTGAACAAAGTGGACCCACTCCGCTTCCGTGGGATCGTCCTGGAATTCTAGTCTGCTTTGAAAGAACCACCCAAAGCAAACTCCCTTTTATCGAAATAGGTATAAGGGGGGGGGGGGGGAAACCACAGGGTCGTTTTTCTGCACAGCTCTGAGCAACGTGTCCCCAAGTAGAGCTTTGCAGTCTTGACGTGATGCATGACTTTCTTTTTCGAACAAGCTGGCCTGGTCTGACGGGATGGGGTTGGGTTTTTATAAATAGTTTTAATTTTAATATGTATTAATTTTATGGGCATAATGTTTAATGTCTTTTTAATTTTTGTATTCTATTTTTATTGTGTATTGCCCTGTTCACCGCTCTGAGTCCTTCGGGAGAAGGGCGGTATACAAATTAAATTTAAAAAAAAATATGGCTCTTGCTTTGTTTAAACTTCCTTTGTTTAAACTTCCTTTCTTATTATTTCTTCTTCTTCTTTTTTTATGGTCGTCAGCTGCCTAGAGCAGCCTGGGTAAGTTAGCATTTCCTTTCGCTCAAGTAGCTCGTCAAGGCCGGGGTGAAGGTTATAAGGTTAGGACTCCACGGCCACTTAGCAGGGCAGGCAAACAAGGTTTTAGAGCCTCCAAAGCCAGGAGGCCCAACCTAGGAGGGTGGAGAATTGAACGGCACCAGTTTTGTGGGTGACCCCCTCTGATGGACAAAAGGGGGGTCCTCCAAGGATAGTTGCCTGGAGAGTCCCAGCAAAAACGGCAGCCACGGGGAAAAAGTCTTGTAAGAATAACCTGATGGAGACAGAGGAGATTCCTCTCCTAAGCCTACTTTGAACTTTTGAAGCCTTCACACTAAAGACATCTCAGATGTCTCCCTTTGGATCCTTCTCTGCGGGGGGGGGGGCGGCTCAGACTCCCGGCCACGTTGTTCAAATGTCTGAGGAAAAGCAAACATCATCATCATCATCATCATCATCACACACACACACACACACACACACACACACCAGCTCTTTCAACCTTTCCCTTTCGGTTCAGCTCACACACCATCCCCCGCCCCCATTCCAGTCCTTCCCAAAATAACAGGAGGGTTATGGAAGGGACCTTGGAGGTCTTCTGTTCCAGCCCCCTGCTCAAGCAAGAGACCCTATCCCATTCCAGACCCAGTGGTGGTCCAGTCTCTTCTTCAAAGCCTCCTGTGATGGAGCACCCACAACTTCTGGTGGCAAGCTGTTCCGCTGCTTAATTGTCCTCACTGTTAGGAAGTTTCTCCTTAGTTCCAGGTTGCTTCTCTCCTTGATGAGTTTTCATCTGTTGCTTCTTGTCCTGCCTTCAGGGGCTTTGGAGAAGAGCTTGACTCCGTCTTCTTTGGGGCAGGCCCTCAAGAGCTTGACTCCCTCTTCTTTGGGGCAGCCCCTCAAGAGCTTGACTCCCTCTTCTTTGGGGCAGCCCCTCAAATATTGTGAAGACCCCCTAGGTCTTCCCCCCCACACTGGAGTGGACATACCCAGTTCCTGCAACCGTTCTTCTCTTTGACGTCAACTGTTGCTTGATAGCTATCGGCAAATGGAGCTTGCAGCAGGAGAGAGCAATGGACATCCGTGTGGGCCTGTGTAACCTTATTAAGGCCTGTGGCATGAATTCACTCTTGACGAGAAAGGAAGGGGGTTGATGGATGTGTTGCAGGAATAACTTCATTTCTAAAAGGTTGTGGCAAGACGTAATTGTCCCTGCGTATCCGCAGGATCTGATTAAACTGAGCCCAACTTACAGTAAGGAACAAATGACATTAAGCATGATCAGATTAGCCTGCCTGACCTCTTCGAGTTAGATTCCCAAAGGAATTGGAGACAAGAAGAGCAGCTAAGGCCTGGAGACTAAAACGCACGAAGAACGGCTGCAGGATTTCGGCTTGGCTAGTCTAGAGAAAAGAAGGACAAGGGGGGGACAGGATAGCAGCATTCTGGTATTTGAGGGGCTGCCACAAAGAAAAGGGGGGTGTCAAATTATTTTCCGAAGCCCCAGAAGGCAGGAGAAGAAACAAGGGATGGAAACTAATCCAGGAGAGAAGCAACTTCTTAACAGTGAGGGCAATTAACCAGTGGAACTGAAGTTGCCTCCAGAAGTTGTAGGTGCTTCATCTCTGGAGGTTTTTAAGAAGACACTGGACAGACATTTGTCTGAAATGATGTAGGGTCTCCTGCTCAAGCAGGGGTTGGACTAGAAGACCTCCAAAGTCCCTTCCAACTCTGTTATTTTCTTCTGTTCGTCTTCACCTTTCGAAGGTGTGTAAATGTGAGCGTGTACAAAGAATAAAATAGAATTATAATTATAATTGAATAGAATAGAATAGAATAGAATAGAATAGAATAGAATAGAATAGAATAGAATAGAATATAGAGTATAGAGTATAGAGTATAAAGTAGAATTAGAATAAGAATAGAATAGAATAGAATTATGGGATGGAATAGAATTAGAATAAGAATAGAATAGAATTATGAGATGGAATAGAATTAGAATAAGAATAGAATAGAATAGAATAGAATAGAATAGAATAGAATAGAATAGAATATAGAGTAGAATTAGAATTAGAATTAGAATAGAATAGAATAGAATAGAATAGAATAGAATAGAATAGAATAGAATAGAATAGAATAGAATAGAATAGAATAGAGGAATAGGGTAGGGTAGAATAGAGTAGGGTAGGATAGGATAGGATAGGATAGGATAGGATAGGATAGGATAGGATAGGATAGGATAGGATAGGATAGGATAGGGCTGGAAGGGACCTTGGAGGTCTTCTAGTCCAACCCCCCGCTTAAGCAGGAGAACCTACACCATCTCAGACAGGTGATTGTCCAGTCTCTTCTTAAAGATCTCCAGAAGCATAGAAACATCAGGGATGTTGCTGTTCTGGACCACACAGCTGAGATCGATCCAAAGAACAACATCTTTCTTCTTGCACCAGCTAGTTAGTACAACTCACCGTTTTTGGCCATCGCCTGCCTCAGCCATCCATTCAGACAGAAGCTTTGACCTGTTCTTCCTTCCCAGGCCTTCAAGGTGGCCCTCATGAGCTCTTACTGGTGCTCCGGGAAAGGAGAGGTGATTGAGGACTGGTGTCGGTGTGACCTTAATGCCTTTGATGAGAACGGCCTCCCCAGCTGCAGTCCGCTTCCCCAGCCCATGTGAGTATCTCTTTTACCAACAGGGCCAGTGCCTGCATTTTTTTTTATTATTAAATCCAGCCAAAATATCCTCTGTTCCATTTTTTTTTTTTTTTGCATCGACTTGTAATATCAAGAAGAGAAGAATAGTTGTGGGTCAGGGTTGAATTGTGGGGTCCTGAGTGCTCTCTGAGGGTTATTTTCTTACAGAGGTTTCATGACCCAACTAAATTATGTCATCAGTGCTAGAAGGAAGTGGGGCTTGCGGGGAGGAAGAGGAGGAGGAGGAGGAGGAGGAGGAAGAGGAGGAGGTCATCTGTGGGGTCCTTGATGCTCTCTGAGCTTGGCATTTTTCTTGCAGACATTTCATGACCCAACTAGGTAACACCATCAGTGCTAGAAAGAAGTGGGTTTGCAGAGAGTAGTAAGAAGAGGAGGAGGAGGAGGAGGAGGAGGAGGAGGAGGAGGAGGAGGAGGAGGACTGTGGGATCCTTGGTGTACTCCAAGCCAGGTTGTTTTCTTGCAAATGTTTCATGACCCAACTAGGTAACACCATCAGTGCTAGAAAGAAGTGGGTTTGCAGAGAGTAGTAAGAAAAGGAGGAGGAGGAGGAGGACTGTGGGATCCTTGGTGGTCTCTGAGCCAGGTTGTTTTCTTGCAAATGTTTCATTACCCAACTAGGTAACACCATCACTGCTAGAAAGAAGTGGGTTTGCAGAGAGGAGGAGGAAGAGGAGGAGGAGGAGGAGGACTGTGGGATCCTTGGTGCTCTCTGAGCCAGGTTGTTTTCTTGCAAATGTTTCATTACCCAACTAGGTAACACCATCAGTGCTAGAAAGGAGTCGGTTTGCAGAGAGGAGGAGGAGGAGGAGGAGGAGGGGGCGACTGTGTGGTCCTCGGTATTCTCTGAGCTGGCTTGTTTTCTTGCAGACATTTTATTACCAAACTAGGTAGCATCCTCAGTGCTAGAAGGAGCTCTGTATAAATGGAGAGCAATTGCCATTCTCTTTTAGCACTGAGAAGATGCAAACTAACAAGGACAGTTTCAGCTACCCTAAATAAAACACGAAGAAAAAAAAGGCTATATTTCTTGCCGCAAGAAGGGTTGCAGACATATCTGTCTTGCGTATCAAAGCCAAGCAAAACTTTGTGTCAAAGCAAACTTTTCTCCACCCATCAAAGACACAAAGGAGAGTTTTGTGTTTGATATCAGGCTAGGAAGACCACACCAGTCTTTCTGAGGACAAAGTTTCGTGTGTGGGCACCTCATCACAAACCTGCCTCGATTTCCAGCACCCCCGAAGGTTGATTTTGAATCTGCCCCTCCTTTCCCCCCCCCTTCGTTCTTCTGTCTAGTTTGCGTCTTTCTCCCACTGTGGAGCCTTCCAGCACAGTTGTCTCCTTGCAATGGTTAGACGTCCAGCCAGCCATTGGAACCAAAGTCTCTGATTATATTTTGCATCACAAAAAGGTGGATGAATACACCAACACCGACCTGTATACAGGTGAGTAGATGCCGGCCTTATTTATGGAATAAATACCTCTGACATTAGAATAGAATAGAGAATAGAATAGAATAGAATAGAATAGAATAGAATAGAATAGAATAGAATAGAATAGAATAGAATAGAAATATGAATATTGAAATAGAATAGAATAATAGAATAGAATGGAATAGAATAGAATATAGAATAGAATAGAATAGAATAGAATAGAATAGAATAGAATAGAATAGAATATAGAATAGAATAGAAAATAGAATAGAGAATAGAATAGTAGAATAGAATAGAGAATAGAATAGAATAGAATAGAATAGAGAATAAAATAGAATATAGAATAGAATAGAATAGAATAGAATAGAAATATGAATATTGAAATAGAATAGAATAATAGAATAGAATGGAATAGAATAGAAAATAGAATAGAATAGAATAGAATAGAATAGAATAGAATAGAATAGAATAGAATAGAATAGAATAGAATATAGAATAAAATAGAATAGAGAATAGAATAGTAGAATAGAATAGAGAATAGAATAGAATATAGAATAAAATAGAATATAGAATAGAATAGAATAGAATAGAATAGAATAGAATAGAATAGAATAGAATAGAATATAGAATAGTATAGAATAATAACTTCACTGTCACTTTGAATGTACACTAATCGGCATACATTAAAATGAAATTTCATTGCGTGCAGCTCTCAAAGGGTCACCATCTCCGATAGACACAACATAAATATGATAAGAATAAATAAATAAACACCGAATTATGCATGTACCCACCTCTATCATATGACACAGAGGGACAACACAGTCCAGTTCAGGTTACGTATACATGTGCCTGGCGATAAAAACCAATCTTACGAGTTTACCAGACGCATGGCATAGGGATGTCGCAGGCATAAGTTTAAGTAGACAAATTAAAATATTTTAAGAGAGAGAGAGAGAGATGTTTACAACATCTGTGGGCAGCTTTACTTTTCTTTTTTTGGAAAGTCAGATATAGGTTCTCCGCCATCCAAGAAAGTTTATATTTTCATGCAGGATTTCTGCCAAAGGAGAATCGACGCCAGGAGACCTGTCATGTATTAATGCTGTATTCACTGTACAAACTCATCCGTGAAAAAGCTTTGCTCTTTGCTGTTTACGGCAAAGGCTCCACGTTTGGCGAGATGTTTCTCCTGGACAATGTAGAGGCCAATTATATATATATATATATATAAAGAAAAGGGACGCAGTGTCTCAGTGGGTTAGGTCGCTGAGCCTGTCGATCAGAAGGTCGGCAGTTTGGTGGGTCGAATCCCGAGTGCGGCATAACAGAGTGAGCGCCTGTTACGCGTCCCAGCTTCTGCCAACCTAGCAGTTCGAAAGCACATAAAAATGCAAGTAGAAAAATAGGGACCACTCCGGTGGGAAGGTAACAGCGTTCCGTGCGCCTTTGGCGTCTAGTCATGCTGGCCACATGACCACGGAGACGTCCTCGGACAAGTGCCGGCTCTTCGGCTTTGAAACGGAGATGAGCACCGGTCCCTAGAGTCGCAAAAGACTAGCACACATGTGCGGGGGGAACCTTTACGTTTACCTATATATATAAAGATGAAGAGTTCAGAGAAGAGCAACAGAGACGGTTAAGCTAAAATATATTTTTAAAACACAGTTTTAGGAACTGGGTATGTCTAGTCTAGTGAAAAAAAGGACCGGGGGTGACATGATAGCAATCTTCCAATATTTGAGGGGCTGCCACAGAGAAGAGCGGGGGGGGGGGGGTGTCAACCTCTGTTCTCCAAAGCACCAGAAGACAAGACAAGAAGCAACGGATGGAAACTAATCAAGGAGAGAAACAAACTTGAATGAAGGAGAAACTTCCTAACTAGAACAATTAAGGGGAAGAACTTACCTCCGGAAGTTGTAGATACACCAACACTGGAGGTTTTTAAGAAGAGACCGGGCAACCATTTGTCTGAAAATGGTGTAGGGTTTCCTGCCTGAGCAGGGGGTTGGACTAGAAGACCTCCAAGGCCCCTTCCAACATTATTATTTTCTTCTGTTCGGTTCTTCGGCCATCTGAGTTCCTGCACCGAAGCAAAGGGCCAAAGATGCCTTGCAACAATGCATTGGATCGGCTACTTTGCAAGGGGTCCACTACTAACAGCGTGTAGCTGAGAGAGGTGTGTCAGGCAAATCTCTCTTCCCGCCCCACCCCCAACCGCTGAAGGAGTTGCAAGCAAGGCCGCCATGAAGCCAGAAGATTAGATGATGACCCAGAGGGTCTCTGCCTTTGAAAGTCGGAGATGTGCTTTTTTTACGGGGTGATGTTCAAATTGACGTGCCTTAGGAGGCATCTGGAACTAATACTCGGCTTGGAAATGTTCTCTATCACACTTTTGCTGCTCTGGGGGAAGAGTGAGGATCTCAGGCGGAGGAAGAGGCACAGAAAAGTACATATGTTCCAGGTTTTAATGTGCAGGCATTAATAACGGGCGTGGAGCAAAATGGGAGATTTGTAACATATAGGAGCAGGTGGAGAACGCATCCCTCTAGGTGCCGAAAAGGCCACATCTTTTAGGGGGAAAAAGGGAATATGTCAAGAAGAACAGAAAAACTGGCTTGCTTTCCTGCACATGCGCGCTGGGAAGAAATCCTCGTTCTTACCGCACCGGCCCTATTAAAGCTGGCCTCTGGATTGCACCAAAGGGAAACGCGTAAATAGAAAGGGGAAAGAAATATATATATATATATACATACCTGTAGGGACGCGGTGGCTCAGTGGGTTAGGACACTGAGCTTTGTCGATCAGAAGGTCGGCAGTTTGGCGGGTCGAATCCCGAGTGCCGCGTAACAGAGTGAGCGCCTGTTACTTGTCCCAGCTTCTGCCAACCTAGCAGTTCGAAAGCACGTAAAAATGCAAGTAGAAGAATAGGGATCACTCCAGTGGGAACAGCGTTCCTTGCGCCTTTGGCGTCTAGTCATGCCGGCCACATGACCACGGAGACATCCTCGGACAAGCGCTGGCTCTTCGGCTTTGAAACGGAGATGAGCACCGGCCCCTAGAGTCGGAAATGACTAGCACGCATGTGCGGGGGAACCTCTACCTCTCTCTCTCTCTCTCTCTATATATATATATATGGATCTTTGGTCATTTGGGTTTTTTCCGCGTAGAATTGAAGGTGTAGGAGCAACGTTTCGACGGAATCCCATCCGTCATCCTCAGGCTGGTGGCTTCAGCTTCCTTCTGGGAGAAGCATATATATAAAATAAAATCTGACGTGTCTACATGCAACAAACACGAAAGTAATTTTGGGGGCGTCATTGAGCACAAATAAGGGGTACTGATGTTGCTCTAAATTAGAACTTCCTGCAGCTCAGACCGTGACTTCTAGTTCTAGATTTTTTTTCCCCAGTTGGACAAGGGGTGTGTGTGTGTGTGTGTGCGCGCTGTGCGTGTGTGTGTCACACTACTCAATTGGAAAAAGTTGCTTTCATATGCATATTCCAGGAGGCAACTGGACTTTCTTGTTTTTCTTTGAAGACATTTCGCTTCTCATCCCAGAAGCTTCTTCGGCTCTGACTGGATGGTGGGCAAGGGAAGGATTTGGTCATTTGCATCCTTTCCGAGAGTCGTTGAGGCCACTTGGAGGTTTATCTGTGACACATTAGGACACAGATAAGCCTCCAAAGTGGCCTCAACGGCTCTTTTAAGTGTTTTGTTGCTTTTCCCATTTTCTTTTTTTTCCCCCCCACCCCCTTAGAGAAAGATAGCCAGGACCGATAGGGCAGTGGTCGAACAACTTTGCTTCACATGAATGAAATTCAAATCAAATTTTGGCAGAAAATAAACTCGAATTAAGATGCTTGGTTTACTTCACTTTGTGCCTTTGGGGGTTGGGGAAAGAGCTTTGTCACTATTCAGTATCGACATTGTCATAACAGAATAGCAGAGTTGGATGGGACCTTGGAGGTCTTCTAGTCCAACCCCGTGATCAAGCAGGCGACCCCTATACCATTTCAGACAAGTGGTTGTCCAAGCTCTTCTTAAAAACCTCCAGTACTAATAGAGGAGAATGTTGCTTGTGTGTACACTGAGAGCTTAGGCACCAGAGACAAATCCTGGTGTGTGCAATCACACTTGGCCAACATTCTATTCTATTCTATTCTATTCTATTCTATTCTATTCTATTCTATTCTATTCTATTCTATT
>CM044368.1:4974061-4981561 GCA_024294585.1 Vipera latastei | reverse complement strand
AAGGGAGGAAGGAAAAGATCGGCGAGAAGGAAAGGAAAGCTAAGAGAGAAGGGAAGGAACTTTTATGTTGGCCAGTCAAACTTTCCTAAAAAGGGGAGAGAGAGAGAGAACATTGCTGGTTTCATCTTAGGCAAAGGAAAGTAAAACTTTGGCCTAGTTCAAACAAGGATCTTTTTCCGGCTCTTTTCTCCAGATGTGCCAGGGTGTCCCAACAGCTACCCCCCCCCCCCAGACTAATTTCCTTGAGATGTCTCGGGACAGAAGCTTCCCCTGGTTTCCTAGCAGAAGCAGCAAAAGCGGCTGGATTTTTGCAAACCGCCTCCCTAAAGCTTCCAAAGTCCAACGGGGGGGGGGGGGGGGCTGCAGGGTGGTCTTGACTTGGGTCCTGGAGAAGTCTGCCACTCAGCCATCAGAGGGGGCTCCCGCACCATCCAATTCCCAACCTGGAAGGATGGCGAAGGCTGCCAGCTGACCTTTCTCAAATAGTTCATGGGTTTCCTGAGTCAGTGCTTCCCCCCCCAACACACACACACACACACACACACACACACACACCACAGCTGAAGTAAAGCCAGGGGGCACAGTCAAGGGAAGCCAGGCAGCAGTGCAAGGCCAGGATAGAGGAGGAGAGGAAATTTAAAGAGCAAAGGAATAACCAACCTCCTTTGGTTTTAAAGCTTTAAGGCTGCAGTAGAGTTCACCACAATTAACGGAATAACAGAGTTGGAAGGGACCTTTGGAGGTCTTCTAGTCCAACCCCTGCTCGAGCAGGAGATTTCTATATCATTTCGGACCAGTGGCTGTCCAGTCTTTTCTTAAAAACCTCCGGTGATGGAGCACCCACAACCTCTCTGTGAATAGAATAGGAATGAAATGAAATGAAATGAATAGAATAGAATAGAATAGAATAGAATAGAATAGAATAGAATAGAATAGAATAGAATAGAATAGAATAGAATAGAATAGAATAGAATAGAATAGAATGCAGAATGCAGAATGCAGAATGGAATAAGGAATAGAATAGAATAGAATAGAATAGAATAGAATAGATAGAATAGAATAGAATAGAATAGAATAGAATAGAATAGAATAGAATAGAATGCAGAATGCAGAATGCAGAATGCAGAATGCAGAATGCAGAATGCAGAATGGAATAAAGAATAGAATAGAATAGAATAGAATAGAATAGAATAGAATAGAATAGAATAGAATAGAATAGAATGCAGAATGCAGAATGCAGAATGCAGAATGGAATAAGGAATAGAATAGAATAGAATAGAATAGAATAGAATAGAATAGAATAGAATAGAATAGAATAGAATAGAATAGAATAGAACAGAATTGGAAGGGACCTTGGAGGTCTTCTAGTCCAGCCCCCTGCTCAAGCAGGAGAAACTATACCATCTCAGACAAGTGATTGTCTGAATCTTTTCTTAAAAACCTCCAGTGATGGAGCAACTTCTGGAGGCAAGCCGTTCCACTGGTTAATTGGAAAGAAAATGAATGAATGCATTGCCAAAACGGGGCTTTTCTTGGAGGAACGCAAGGTATTCCATAAAATGGGGGAGGTAACAACAACAACAATAATAATAATAATAACCCCTTGCTCAATTTCGGACAAATGCTGTCCAGTCTCTTCTTAAAAAACTTCCAGTGTTGGAGCACCCACAACTTCTGGAGGCAGGTAGTTCCCCTGGTTAATTGTTCTCACATTTAGGAGTTTCTCCTTAGTTCCGGGTTGCTTCTCTCCTTGATGAGCTTCCATCCGTTGTTTCTTGTTCTGACCTCAGGGACTTTGGAGAAGAGCTTGATACACACACCTCCCCCCCACCTCTTCTTTGTGGCATGGCAGCCCCTGAGATATCGGAACCTGTCATGGCACCTGCCCTATTGACATTGTAAGGGCTTTTTAAAAAATTTAAAACACCACACACACACACACACACACACACACACACCCCGGCAGAAGACACTCTGCAGAATTGCTAAAGCATTGAAAGAATGAGGCTGGAAAACCAGGAGATTTCCCCAGGAGAAGAAAACATTGGGGAGATAAGAAGCAAGGATTCTGGGCCAAGCCGTCCTTTGGAGGTCGATTCATCCACCGGGTTCTTTCCATGATTTCCAGGCTTTGGAACACGCGGACGCTTTTCTTTTCCCGTTCCCTGGCCTCCCATCCTTTTCCTCCATTTGCATTCCCTTCTTCTCCGTTTCCCATGGAAATAGCTGTTGACCCTGTGCAATAGAGCTGTGCCATTTCTCCCTTTGGCTGAGAAGTACAGGAGGCCCCATCTGGGTGTCTCCGTTTCTTCTCCTCCAGCCTCTTTCCACACATTTCTCCCTGGGTCTCTGAGCTTTCCCAGCCAAGTGTGTATTGAACAAGTTTGCTCTGTCTCCCTTGTTTTTTTTTTTTTTGGGGGTGGGGGGAACGTGTGCAGGAAAGATAACAAGGATAAAGGCAACGGGGCACCCACAGAATCAACCCAACAGTGGCCCTGGACTCTCAGAGGCAAAGGGATGTTTCAAGTGACATTGACCTGAAGGAAGCATGTCACACCGTAGCAGAATAACAAGAGTTAGAAGGGACCTCGGAGGTCCTCTAGTCCAACCCCCTGCTCAGGCAGGAGACCCTATACCATTTCAGACAAATGGTTGTCCCATCTCTTCTTTAAAACCTCCAGTACGCTCCCACAGAGAGGGCCTCCTCAGGGTGCCACCGGTCAAAGAATGCCGACTGGTGGCCCCCAGGGGGAGGGCGTTCCGGATTTATGGAACCATCTTCCGGTCGAGCTCCGGATGGCGCCTGATCTCCGCTCCTTCCGGCGCGATCTTAAAACCTACCTTTTTGAACAAGCTGGCCTGGCCTGATGGGATGGGGTTGGGTTTTATAAATTGATCTTAATTTTTTAATCTGTATTAATTTATTACGGGCATGGCTGTTTAATTATTTTTTAATTTTTGTATCTTTGTTTTTTTATTATGTATTGCCCTGTTCACCGCCCTGAGTCCTTCGGGAGAAGGGCGGTATACAAATTAAATTAATAATAATAATAATAATAATAATAATAATAATAATAATAATATAATAATAATAATAATAATAATAATAATAATAATATTGTTCTAGCTGTCAGGAAGTTTCTCCTTAGTTCTAGGTTGCTTCTCTCCTTGATTAGTTTCCAACTGTTGCTTCTTTTCCTGCCTTCAGGCGCTTTGTAGAATAGTTTGACCCCTCCCCCTTCTTTGTGGCAGCCCCTTAGATTTTGGAAGACAGTTATCAAATCACACCTACTACTTTTTATCAAACTAGACAGACTCAATTTTTGCAACTGCTCTTTATATGTTTTAGCTTCCAGTCCCCTGATCTTCTTCGCTGCTAACCACATAACGCCTTTAACCAGGAGCGTTTGCAATCTGTTGGCTTGTAAACCATGGTTTAATTATTATTATTTTTTTTAAAAAAAAAAAGTTTAAAAAGATGTTGAGGCCTTAGAAAGAGTGCAGAGAAGGGCAACAAAGGCGATCAGGGGTCTGGAGGCTAAACCATACAGTACAGTGAACGATTGAGGGAACTAGGTTTGTCTAATATAAGGAAGAGAAGGACTGGGAGGGGACAGTGTGACATGATAGCATGTTTTATTTTATTTTATTTTTTTATTTTTATTCCATTTATATCCCGCCCTTCTCCGAAGACTCAGGGCGCTTACAAGCTTAGCAGTAGCCTTCATTCTATGTATATGCCTGCTTATTAGGGCTTTCACACACACCCCAAGCGGCATTATTACAAAGTCAGCTTAATTGCCCCCAACAATCTGGGTCCTCATTTTACCTACCTCGGAAGGATGGAAGGCTGAGTCAACCTTGAGCCTGGTGGGACTCGAACCTGCACTAATTGCAGGCAGCTGGCGTTACTTAAGGAGGCATTAGCCCACTGCTCCACCAAGGCTCCAATATTTGAGGGGCTGCCACAGAGAAGGGGGGGCGGTCAACTTATTCTCCAAAGCACCTGAAGGCAGGACAAGAAGCAACGGATGGAAACTAATCACAGAGAGAAGCAACCTAAAATTAAGGAGGAATTGTTTGACAGTGAGAACAATTGACCAATGGAAACCCTTGCCTCCAGAAATTGTGGATGCTCCATCACTGGAGGCGTTTAAGAAGAGGCTGGACAACCATTTTTTCCAGGACGGTATAAGATCTCTTGCTTCAGCGGGGGGTTGGACTAGAAGACCTCCAAGGTCCCCTCCAGCCCTGTTATTCTATGTTCTATGGTTAATATTAAGAGGTTTTCTTGGCATGTCATGCGAATCCTCTCTTTGACTTAGCGTACGATTCAGAGCATTGCACCGGCTGGTTAATTCAGCCACCCAATCTTCCCTCAGATTTCTTTTTTTTATAATTAGGAACGGTATAAGAAAATGGCAGGCCACCCAGATGTATAAATCATAAATTCTGTCTCTCCTTTGCAGGGTAAAGGGGAAAAAAAAACAACGCACAGACCCCAAAACAATTTATTTTGTATCAGATGCAAGAAGGGTATTAAATTTTTTGGGCACAGCATGAAAGCACCTTTTCATTCCAAGTTGCTTATTTGGTAATCTGTTTCCTGGACGTAGGCGGTCAATTTTGAGCTTTACATGCACCTCTTCGAGTGGCGAAGTTGTCCGTAAACACAGCCACAATTCTACCCATGGTGACAGCTCAGCTACCCATTTTTGACACGCTATTTTAAACGGCGGTGACTGTCACCATAGTTAGCAGCCAGAACCAAGGCAAGGTGTAATGTATTGTGGTTCCCCCCCCCCACCAAAAAAATGGAAAGACAATGGTTGTGTTTTGCTTGAAAATTCTAGAAATAATACTCCATATAACTAGGGGGAGTTCAGGCCTGCAGATTTACTTAGTGGAAGTATTTGTATACTCCCCTAATCCAATACTAGCGATAGAAGAGAACGTTTGTGGAAACCTTGACGCTTTCTGAGCTTGGTTGTTTTCTTGCAGACATTTCATGACCCAACTAGTGACATCATCAGTGCTAGAAGGGAGTGGGGTTTGTGGAGAGAAGGAGGAGGAGGAGGAGAAGGAAGACTGGGCCCTTGGTGCTTTCTGAGCTTGGTGTTTTTCTTGCAGACATCAGTGATAGAAGGGAGGGGGGGTTGTGGAGAGGAGGGAGGAGGAGGAAGAAGAGGAGGAGGAGGAGGAGGACTGTGAGGTCCTCTTGCAGACATTTCATTACCGCACTAGGTAACATCATCAGCGCTGGAAGGAAGTGGGGACTTTGCCGCATGCAGTAAAAGCTACCTTCGGTTGTGTTAACCCGGCTAGAGCCGCCATCTCATCTCGTGTAGCAGCCCGGGAGAGACCTGCATAAAGAAAACGGCTTTGCTGGCTTCGTGGAAAACAAAGAGGGAAGAGCGCAGGAAGGACTTCCAAAGCGCTGGAGCTTTTCCAGCCAAGGACCTCCTTTGAGTCCAGGGTCCTTGTCAAGGTTTGGGGACCTTAAGCGGTGATTGCGCAACCTGGCTGGGGAAAGGAGGGGATCGGCTTAGGCTGAACCCCAACCTTTGCTCCAATTCGACCCGGGAGAGGGAAGAAAACAACCTCGGTGCCAGGGCGGGTGGGAAGCCTTGACTCCGCTCTTGAGTGAAGTCAGGCGCTTTCTGCACAGCCTCAAGGCAGTTCTGCTTATCAAAACCACTTCGGTTCAAGAGGTTGAAGGCCAAGCGGTTCAAAGCCTCGGAATCCGAAGCAGGAAACCCCTTTCGGGGTGTTGGGGGTGGGGGTGGAGGTTTTGGTGCTGAGTTCTAAATCGGATCGGGTTGAATTTCTGATCGGATTGGACCCCTTCGCGCCCAAGCCGGGCCCCGCTTCGCGCACCTCCGGGAAGGGAAAGTTGAAGGACGACAACAACACAAACAAAATCCAATGGGAGGCACCTTGAGTGAGCGAGCTAAGGGTGGAGAGGAACAAGCCCGGAGGAGATGGAGGTTTATCCTGGCAAATCTGACTCGAATTAAATGGGCCTTTCCATCATCGCTTTGCTAATCTAGCACGCATTAGTCATGGTGGTTTGCGGGAGCGGTGGGGGGATAAAACATGCGTTATGGCGTGGCTGGTCTTAGCTCCTTCTTGCTTGCACCGTGCTATCCTGGGGTTTCCTGGTCTTTGTTCCTCTCAATGGCTCGTTCTTTTCCCTTCGTTCCGAGGAGCAGCGATGCCCACGTCTTACCAAAGTTTCAGAGTTGTATTTTACCAATTTAACTTTCAGTCTGAAAAATCTAGGAGAATCAAATCTGTGTCAGGTGGATTGGCCAGAGTGAACCCCTCCTGTTTTCCCTCCCTCCCTCCCTCCTTCCTTCCTTCCTTCCTTCCTTCCTTCCTTCCTTCCTTCCTTCCTTCCTTCCTTCCTTCCCTCCTTCCTTCTTTCCTTTCCTTCTTTCCTTCCTTCCCTCTTTATTCCAACCTTTCTTTCTTTCTTTCTTTCTTTCTTTCTTTCTTCTTTCTTTCTTTCTTTTCTTTCTTTCTTTTCTTTCTTTCTTTCTTTCTTCCTCCTTCTCTCTCTTTATTCCAACCTTCCTCCCTCCTCCTTTATTCCAACCTTCCTTCCTTCTTCCCTCCCTCTTTATTCCTTCCTTCCTTCCTTCCTTCCTTCCTTCCTTCTTCCTTCCTTCCTTCCTTCCTCCTTCCTTCCTTCCTTCCTTCCTTCCTTCCTTCCTTCCTTCCTTCCAACCTCCCTCCCTCCCTCCCTTTATTCCAACCTTCCTTCCTTCCTTCCTCCCTCCCTCTATTCCAACATTCCTTCCTTCCTTCCTCCCTCCCTCCCTTTATTCCAACCTTCTTCCTTCCTTCCTTCCTTCCTTCCTTCCTTCCTTCCTTCCTTCCTTCCTTCCTTCCTTCCTTCCTTCCTTCCTTCCTTCCTTCCCTCCCTTTATTCCAACCTTCCTTCTTTCCTTCCTCCCTCCCTCCCTCTATTCCAACCTTCCTTCCTTCCTCCCTCCCTCCTTCCCTTATTTCAACCTTCCTTTCTTCCTCCCTCCCTCCCTCCCTTTATTCCAACCTTCCTTCCTTCCCTCCCTCCCTCTTTCTCTCTCTCAACTGGCAACAGCAGACCTGAGAACTTCCAGAATTTTATCCTAATGGCATTGCCTCAAACTCCCAAAGTTTACTGCCCACTTTTAATGATGTGCCGGGTTATTTATGGCATTGCACAATGCCTCTGCGGGTGAATTAATGCACCTCTTTCAAGACCATCATTGTCACAGACCGATTAAAAAAAAAAACCTGGAACTGCTTGAGTCAGGCCTGCAGTGCAGCAGTGTAACGTGTAGTTCACCAGAAGAGCAGGAAGATCCATTTCTAGCAAAAACATCACAACGCCGGCTTCCTTCCTGTCCTGACCTTACCCTCCTCCTACCCGTCTCTCTGTGTCTCCTTCTCTTTCTTTCTTTTTTTTTTTAATGCCCAATATTGTTGCCATCCCTCCAGGAAAAGGGAAAGAGC
>CM044368.1:4922466-4973861 GCA_024294585.1 Vipera latastei | reverse complement strand
GGAAGAGAGAGAGAGAGAGAGAGAGAAGGAAGAGAGAAGAGGGAGAAGGAAGAGAAAGAAAGAAGAGAGGGAGGAAGAGAGAGAAAGAAGTGAGAGGGAGAAGGAAGAGAGAGAAAGAAGAGAGGGAGGAAGAGAGAGAAAGAAGCGAGAGAGGGAGAAGGAAGAGAGAAAGAGAGAGAGAGGGCCCTTTTGATGACTGATGGGCTTGATTTATTGGACTCAGGTTTTAATTCACAAACCAGCTGTGCTCCTCGTTCCCTTCCAAATCGGATAAAAGAGTATGCCATCAATTTGAGCGTTTTCCCCAAAACACACACACACCAGATCCCCTACCCCCCCAGTCTCTCCCCCCCCCCCCGCTTCCACTATTTCATTACCAATAAGATCCCCTGCAATATTTGCTGGCATTTAGCTGCCATTCCCTTTTATGGGGGAGGGGGCTTTCCCTCTTTACACTGCCCCCCCCCCACCTTTCCAATGAAAGGAGAGGTTGAAGAAGCCAGGCCTGGGACTATTGCTTATGTAGTCTACAGCCCTGGCTATCTTATCACCGGGTAAAAGATCCTTCGTTGACGCACCTGGACACACACACACACACACACACACCCAAAAAACCAGCCCCCCCCTCCCCCCTTCCCTTTGAAATCTTCCGAATATCAGAATGGAGCATTTTCTTAAGGGTGGGATTTGAGACTTGAGAGCCCGGATCGAATAATACAGGGAGGAGAGAAGGATCAAACCGAAGGGGGTGTGTGTGTGTGTGGGGGGTGGGGTTTCTCTTCTCTCTCCCCCCCCATTTTTTAATTTTTTTTTAGACTCTCATGCCTGAGAGGGAGAAAGATCTTTCTCCTCTGGGGCACGTAGGAAGATGTCCCCCCCCCTCCGTCCCCGGGGTGGGGGTGGTTTCCGTGCGTTGCTAAGTTGAGCCCTGTTTTTCGCATTGCTTTGAAGACCCGCTTTTTTATGGGAAAAACAGGAGCGAAATACACATCTAGTGTATTTTAAGTACCAAGAGGAGATGGATAACATGGGAAGGAATGCATAGTTGTGGAGGAATGAAAGGAGGCCCCCCCCCCCCCTCCGCAGCCATAGGGAATAATAGCTGATCCTAAGGACTGTCTTCACCTTCTGGGGGAATGGTGAGTGGGCTGAACATTTAGGCACAGTGCTCTCTCTCTCTCTCTTTCTTTCTTTCTTTCTTTCTCTCTCGTTCTTTCTTTCTCTCTCTTTATTTCTTTCTCTCTCTCTCTCGTTCTTTCTTTTCTTTCTTCCTTCCTTCCTTTTTCTCCCCCTCTCTCCTCTCTTTCTTTCTTTCTCTTATTTCTTTTCTCCCTTGCCCTTCTTTCATTTCTTACTCCTTCCTTCCTTTGTCTATCTTGCTATCTTCCTCTCTCTCTTTCTTTTCTCTCTCTCTTCCTTCCTTATTTCTCCCCCTTCTCTCTTTCTTTTTCTCTCTCTTTCTTACTCTCTCTCCCTCCCTCCCTTCCTTCCTTTTTCTGTCTTGCTATCTCCCTCTCTCTTTTCCTTTCTTTTCTCTCTCTCTCTCTCTCCCTTCCTTCTTTCTTCCCCTTCTCTCTCTCTCTCTTTCTTTCTTTCTTTCTTTCTTTCTTTCTTTCTTTCTTTCTTTCTTTCTTTCTTTCTTTCTCTTTCTTTCTTACTCTCTCTCCTCCCTCCCTCCCTCCCTCCCTCCCTTCTTCTTTCCTTTTTCTGTCTTGCTGTCTTCCTTTCTCTCTCTCTTTCTTTTTCCTCCCTCCCTCCCTCCCTCCCTCCCTCCCTTTCTTTTCTTTCTTTCTCTTTCATCCCACCTTTGTTCTTTTTACAAATAGCTGAAGGCGGCGAACACCTCCAAAGTTTAAGTTTATTGAATTTATATACCGCCCTTTTCCCATAGGACTCAGGGCGGTTTACAAGGTAATTAAAAATGTCAATACAATACAAAAGTTAAAAACAATTAAAAATAATTAAATTTAATCCCTGAAAAATATAAAAACCCCAATTAAAAACTCTCAGCTTGGGCTGGAAAGCTCAAAGAGCCAGGTCTTCAAGTCCCGGCTGAATGAACGAAGGTCGGGGGCAGTCCTAAGCTCCGCGGGCAGCTGGTTCCACAGGGCAGGTGCACCCACTGAGAAGGCCCTCCCCCTGGGTGTTATCCGCCAACACCTTCCTACTCCTTTTCCCCGCAGCAACAGCCCTGCGAGGTGGGTTGTGTCCAGAGAAAAGGATTGGCCCACAGTCATTCTGCTGGCTTTCACGGCTAAGGCAGGGCTAGAATTCAGTCTCTAGCCCAAAGTCATCCAGGCAGCTTTCATGACCAAGGTGAGAACTTAAACTCATGGTCTCCTGTTTTGTAGCCTGCTGCCTTAACCCTAGATCAGACTGGCTCTTCTTTATATTTTCTCCTGGACTCCACAAGCCATAACTTAAAGAAAAGGTAAGAATTGGGCAGTCCTAGTCTCTCTTCTCACCTCCCTTCTTCATCTTCTCCTAGAGCGTGCTGATGGACATCATTCCTCTCCTCTATAGCTTCTCCAAACATTCCTCTTCTATCCGTGATGTGAGAATAGAACAGAACAGAATAGAATATGGAACGGAACAGAAGAGAAGAGAAGAGAAGAGAAGAGAAGAGAAGAGAAGAGAAGAGAAGAGAAGAGAAGAGAAGAGAAGAGAAATAGAATAGATGAATAGAATAGAATAGAATAGAGAATAGAATAGAATAGAATAGAATAGAATAGAATAGAATAGAATAGAATAGAATAGAATAGAATAGAATAGAATAGAAATAGAATAGATGAATAGAATAGAATAGATGAATAGAATAGAATAGAATACAGAATAGAATAGAATAGAATAGAATAGAATAGAATAGAATAGAATAGAATAGAATAGAATAGATGAATAGAATAGAATAGAGAATAGAATAGAATAGAATAGAATAGAATAGAATAGAATAGAATAGAATAGAATAGAATAGAATAGAATAGAATAGAATAGAATAGAACAGGGAATGGAGAATGGAATGGAATGGAATATGAAATGTAATATGGAATGGTATATGGAATAGAATGGAATGGAATAGAATAGAATACAATAAGGAGTAGAGTAGAATAGAATACATTAGAATAGAGTAGAGTAGAATTAGAATAGAGTAAAATAGAATAGAGCATAGAGTAGAATAGAATAAATAGAATTGAGTAGAGTAGAATAGAATACATTAAAATAGAATAGAATAGAACAGAACAAAATAATTATTAGAATAGAATAGAATAAGAATTATTAGAATAGAATAGAATAGAACAGAACAAAATAAGAATTAATAGAATAGAATAGAATAGAATAGAATAGAATAGAATAGAATAGAATAGAATAGAATAGAATATCTTTACTGTCATTGTGTAACTCACAACGAAATTAAGTGCTGTCCACAGTGCACACTACACACAAGTAAAAACCACAAATAACATACATTATATACACACATCCTTCACATTCTCTTCACTACCGCGCTGCCCCTAATATTGCACTTCAAAGGTTTCACTCTGCAGGACATTCTAATTTCAGTGTCCTCTCCCTCCATCTGAAATCTCTCCGGCTCTTCCATAAAGGGGGAAAAGTCAAAACGTTGCAAAGTAGGATTGTGGGGCAGGGGGGAAGAGAAAGCTTTAAGGCATTCTTTTCTATTGAGATTTGAATTTGTCCCCTCTCTCACCAAGGTTATTCTTCTTGAGTTTTTTTTTTAACCTGTCTTAAGTTGGAATGGGCCCCACGCTACTGTGATGAGACCTCCAATGGGTCAAGACGGTTGATGTTCTCCAGCCTCCTGGCCTCCTCATCACTGGGACCACACCTCCCTCTCTCTCTCTCTCTCTCTCTCTCTCTCTCTCTCTCTCTCTCTCTCTCTCTCTCTCCATCCCCACCCCCTTTGATCTTGACATCTTGACGTACCAACCTGGAAAGAGGGGAAACCCTGCCCCGACACCCATCATATGGGACCTATTTTTATTGACCTCCCAGCTCCAGGTGTTTCCTGGACAAAGAAGCAGAAGAAACCAAAAGCCGGGCTTCAAATGGAAACGCGTCCTAGCTCACCTTCCTCTCATTATCACCGCTGCCACCATTGGCAAATTTGGCGGGCGGGAGGGAAGCAGTTCTAAAAGAGGATCTTCCTCCAAGTCGTTTGTGTGTGTGTGTGTGTGTGCGCGCGCGCGCACGCGTCTATGTGTTTGTGTGTGTGTGTGTGTGTGTGTGTGTGCCTCCTAACAATCTGCTGCTGTCTTCCTGTCCTCAAAATGGAAGAGCGAATGGAGACCGCCGGTACAAGTCTGTGCCTGTTCTCCATTACGGCTCCATTGGGGCCAGAATTTGATCGTGGCTGTGCCAGATCTAAGACTATATATTTATTTATCCATGCAGGCCATTGCTCTTTGTTTCCATTATGTTCAGTCAGAGGAGGTTGAGTAGGAACTGATCTCCCTTCAGCTCATGCGCTTCAAAGACAAAGCGAAATGAGATAAAATGGTATATTTTTTTTTGGCCGGGGGTGGGGTGGTGGGGAAGAGAGGAATAGGTAAGGGAGATTAATTTCTCATCTTCCTTTGCTGCTCCTCACCCCCACCCACCCATCCAGCCTAGCTGACTTCATCTCTAACTCCCAGATCGTGCCAAGATTCACTCGGAGGGAGCCTTCTCCAGCTGCAAATGAAAAAAAACAGTTTGAAAGACAGAGGAATTATCAAAAGAAAGACCGTCTATCTGGCTGAAACAATGCACAGAATTGATGTCTTCTCCCTTCTTCGTCGTCTTTCCAGGATTCCTATTGATTACAGCTATTTATTATTATTATTATTTTTATCTCTCTCTCTCTCAAGCAACCCATACCTTCCACAGGTGATTGGCCGCTTCTGCTTTCCTTCCACACAACCTCGTCTTTTCCAAACGGACCCAGTTGGGCGGGTCCCAAAATAAGCTAAAAAAAACGATCCTGGGTTGTATCAACAAGAGGCATAGAATCAACATCACGTGAAGGATTAAGTACCGCTTTGTAAAGCCTTAGTTAAGGCCACACCCGGAATGCTGCGTCCAGTTTTGGTCACCACCTTACAAAAAAGATGTTGAGACTTTGGGGGGGGGGGAAAGAAGTGCAGAGAAGAGCAACTAAGATGATTAAAGGCCTGGAGACTAAAACATATGAAGAACAGTTGCCGGAGTTGGGAATGGCTAATGTAGAGAAAAGAAAGACTAGGGGTGACATGATAGCATCTTCCAGTATTTGAGGGACTGCTACAAAAGACGGGGGAGGGGGGGAAACTAATTTTCCAAAGCACCAGAAGGCAGGACAAGGAGCAACGGATGGAAACTATTCAAGGAGAGAAACAACCTGGAACTAAGGAGGAATGTCCTGACAGTGAGAACAATAAACCAGTGGAATGACTTTTGCCTTCAGATGTTGTGGGTGCTCCATCACTGGAGGCTTTTGAGATGAGATTGGACAACCGTTTGTATGGAATGGTATAGGGCAGGGGCCTTCAAATTTGGCCTTTTGATGACTTGTGGACTTCAACTCCCAGAATTCCTCAGTGGCTCAGTGGGTTAGGACGCTGAGCTTGTCGATCAGAAGGTCGGCAGTTTGGCAGGTCGAATCCCGAGTGCCGCGTAGCACAGTGAGCGCCTGTTACGCGTCCCGGCTTCTGCCAACCTAGCAGTTCGAAAGCATGTAAAAATGCAAGTAGAAAAATAGGGACCTCTACGGTGGGAAGGTAACAGCGTTCCGTGCGCCTTTGGCGTCTAGTCATGCCGGCCACATGACCACGGAGACGTCCTCGGACAAGCGCTGGCTCTTCGGCTTTGAAACGGAGATGAGCACCGGCCCCTAGAGTCAGAAACGACTAGCACGCATGTGCGGGGGAACCTTTACCTTTTAAGGGGCCTTCAATCTTGGCCTTTTGATGACTTGTGGACTTCAACTCCCAGAATTCCTCAGCCAGCGACCCTGGCTGAGGAATTCTGGGGGTTGAAGTCCACAAGTCATCAACGGGCCAAGTTTGAAGACCCCCTGGTATAGGGTCTCCTGCTTGAGCAGGGGGTTGGGACTAGAAGACCTCCAAGTTCCCTTCCTGCTCTATTCTGATTGTTATTGGGTTTTCCAGTTTAGCATTAGGTCACTCTAGTCAACTTGGCTCATCAGGAAACTGATTCCTACATTCCAACTGCGGGAATGGCAAGATGCCAAGGATTCGGATCCTTGCCAGCCCACCAATTACGGAACCATCCAACCGATACGGACCAGATTTTTGCAAGCTGTAGAAAGCTAGGCTATGCGCATGTGCGAGGCAGGGATACAGTCTGGAGAAAAAGCATCTTCTCCTTCAGTTTTGCAAAAAGCCAAATGCTGTTTTAAACACCTCTGTTGAATGAATGCATTGAGTGGCGTCTCTCATTTGTCATTTTTTTTTTTTTTTGATCCACAGGAGAGTCCTTGAGCTTTGCGGACGATTTACTCTCTGGCCTTGGGACCGCCTGCGTTGCTGCTGGGAGAACTCATGGGGACAGCCAAGACAGTCAAGAAATGTACTCCGTCATTTTCAAATGCTTGGAACCTGATGGATTGTACAAGTAAGCAAAGGGAAGGCAGGGACGGCGGGAGGCAACTCAAGGAAGACTCAATAACCTGGGCCAAAGGAGTCTAAAGGTCGAATCATGGTAACTGGGATCAAACCTTGTTAACCTGAGACGTTTCGTTGCCCATCCAGGCAACTTCATTAGCTAGGTAGAGAGTCTGAGGGTTATCGGAAGGTACCAACTCTTGCAAAATCAACTTTAGAGGGTTTCTCTGACATACTGCAAGCCTTTGGGTTGGGGGTGGGTGGGGGGAGAAACCCCTGAAGTTGGTGTGGAAACCCCTGAAGCAAGTGTTGGTACATTCCAGCAACTCTTTGACTCTCTGCCTAACTAATTTTGCAGTGACTGATGAAGTTGCTTGGTTGAGCGGTTCAGATTAACAAAGTTTGGTCCAGTTGTCATGACTCAACCTTTAGACATGGATGGAGGGAGGGTTAGAAGGGGAAATGAGGCAAACAGTTCTCCTTTGTGTAAAAACGAACGTTGTGCTGCATCTAGCAAGACCAAGTCTGGGTGGCAATAGCCCCAAGAATTTGAAGGCAAAAACACAGTGTCCTGGTGACTAAGATTCTCAGCAAAAAGTAAACTTTAAATACATCAGCTTTGGCTCACAGATGCTATCTTCTTGTGTCTTGGGATTACAGTTCCCATCATGCAGTTAACTCTAACCCAGGAGTCCATACATGTTTAAGATTCCCTACTGGCCAAAGAGTCATGTCTATTGCGGGAAGGGTCAAAACATTTGGGAGACAGAATGCACAATTCTGGTCTTCTGGCATTTGAAAGGAGAGATCCAGAAGGTTGTTGGAAGCTGATTAGAAGACCAGTTCATATTTTAATCAATCCAAACCCTGGCTTAAAGGAAGGAAGTCTGTGTTAAGTGTATTGGTCCTCCATTCGTCAAAGGGGTGGGCAAGTTGAAGCAGTCCTTTGAAAATAGGAGGAAATGAACTGTTCCCAAAGGTTTTGTTTTTTTTTTCCCCAGGAGGCAACCGGACTTTCTCGTTTTTCCTTTGAAGGCGTTTCGCTTCTCATCCCAGAAGCTTCTTCAGCTCTGACTGGATGGTGGGGAAATGGAAGGATTTGTACTCCTTGCAGACGGCTGGTCGTTTGCATCTTTTAGAGAGTCGTTGAGGCCATTTGGATGAGAAGCCAAACGTCTTCAAAGAAAAACAAGGAAGTCCCGTTGTCTCCTGAAAAAGCACTTTTGGGACAACCATGACCTGGATGACGGAGAACCTCCATAGACATTGAGGAAATTGACTTCTATGAGACAGAGCTTCCCTTTCATCCACTGAGTTCTCATTCTACCTTTAGCCTCAAAGAAGAATGTCAGTGTTCAAAGGTCGAAGCAACTGAGTTGCCCATAAATTAGGAAAGCCACTTTCTTATCTTCAGGTAGTAGAACATCTTGGTCCACCGGTCCTGTCTTTTTTCAGCATGGACACCCAAGATCATCTGAAGGAGAGATGTCTATGGAGATTCTCCATCATCCAGGTCATGGTTGTGCCCCCCCCCCAGGTGCTTCTTCCAAAAAAGCAACTGGCTTTTCTTGGTTTTCGCTTGGACATTCAGAACTGAAGAAGCTTCTTGGATGAGAAGCGAAACGTCTTCCAGCAAAGCCCAAGAAAGTCCAGCTGCCTTTGGAAAAAGCACCCCCTTGGGCGAAGAGGAGAAGCTGAAGGTGAAACATGGGACCTTCTGCGCAGAAAGTGTTTTGTCCAACACTCAACTCAAATGGTTGAGGAAGAGAACTTCTGAGCAAGCATCAGCAGAAGATGCAAAGGGCCACTAACCTGTAATGGAACAACATACAGGTTGTAAGGGTGAAGCTCCTATCCCCAGGAACCCATGCTCAAAAATAGGACAAGGTCTCTGCTTTCACGATCCAGGCTGTAGGATCCAAAAAACCCTGACAGTGTGACATTCTGATCTACACAGAGATCGGGCCAACCCATTTTTGCTTGCCTCCTTCCACTACCCCCACTTCCCTGGGTGTCTCTCTTGCAACTTATTTGCTTTTCCACTTCTTGAAAGAAAGCATCTTTCCTTGGAAGCTGTTGAAGCTGTCGACAATTCCACGGAGTGGTTGTGTTTTGAAGTTGCCTGTCAGGCAGACACGTGCATGCTGAGTTGTGCATTCCCCGAAAACTGCTCCATCCCTTCTTTGGATAACACAACCCAAAGGCCAAGTTTGGGAGTTGAGTAACCTCTTTCATCCCCTCTTTGCAAATTCCACAAATATTATTTAACATCCTGGGCTGTTTGCATTGTCCACATCTGGACTTACCTAAGCAATTGGTCCCTGCAGTTGATTAAGACTTTCCCTTCCCTCGCACATGTTTCCTTCCTTAGATCTTCACCCAGCTTGTGGCTTCTGAGAAGAAACAAACAAACGGAGCCTGATGGATTTTGTAGCTGTTTCAGCATCTGACATTTTGAAAAAACCAATAAAAATCTTTCTTTCTTTCTTTCTTTCTTTCTTTCTTTCTTTCTTTCTTTCTTTCTTTCTTTCTTTCTTTCTTTCTTTCTTTCTTTCTTTCTTTCTTTCTTTCTTTCTTTCTTTGCCAAATAGATAATCTCTCTTGTGTCCATTTGCCCATCGGGGTTTTAAGGCTAGGTAGGATATCCATGTTTGGACTTTGAAATATTTTTGGAGGAGAAGGAGGAGGAAGAGGAGGAGGAGGAGGAGGAGGAGGAAGAAGAAGAGGAGTCACTCAGCCGGCTTTCTCACCGTCTCCTGGTGATTGGCCCCAAATCACTCAGCTGTCTTTCATGCCTAAAACGGGACTAGAACTCACCGTCTCCCACTTTCTAGCCCAACGCCTAAACCACTAGACCAAACTTCCTCCTGCGGAAGTGGAAAAAAAAAGTTTCTAACACTTTCTTTCTCTTTTCCATTTGCTTGGCGTTTATTCTCATTTCGGGACGAAAGATCCTTTGCCGGCATGTGTTTTTTTTTAAAAATAAAAATAAAAAATGAAGCTGTTGGCAATTATCTGTCTAGCCACCAGCTGTACCAAGGAGCTGTGTGTGCTGGATTCATCTCTTGGGTGGAAGATAAATCAGGTTAGATAGGGAGGTGGCTTGAAAGAATAAGCAGAGAAGACAAATTAGCCAGTGTTTAGAAGTTCTGTAGAGGAGAGATAACATGGATTCTTCTTGCTTTTCTTTTTTTTTCCCCTCCCTCCCCCCTCTCTCTACCGCTTCTCTGGAAATAATAGCCAGGGAAAGGTTGGTGGGAGAGAATAAAACACGGGTATTTATCTGCCTAGTCCTTCGATAAGGGTCCATTGATTGATAACCCCAAACTGGAACGGCATTCATCCTTCCCTTTCTCATTCTGCTTCTTCCCAACCTCCCCCATGAATAGTAAGCTCATGCAATTAAATAAATCTTTCCTAATCCTAGATCTCTCCAAAAGAAGGAGGGGGGACTGGAGAAGACGCTCTCTAAGCCAGACAGCTAAGAAGAAACCCCCCCCCCTCAAAAATAAAAGGGTGGGTGGGTGTGGAACAGTGGCTTTGTTTTCTTTCTAACTTGCAAAAAATCATCATCCTCAGGAGCCAGTTTGGCCTGGCTTAGGTTAAGGCATGGGGCTAGAAAGCGGGAGATGGTGAGTTCTAGTACCATCTTAGGTCTGAAAGTGGCTTGGGTGACTTTGGGCCAATCACCAGGAGACGGTGAGTTCTAGTCCTGCCTTAGGCATGAACGCCGGCTGGGTGAGTTTGGGCCAATCACCAGGAGACGGTGAGTTCTAGTCCTGCCTTAGGCATGAACGCTGGCTGGGTGAGTTTGGGTCAATCACCAGGAGACGGTGAGTTCTAGTCCTCCCTTAGGCATGAAAGCTGACTGGGTGACTTTGGGCCAATCACCAGGAGACGGTGAGTTCTAGTCCTTCCTTAGGCATGAACGCTGGCTGGGTGACTTTGGGCCAATCACCAGGAGACGGTGAGTTCTAGTCCTGCCTTAGGCATGAATGCTGATTGGGTGACTTTGGGCCAATCACCAGGAGACGGTGAGTTCTAGTTCTGCCTTAGGCATGAACGCCGGCTGGGTGACTTTGGGCCAATCACCAGGAGACGGTGAGTTCTAGTTCTGCGTTAGGCATGAACGCCGGCTGGGTGACTTTGGGCCAATCACCAGGAGATGGTGAGTTCTAGTCCTGCCTTAGGCATGAACGCTGGCTGGGTGACTTTGGGCCAATCACCAGGAGACGGTGAGTTCTAGTTCTGCCTTAGGCATGAACGCCGGCTGGGTGACTTTGGGCCAATCACCCAACCGTTCTTCATCATGTTTTAACCTTCCAGTCCCCTAATCATCTTCCTTGCTCTTCTCTGTACTCTTTCTAGAGTCTCTTTGGCAATCATCTTTAGGGCCGATGCCTGTCCCTTTTGCAATGGATAAAACGTGGAAGAACTGCAAAGGGATTATTGCAACGTTGGCTTTCATTTCCCAGACCGCACATTTCTTGGAACTGGTTTAAGAGATTCATTTCCTCGGGGCATAGGGACGTCGGTGTGTCAGGGCTGTGTAGAACGAACACAAACCCCCCCCCCCAAAACCACAGCTCTTCCTTAGGTCTCCGAATTGCAACGTGTGCTGTTGGGCTGGAATCAATGCACCATGCAGAGAGTCCTCCTCCTCCTTATCCTTTGGCAAACAAATGCCCCACGTGTGCCAACCTTAGTAAGAAATCCTCTTTGAAAGTTATCTCCAGAAGGGACAAGGGATTCCAGTCGGGGTTTCCTTCCTCCAGTTTCTCTTGGGACTGTTAGAAATCTTTGGATGTGTGGTGGACTCATTTACCATTGACCTTCGGAACCCAGGACGTGCCAGCGATGGACTGTGCAGAATGTAAACGATAGCTCATCCTAAATTTGGAGCGGTAGAGCTAAAGGTTTTGCATTTTCAAAAGTCTGGGCCAGGCCTGTCAGTGTCCAAAAGGAGATCTCTGCCTTTCCAATGGTTAAAGGAGACACGGGGACCACCTAAAACCATGACGATGTTGACGTACAGAAATGGCGCTGTTGCACGGCCTGTTTTGCACATACACACACGCCCATAGGTTGGTCTTTTGGAGACGTCTGGCAAAATGTATTCTCTGCTTCCAGTTGGAAGGGATCGGGCAACTCCACACAACTCTGAATGTGCTTTAGAATAGAATAGAGCTGGAAGGGACCTTGGAGGTCTTCTAGTCTAGCCCCCTGCTCAAGCAGGTGAACCTATACCATCTCAGACAAGTGACTGTCTAGTAGTCCCTTCTTAAAAACCTCCAGTGATGGAGCGCCCACGATTTCTGGTGGCAAGCTGTTCCACTGGTTGATTGTCCTCACTGTCAGGATGTTTCTCCTTAATTCCAGGTTGCTTCTCTCCTTGATCAGTTTCCAACCATTGTTTCTCATCCTTCCCTCTGGTGCTTTGGTGAACAACCTGCCCCCCTCTGCCTTGTGGCAGCCCCTCAGATACTGGAACGCTGCTATCATGTCTCCCCTCTTTCTTCCTTTCTTTAGACTAGCCAAACCCAAGTCCCGCAGCTGTTCTTCATATGTTTTAGTCTCCAGGCCTTGGATCATCTTAGTTGAGGTCTTCCTTCAGACATTTTGCTGGATATTTCCGTAGCTACTAAGTTTGATGCAACGTTACAGAGGTGGCTGTTTTAACCTTCACTTCTCCTTCCCTACTAATCCTCAAAGGTTTGTGAAGGGTGCAGCGAGGAAGAGTTTATACAATGGGGAAGATTTGTCTAGGGGGGCATCACCTAATCATAGATCTTCCCCACCGGGGTTGTTGTTGTTGTTGTTGTTGTTGTTGTTGTTGTTGTTGTTGTTGTTGTTGCTCTTCTTCTTCTTCTTCTTCTTCTTCTTCTTCTTCTTCTTCTTCTTCTTCTTCTTCTTCTTCTTCCTCTTCCTCTTCCTCCTCCTCACCTATCTCCTTCTTCTCCCTCTCCTCCTCCTTCTTCTCCTTCTCTTTCTCATTATCTCCTCCTTCTCCCTCTCATCCTCCTTTTTTTTCGCCTTCTTCTTCTCATCTGTCTTCTCCTCCTCCTCTTTCTCCTTCTCCGCCATCTTCTCCTCCTCCTCCCCACATTTTTTTCCATTGCTCTACATCAGATGGAAGAAGAAGAAGAAGGGGAAAGAGTTGATGTACGGATGGACAGATGGACGGATAGATATTATTTTTCCCCCCGTTTAGCCAGAGACTTTGTCTTTTCATGCCATAAACTCTTCCTAAGCATGCTTGGTCTTTTCCCCTTATTTTTACGCATTGCATTTATTTTTCCCTTCCTACCTTGGTCTAGGACGTGAACAATGGAGCAGGGTGAAGCCCAGATCATGACCGCCCACGCTTATATCTTCTCTGAATGAAACCTTTTCCTCTGCTTCATGCTGGAAGAGCTCTCGAGAAAGGAAATGTCCCTCCAGCCCTTTATTCCTCGCTGATGGCTATCTTCTTTTCCAGATTTACCCTCTACGCTGTAGACACGCGTGGGAGGCACTCAGAGCAGAGCACCATCACGCTAAGAACGGCCTGCCCACTGGTGGATGACAGCAAAGCAGAAGGTAAAGGCTTGTTCCCGATACCTGGCTTTCAAAAGGGCTCCTAGCTGCGGTCTTAATTTTGCCAGAATTTCCGGACTTTCTTACGTAGCCACGCTGAAACATTTCTGGGATGTATAGTCTACAGCCATTTCCCACCCCCACCCCCCAACTTTAAGAGGCGTGTGGACGTCAACCCCCCCAGGATTCTTAGCAACCGGGAGAACGGATAAGTAGCAATCCCGCTTTGTAGATGAAACAACTAGCCTTCATCTGGTGCCTTGGAAATTTCTCCATATTTCTTTTCCTTTAATAGAAGGGAATTTTTCCCCCCCAAAAATAAAAATAAAATCTGATCAGTTAGACTCAGATGAACAGAATATAACAGAATGAGAGGGTTGGAAGGGACCTTGGAGGTCTTCTAGTCTAACCCCCCTGATCAAGCAGGAGTGTCGAAATTCCGACGGAGGAACCCAACCAAGTAAACACAGCTGAGACATTCCAATCTCTAATGCAAAACTTTATTATTATTCTTATGAATAGAGTAGAGTAGAATAGAATAGAATAGAATAGAATAGAATAGAATAGAATAGAATAGAATAGAATAGAATAGAAGATAGTAGATAGAATATAGACGATAGAAGATAGTAGAAGATAAAAGATAGAAGATAGAAGATAGAAAATAGAATAGAAAATAGAAATTATAAATAGAATAAAATAGAGAGTAGAGTAGAATAGAATAGAGAATGGAATGGAGTGGAGTGGAGTGGAGTGGAGTGGAGTGGAATGGAATAGAATAGAATAGAATACATAGAATAGAATAGAATAGAATAGAATAGAATAGAATAGAATAGAATAGAATAGGATAGGATAGGATAGAATAGAATAGAATAGAATAGAATAGAAATAGAATAGAAATAGAAATAGAAATATAATATGAAATGGATAGAATGGAATGGAATGGAATGGAATGGAATGGAATAGAATAGAATAGAATAGAATAGAATAGAATAGAATAGAATAGAATAGAATAGAATAGAATAGAATAGAATAGAATAGAATAGAATAGTAGATAGAAGATAGTAGAAAATAAAGGATAGAAGATAGAAAATAGAATAGAAAATAGAAATTATAAATAGAATAAAATAGAGAGTAGAGTAGAATAGAATAGAGAATGGAGTGGAATGGAATGGAATAGAATAGAATAGAATAGAATAGACTAGAATAGAATAGAATAGAATAGAATAGAATAGAATAGAATAGAATAGAATAGAAATAGAAATAGAAATAGAAATAGAAATAGAAATAGAAATAGAAATAAAAATAGAATATGAAATGGATAGAATAGAATAGAATAGAATAGAATAGAATAGAATAGAATAGAATAGAATAGAATAGAATAGAATAGAATAGAATAGAATAGAATAACAGAGCTGGAAGGGACCTGGGAGGTCTTCTAGTCCACCCCACTACTCAGGCAGGAAACCCTATACTATTTCAGACAAGTGGCAGTCCAGTCTCTTCTTAAAAACTTCCAGTATTGAGTGAATCACTTCAGCACAGGTGAAAGAAAAACCAGCTCTGGTTATTTCTGCGCCCCAAATTGCTATATTAAAAGTAGAGAAGGCTCCCTCCCCTTATGAGCGCAGGTCACGCTGTCCAATTCTAAGTCAGAGAATTATTATGGGACAATCTTAAGCGACCTTGATTCTCACGGCCGGCGGTCCACTGGGCTAATTGTCCTCACTGTCGAGAAGTTTCTCCTTAGTTCTCGGTTGCTTCTCTCCTGGATGAGTTTCCATCTGTTGCTTCTCCTTCTGCCTTCCGGTGCTGTGGAGAATAGGAGATCCATAGAAAGAAAAAATGATCGTGGTGTGATGTTCTACTCCAGGGGTGGGGAACCTTGGCTTTTTAAATGACTGGTGGACTTCAACTCCCAGAATTCCTGAGTCAGCAGGGATGGTTCAGGAATTCTGGGAATTGAAGTCCACCAGTCATAAAAGAGCCAAGGTTGTCTACCCCTCCCTGTTCTACTCCATGGTTCCCACTCAGCTGTTTCCCCTCTGCTTGCTTTCCAGAGATAGCAGATAAGATCTACAACTTGTACAATGGCTACACCAGTGGGAAGGAGCAACAGACAGCCTACAACACCCTTATGGAAGTCTCTGCTTCCATGCTTTCCCGGGTCCAGCACCACTACAACTCCCACTACGAGAAGTTTGGGGACTTTGTCTGGCGTAGCGAGGATGAGCTTGGCCCCAGGTAATCCTTTTCCCTGAGACGGAATTCCTGCGGTCTTCCTTACCGTTGTTAAAAAGGTAAAGTTAAAGGTTCCCCCGCACATGCGTGCTAGTCGTTTCCGACTCTAGGGGCCGGTGCTCATCTCCGTTTCAAAGCCGAAGAGCCAGCGCTTGTCCGAGGACGTCTCCGTGGTCATGTGGCTGGCATGACTAGACGCCAAAGGCGCACGGAACGCTGTTACCTTCCCACCGTGGTGGTCCCTATTTTTCTACTTGCATTTTTAACGTGCTTTCGAACTGCTAGGTTGGCAGAAGCTGGGACGAGTAACAGGCGCTCACTCTGCCACGCGGCACTCGGGATTCGACCCGCTTACCATTGTTAGGATTAGCTAAAATGCCAGCAGGGTAAGTGAGCTTCTGACCTTTCCACTCCTCATCAAGGCTGAGAAATTCAAACTACTTGGGAGATTTCAGAGAATCTTTCCCTCCTGAGTTTGGTTGTCTCACCTGTAAATGTTTCATAAACCAACTGAGGAACATCATCCATGTACTGATGATGTTACCTAGTTGGGTGGTGAAACATCTGCAAGAAAACCATCAAGCTCAGAGTGTGAAGCACCCCACATTATTCCTCCTCCTCTCCACAAATTTCACTCCCTTTTAGCACTGATGGGGTTGCTTAGTAGGGCAATGAAACATCTGCGAGAAAACCATCAGTTCAGAGTACCTAGCACCCCTCCTCCTCTTCCTCCTCTTCCTCCTCCTCCCCCCCCACAAACCCTACTCCCTTCTAACACTGATGACGTTACCAAGCAGGGTCATGAAACGTCTGCAAGAAAACCAGCAAGCCCAGAAAGCGCTCAAGACTCCACAGTTCATCCCTGAGCTACAAATATTCTTTTCTATCAGTAGTTCTAAGGGACGCAGTGGCTCAGTGGGTTAGGACGCTGAGCCTGTCGATCAGAAGGTTGGCAGTTTGGTGGGTCGAATCCCGAGTGCCGCGTAACAGGGTGAGCGCCTGTTACTCGTCCCAGCTTCTGCCAACCTAGCAGTTCGAAAGCACGTAAAAACGCAAGTAGAAAAATAGGGACCACTACGGTGGGAAGGGAACAGCATTCCGTGCGCCTTTGGCGTCTAGTCATGCCGGCCACATGACCACGGAGACGTCCTCGGACAAACGCTGGCTCTTCGGCTTTGAAACGGAGATGAGCACCGGCCCCTAGAGTCAGAAACGACTAGCACGCATCTGCGGGGGAACCTTTACCTTATCAGTAGTTCTGGATGAGGTTGATAAGCAGTCATGCTTAGGTTGTCATTGTTGTTGTTGTTTTAAAAAATGCAAACAGAGTGGTGCAGAACAGGACCCTTGAATTTTTCCACCTTCCTATTTTGCACCTGATTGTTTCGCTACCACGGACTCATCCAGTTCCTCCCACAACATAACAGTGTACTAAAAATGGCAGTTTCTCTTCCCTTCGTCCTCTTCTTCTTCTTCCTCTTCCTCTTTTGCCTTCCTCGGAGTCTCAAGTTGATTTTTCTCCCTCTTCTTCCTCCTCCTCCTCCTCCTCCTTCTAGAAAAGCACACCTCATCTTACGACGGCTGGAGAAAGTCAGTAGCCACTGTTCCAGCTTGCTCCGCAGCGCCTACATCCAGAGCCGGACTGACACCATGCCCTACTTATTCTGCCGTAGCGAGGAGATTCGATCTCCCGGCATGATCTGGTACAATGTCCTAAAAGACACCAAAGTCACCTGTGAAGAGAAGATGGTCTCTCTCTTGCGCAACATGTATGGCGACTCCAAGGGACGATGAAAGACCGGGCTGGCTAACCAAGGGACGATGGAGCACAGGCAGCCCCCTCCCCTCTTTCCCCAGGCTCAAGGACATGGGTCAACCTTCCATCTGACCGACCGGGAGATCCGCTAGACGAACGACAGGCAGCCGTGGGACCAGCCAGATCCCGCCCTCCCTCCCCCCCTTTTTTTATTAGGTTCCCTTTTTGAAAAAATGATAATAATAATAATAATAACAATGGTTATTTAAGAAAGAAGTCCATCCTTTTGCTCCGTCCAAGGAGAAGTGGGGAGGGGGGGTGGTGGTAAAAAAAATAAAATCTGGTGTCCTCTTCAAACGTTCTGCTAACTCGGAGAGCTGGGAAGGCAGCTCAGTTGGTGGGGGTGAGGGCCCACAAGTGGTGGAACCAGCCGTACGTGGGGAAGGGGGCAGTTGGTGACCCACCTTAGGCTTTTTTTGGGGGGGGCGGCCTTGTTTGTTTTTTTGCTCCGGCGGACTGAGACGTGGGTAACGTGCAAGAAGTCAGAAGGACCTGCGTTTCGGAAAAAGCCAGCATCCTTGAAGTAGCCACTGAGCGCTTAAAGAGCAAACTCAAGAAAGAACTTGGCTAGCGGGCCGTTAGGAGAACGGTGGCGCAAATTCAACACGTGTCAAACAAACAAACAAAAAAAGGCTCCTTGGGTGATTGTCACTATCGGTATCCTGACAGGCTGTCCTGTGCATTAAAAACATTCATATTTACTTCCAAGCTCGTGGGCTAACTCTCATTTCTTGACTCCTGTCAGTAAATCTTACCTCCCTCGCACCCCAAATACAATCTGCTTCCTTATCGCCTCTTTTAACTTCACTCAAGTTTCTTCTCCCCTCACACACCCCGCCCACACACACACACACACACACACACACACACACAGCTTTGGTAAGAGAGAGACAGTGTTCTGTCTGCTACAGGTAAGTCCTCCACTTAACGGCCACAACTGAGCCACAATATGTCAGTTGCTAAGCGAGACAGTTGTTAAGCAGGTTTTGCCCATTTCACGACCTTCCTTGCCACAGTTGTGAGGTTAGTAAGCCGGTTGTTATGTGAATATGGCTCCTGCATGGACTTTGCTTGTCGGAAGGTCGCAAAAGGGGATCGCGTGACACACACACGCACACACACATACACAGAGAGAGAGAGAGAGAGAGAGAGACAGACACACACACACCGGGACGCTGCAAGCATCATCAATATAAGCCAGCTGCCACGGTTGTTCAAGGGCGTCAGTGCAGTTGTTAAGATAATCTCCGTGGACTTTGTCCCGTGGAAAGCCAGAAGAAGACATGGGTAAGATACAATGCCTTCATCTGCAGTGTCCGTCAAATCATGCTGGAGGAGGTAAGAATTCCATTTTTAACCCTTGGGATGGAGACATCCACTCTACCCAGTTCTTCTATCTCCTCCCCAGATATTCCGGGTGTGTTCATAGAGTACATTAGATCGGACAAAAAATGAACTTGTAGAGTTGTTTTTAGGAAACCCAGCCCACACCTAGCACGACGTGTAACTCTCCCACTAAGCCATGATATGGTTTGTTCAGACACAACTGCCGAGCAGGCCAACTTCTGTTTGCAAAGCGAGACAGTTGCGAATTTCACCTTGTTTTATGACCTGCCTTCCCAACATCCCCGTGCAGCGATGCACTGCAAACAACACGCTTGTTAAGTGGAATCTGGCTACTTCATTGACTTTGCTTGTCGGAAGGTCACAAATGGGGATCGTGTAACCGCCCCCCCCCGGTCGTAAAGATGAGTCACTTAGCCAGTATCTGAATTTTGATCATGTCTCACAGACACACATACACACACACACACACACACAGACACAGAGAGAGAGAGATAGAGATCTGCAATTGCTACTTAGTGTTGTGCATTCAACACAGACACATTCAGGTGAACTAAGTCTTTTCTGTGACTCCTACTCTGGATTCAAGGTGTAATTGCAAAAGATTTTTTTCCCCCTTCTTTCTCACCGGGGTTGCCTGCAACAAGCATTTAGTGTGTGGCTGTTGGAAGAATGCTCCAGACAGCTTCTGTTGTGACTTGTGAAACAACCTCCCAGTTTTCCTGGGTTCATGAAGTTTCTGAAAGAGCCTATGCAGTCAAATTGGCTTCTTTCCATTAACGGTGAGTAATTTATGCATTTGACACCCCTGTAAGATAACGGTAATAGAGACCCTTAGGTAACAGAAGGGAACTTGGAGATCTTCTAGTCCAACCCCCTGCTCACTGTAGGAAACCCCATACGACTTCAGACAAATGGCCATCCAAAAACCTCCAGTGATGGAGCGCCCACAACTTCTGAAGGCAAATTGTTCCACTGGTTAATTGTTCTCACTGTCAGGAAGTTTCTCCTTAAGTTCTAGCTTGCTTCTCTCCTGGATTAGTTCCCACCCTTTGCTTCTTGTCCTGCCTTCAAGGGCTTTGGAGAATAGCTTGACCCCCCCCCCTCCTCTTTGTGGCAGCCCCTCAAATATTGCAAGACTGCTATCATGTCTCCCCCTAGTCCTTCTTTTCATGAAACGAGACATGCCCAATTCCAGCAACCGTTCTTCATATAAAAAGCATCCACGAACCTAAAACAAGATGGAGCGATGACGTGAGCAAATATCGGGGGGGGGGGGGGGGCAATTGGCAAAGGAGAGGTCAGGACCGTATGGGTTGGGAACATGCTCATTTTAATGCGTGGAGGAAATTCTTCAGAGATTTGGCCACCTCTTGATTGATAGAAGTCTGTGTGTGGGGGGGGATGTTTATACCCACTTTTTTCCTCCTCTTTTAAGTCCTGGCATCTCCTTTGCTGGCGCTGGGAGAAATTCGTGCGGGCATTTATATGGAAATGTGCTTTGAAAAGTTATGAATGCTCGGAGACGGAAGGCCACCGAATCGGCCCCGTCGGTGGGTTTTCTCTTGGGAAAATAAAAGCCCATCTGGAATGTGGGGGTGGGTGGGCAGGGGGAGGGACCCCCCCTCCATTTTCTAATTCCTCTTGGGTGTTCTTCCCAAAGAGACCTTTCTTGCCATTGAAATCCAAGCAGGGGTGTGTGTGTGTGTGTGTGTGTGTGTGTGTGTGTGAGAGAGAGAGAGAGAGAGAGAGAGAGAGAGAGAGAGAGAGAGAGAGAGAGAGAGATCCTTAGGTTTCTCAATGTTTTTTTTCCACTTTCCTTTGTCCCCGTCCATCTTGCAATAAATAAATAAATAAACAAATAAAAATCCCCCTCTGCAAATAGAAATTACAATAACCAGGTTACCTCTTGGTGAGTTAGATGTTGGTGTGTGTGTGTGTGTGTGTGTGTTACTCTTTTGCATATGACTAAAAGTGCCTCACTGTGTGCAAGGCAAATTTGTAGAGGGCCGTCGGTTTTGACCCCGAATCCAAATACGTTCAGGTCTCGTTCAGGTCTCGGTGTGTGTGATGCTTTTGTTCAGATGACCGTAACAGAAGAGTTGCGTTCCCCTCACCGAAATATTCAAACCTGTTTTAGCTTACGCTAGCATGTTGTGCCAACACTGTCGATCTGAGGTTTTATGCACCGTTCTTAAGCCATTTTATTTTATTTTATTTATTTTATTGTCTTTGCAGGATTTTGGCTGGATTCCTTCCAAAGCACTGAGACAGCAGCTCCTGGATTTCAAAACCTGTACCCCTTCTGGCTGGGGATGCTGGGAATGAGAGTGCCTGGGGACTATCCGGTTGGAGAAAACCATGGAAGGAGAGAAGACGTTGGTTCCAACACAGAAATTCTGCAGTGGATAGACGTTACCGGGTGAGTTACTCATCTTAGTAATTTTTCCTGTTCGCTTGCTTCTTCTGCTCCTGAGTTCGCATCAGCTTCTAAAAATTTAGACGTTGACGTGAATGAAATCAAGCTGGGAAGACAAAAACCGGTGGCTGATCCAGATTGGATCTCAAAATTTAAATGCTTGTTTTTCAGCAGTGGGAGAAGGGAGCAAACTCTACAAACTACATCGCCAATGTGTGTTGCATGGTATAGGTTCTCCTGCTTGAGCAGGGGGCTGGACTAGAAGACCTCCAAGGTCCCTTTCAATTCTGTTCTGTTCCGTTCCATTCCATTCCATTCTATTCTATTCTATTCCATATTTTCTATTCTATTCTATTCTATTCTATTCTATTCTATTCTATTCTATTCTATTCTATTCTATTCTATTCTATTCTATTCTATTCTATTCTATTCTATTCTATTCTATTCCCTATTCCCTATTCCCTATTCTATTCTATTCTATTCTATTCTATTCTATTCTATTCTATTCTATTCTATTCTATGCCATATTCTCTATGCCATATTCTCTGTTCTCTTCTCTTCTCTGCAAAACTCACTCAACCAATGTCTCACTTAGCAACAGAAATAACAGAATAACAAAGTTGGAAGGGACCTTGGAGGTCTTCTAGTCCATCCCCCCTGCTCAACCCTAACCCTATACCACTTCAGACAAATCGTTGTCCAATCTCTTCTTAAAAACTCCCGGAGTTCGCACACCCACAGCTTCAGAAGGCAAGCTGTTCCCACAGGTTGACTCTTCTTGCTGTCAGAAAATTTCTCCTTAGTTCTAGCTTGCTGTTGAGCTCAACCGTGATCCTAAGTCAAAGAGTGTCCGTAAGTGAAAGGCGCAGAACAGGAATAGTTTGGCAGGTTCCCCACCCTGAATCGTAAACCTGAACTGTACGCCTTCCCTTGGCCTCTTGGTAAAAAGATTTAATTCTTTCTTTTCATCCCAAACGCTCTGGCTTAACAGCCAACCCAGAAGAGTCTGTGGGTATCCTCCAGAGATCCTGTTTCAAAAAGGGATCCCTTTGAGGCAAAGGCCGAGAGAGGGGACTTCTCCAAATGTTTCTCGTATTTGAGAATTTTCCTTAGGCAACCCAGACGTCAAAAGTCAGATGTTGAGGTTTCTACGTGGCCGGACTGGAAACTCTGAAGCTTGGAAACTTTTTCTTTTTTCTTTTTTTGGGGGGTGGGGGGCGGAACTGGCAAGGGGATACAGAAAAGGGGATTCCCTTTAGGCTTCAATGTTTTCCTTCTTCTCTTTGACACTGCAGCACTGTTTATATATATATATATATATATATATATATATATATATATATATATATATATATATATATATATATATATATATATATATATATATATATATATATATACATACATACATATATATATATATATATTTTATTTTATTTTTATTTTTATTACATTTATATCCCGCCCTTCTCCAAAGACTCAGGGCGGCTTACAAGCTTAGCAGTAGCCTTCATTCTATGTATATGCCTGCTTGTTAGGGCTTTCACACACACCCCAAGCGGCATTATTACAAAGTCAGCTTAATTGCCCCCAACAATCTGGGTCCTCATTTTACCTACCTCGGAAGGATGGAAGGCTGAGTCAACCTTGAGCCTGGTGGGATGCGAACCTGCACTAATTGCAGGCAGCTGGTGTTACTTAAGGAGGCATTAGCCCACTGCTCCACCAAGGCTCTTATATATATATATATACATATATATATACATATATATATATATATATATATATATATATATATATATATATATATATATCCAAGGGACGCGGTGGCTCAGTGGGTTAGGACGCTGAGCTTGTCGATCAGAAGGTCGGCAGTTTGGCGGGTCAAATCCCGAGTGCCGCGTAACAGAGTGAGCACCTGTTACTCGTCCCAGCTTCTGCCAACCTAGCAGTTCGAAAGCACGTAAAAAAATGCAAGTAGAAAAATAGGGACCACTCCGGTGGGAAGGTAACAGCGTTCCGTGCGCCTTTGGCGTCTAGTCATGCTGGCCACATGACCACAGAGATGTCCTCGGACAAGCGCTGGCTCTTCGGCTTTGAAACGGAGATGAGCACCGGCCCCTAGAGTCGGAAACGACTAGCACGCATGTGCGGGGGAACCTTTATATATATATATATATATAGTAAAGGTAAAGGTTCCCCCGCACATGCGTGCTAGTCGTTTCCGACTCTAGGGGCCGGTGCTCATCTCCGTTTCAAAGCCGAAGAGCCAGCGCTTGTCCGAGGACGTCTCCGTGGTCATGTGGCCGGCATGACTAGACGCCAAAGGCGCACGGAACGCTGTTCCCTTCCCACTGGAGTGGTCCCTATTTTTCTACTTGCATTTTTTTACGTGCTTTCGAACTGCTAGGTTGGCAGAAGCTGGGACGAGTAACAGGCGCTCAACTCTGTTACGTGGCACTCGGGATTCGACCCGCCAAACTGCCGACCTTCTGATCGACAAGCTCAGCGTCCTAACCCACTGAGCCACCACGTCCCATATATATATATATATATATATATATATATATATATATATATATATATATATATATATATATATATGTGTTTTCTGAGGTTTTCGCGGGTGCCTGTATGTGGATCCTTGGTTTTTCGGGTTTTTCCCCGCGTAGAACTAAAGGTGTAGGCGCAACGTTTCGACGAAATCCCATCCGTCATCATCAGGCTAGTGGTTTCTGCTTCCTTCTTCTGGGAGAAGTATGTGGCTGTTTGTTTTTCTTTTTTAAACTGCCAGAGGGGGTGTGTTCCGTGAGTGGAAGTGTGCTGATTGGGTGGGGATTATGTGTGTTCTGATTGGGTGGGAGTGTGTTTTGAATGGTGGGGGTGTTCTGATTGGGTGGGGGTGTGTTTTGAGTGGATGGGCTGGTCTCAGCTGCCAGCCTTAGAACTGAGCTGGTGAGTTGTGCTGTTTTTGTTTGCCTTCGTGTTTGTGGTGGTGCCATGTTTTTATAGTGGGTGTCAGTTTGCTTATTATGTGGTTTGGAGGGGTTTAAAGTGGCTGATGTTGCAGCTGTAGTTAGGTTTCTGTTTTGTGGTTGTGCCTCTTTATCATTGTGGGTTCGGATTTGCTTTTTGAATAGTTGTGTGGTGGTGATGTCATGTGATGTTATGAGATTGAGTCTGGTATCATTCTTGGTGGTTGGGACTCGTCTGTCAATCAAGGCGGGTTTCCAAATAGCTGGTAGGCGAGAGGTATCATCTCGTTTGTTCATGCTGTGGGGGCGTTTTTCTATCTCAATGGCTTCTCTGATTATTCTGTTGTTAAAATGTTCAATTTGCAGAAATAAGATGGCAACCCTCGCTGAGAGAGAACAAGAGGGATTTCAACCAGATTCCTACAGTCATAAACTTGGGTGTCGTGATACGGTTTTCTGCCCCTCCGCCCCGGTTTGCCCGATTTATAAGCCAGGGCTGCCAATGCGTTTAGCAGGTGAAATTAATCCATCAAAATCCGCGGGGATTAAAGTTCAGAGGGAATTTGGGAGTCTTTATGGGCCCACTTATTCCAGCTTATTCCCCAGCAACGGGATGCTTTTAAAAAAAGGGCAAGGTTTTAATGCCAACCAATTAATTCATAACAGTTCTCAGTTCTCTTTCTGAGCCCTCCCTTGTTTGTTTGTTTGTGTTTATTTATTTATTTATTTATTTAAAAAAGTTGGTTTGGCTTCCCCGTTGGCTTCGCTTGCTGGACGGTCGTAAAAGGGGAAGTCACAGGTCATCGCAACCGTCGTAAACATGAGCCAGTTGCCAAGCAGCTGAATTTTCATCACGTGACCATTCACCTGGACATTCACCTGTCTGAGACGGTATAGGTTCTGCTGCTTGAGCAGGGGGCTGGACTAGAAGACCTCCAGGGTCCCTTTCAGCTCTGTTCTAACTTCAGACGGTCACTACAGGAACTTGCAAGTTGAGGCCTACTTGCAACAGAGAGGGTTGGAAGGGACCTTAGAGGCCATCTAGTCCAACCCCTTGCTTAAGTAGGAGATTCTAGATCAGATCTGGGCATTCTGTAGCCCATGGGCCACATCCAGCTCTTTGGCTGTCTCTGTCTGGACCACGGCGGTTGACCCAACTCATTGCAAAGAGTCAAAATAATCCAAAGATGCAGACATTAATAATAATAATAATAATAATAATAATAATAATAATAATAATAATAATAATAATAATAATAATATCCAGTACAGATCTTTCTAACAGAAGTGTATATCATTGTTGTCTCCCGAAAAAAAATCATCATGCTGAACCAAACGACGCGTAGGATGTTATATACAAAACCACACACTGTTGCGTATCGGTGAATACAAGGTATTATATTTATATAATATAGAACTTTTAACATACAGGAAGAGACAATGGGAAAAATAGTTCCGAGATATATTGACAGTATTTTTTTTTAACAAATCAAAAAAATAGCCAGTTCCTTTTTTAAAAAATAAAAAAAATAAAAAATAAAAGGCAGGGAGGAACTTTTTTTTTTTTTTGGGAAAAAAACAACAACACACCAACCGGACCAGATTAAAAAATTAGAAAAACAACCTGAACAGAATATAGACAAACTTCAGGATCAAACCTCCCCACCCCGGAACCTGTATTAAACAATAACAATAATTATTATAATAAATTAGATGAACCGTTGTGTAAATATAATTTTTAAAAATGACCATCTTAATAAATAAGCTTTTTTTTTTTTACTATTTACATCTTTATATATTGCTTGAAGATTTAAATTAGATTTGTTAAAAACGAATGAATGCAGCAACAAAACAATTTTTTTTTCTTTCTTTTTTTAAAAAAAGGGGGGTGTGAACCCCCAACAAACCAGAGCAGCAAACTTTACAGGCGTGAGGTACAGATGTAAGATTTTAAACTGTGGTTTTCTTTTCTTTTCTTTTCTTTTCTTTTCTTTTCTTTTCTTTTCTTTTCTTTTCTTTTCTTTTCTTTCTCTTTTTTTCTTTTTTTTTTTTTTGCTTTGCCTATCTTCTCTTTTTCCCCCTCCCTTTTCTCTTCCTTTCTCTCCTTTTGTTTAATACAGTAGACCAGTAAAAATATTTTATGAAAAACAGTTGCAGTTATGGGAGATTTGAAGCGCATCAGTGGATGCTGGCTGGCATGGAATGTGTGGTGGAACACAACTTTTGTGACCGAAAGTCCAACAGTAACCATTTTAACTATAACAGAAATAAATAATAATTAAAAAAAAAGAAGAAGATACAATAGGGTAATAAGAAGCCCTGGGTGCTCTCTGAGCTTGCTGGTTTTCGGGCAGATGTTTCATGACCCAGCTAGGTAACATCATCAGTACTAGAAGGGGGTGAGGTTTGCAGAGAGGAGGAGGAGGAGGAGGAGGAAGAACAACAACAACAACAACAACTGTGGGGTCCTTGGTGCTCTCTGAGCTTGGTTGTTTTCTTGCAGACCTTTCATGACTCCAATAGGTAACATCATCCGTGCAAACCTCACCCCCTTCTAGCACTGATGATGTTACCTAGTTGGGTCATGAAACGTCTGCAAGAAAGCCATCCAGCTCAGAGAGCACCAAGGACCCCACAGTCCCCCTCCTCCTCCTCCTCCTCCCTTCTGGCACTGATGATGTTGCCTAGTTGGGTCATGAAACGTCTGCAAGAGAACAGCCCAGCTCAGAGGGCACCCAGGATCCCTCATGTCAACCCTGAGCTACAAATATTCTCCTTTATCAATAGGGTAATATCCATATGAAGGAATGCTTGGTAGTACAAGTATTATACATATATAGATAGATATTTCATTAGAAGAGGATTCTGTTGGCTTGGCCTGTGGATCATCTTACCTAATCCCTTTGTCTTGAATTTAGCAACCAAAGGGCGGGGGGGGGGGGGAAATGAGGTCTCCCGTGTTCCCTGTGTGTGTGTGTGTGTGTGTGTGTGTGTGTGTGCTCTAAAAGAAGTCAGTCTCCCTCTGTCATTGCTGTCAAAAAGGACATTTCGGGACAAGCAGTGTCCCATTCCTCTTCACTTGCCTTCCTCTAATTGCTGGTAGAGATTTATTTATTTTTAAAATCACCTCCTTTTGAACCCACCACCCTCAATTTTCAGCAAAGGCGGAGGCCGTGCTGAAAATGTTCAACTATAGGCAGAAGACAGGATTGGGGGGAAAAACAAACAAAAAACGGATCGGCAGCCAACTAGCCTGGCTGGAGACCTAACTGACCCCCTTGATGAAAAGGTGGTCAGGAAACATCTCTCCTTGGCCTCCAAGAAAGTGGACCGATGTTGCCATTTATTTATTACAACCATTGTTTAATTCTTTTTTTAAAATTTTGTACTTTTATGTTTTTTTAATTTTTTATTGTTGTGAGCCGCCCTGAGTCCTTGGGGAGAAGGGTGGCATATAAATTTAATAAATCTAAATCTAAATTTACATGGGAGAGGAAACGGAACCTCGTTCTTTCTTGCCATGGGTCCTTCCTCCCCGGGAGAAGAAAGTTCTCATCAGCACCTTTGGTCTTTACGGGGAAGAGGGAGCTAGTCCTGGTGATGAGAGCGTTGTTGGCCACAGTCAACTGCACACTGGTACTTTCAACTGCACACTGGGCTTTCCCACTGGGCTTCCAGGCGTGAGTTTGGCCCAGACTTAACCTCTCTGTTGTCTATCCCAAAGCTGCCTCGGGTTCTTCAGCCCCGATGTTGGAGTGGCTGAAGAACCATGGTTGAAACATCAGGAAGATGCTTCTCACGGTTAAGAGGCCTTTGACGATGACCTCAACAAGCCTCAGGGTCTCTTTGAATTGTCCCTTTTGTGCATCTCCAGATGCTGGTCCCCAATCCTGGGGCTAGATGAGAGCTTTCTAAGCTACTTCTTTGAGTAGACCACAGGTCCTCAGAAGCGGTCCTTGGGCACCGCTTCTCCTGTGTGATCAGGTGAAGATGATCCTGCCCAAAGATGATGAAGATGATGACACCTGTAATCTTGGTTAACGATTACAATGGGGTGATCTTAGTTATGCTTTGTAGACTTCTCTTTAAAAAAAAACCCAATACCTCTGCAGTTGGACTATCTGTGAAATACAGATAAACATATATACAGTCCGTAACAAATATGGGGAGGAGAAGCTACAAATACAAATGTTTTAAAAAGCATCTATTCCACCCATATTCACAAGACACGGGGTGCCAGTTGCTAAGGAAGGTAACCCTTGTTATCTAAGCAACAATGCAAGGAAGGAAGGAAGGAAGGAAGGAAGGAAGGAAGGAAGGAAGGAAGGAAGGAAGGAAGGAAGGAAGGAAGGAAAAGAAAGAAAGAAAGAAAGAAAGAAAGAAAGAGAAAGAAAGAAAGAAAGAAAGAAAGAAAGAAAGAAAGAAAGAGAAAGAGAAAGAGAAAGAGAAAGAGAAAGAAAATTCAATCATGCGTTGGATCTTCGCCACCTTCTCGGACTTGCTTCCATAACTCTCCTGGAGTGTGCAACACACAGCTTCCATCACATTGCAAAGCTTGCGTAATTTTAGAGAGTGTTGCACTTTGGGGGGCCACAAAATGTTGGAAACCCCCCACCACCACTTAATTTGCAAGCCCGTTCCATCTAGCTACTTCCATTTAGGTACCCAGGGACCTCCGAAGAGCCTTGCAGATGGAGATGGCCTGCAACTTGGAGCAGCCGTGGTCAATGACAAGGAATGTTGGTAGTTGTAGGCCAGCAACATCTGGAGGAATTCAAGCTCCTCCATCCTTTTTCTTTTTCTTTTTCCCCAGCTGGCAGAAATGGACGTTTCATTTAAAACACCGCAGCGGATCTGATATTTCTCATCTGTCCTGTCTTGGCCCAGCACCAACCCATTTCTGTGCCGGACAAACGTTGATGGATATTTTCTCTCCCCTTCAGATGTTCCTCAAATCAGTTGCAGTTGCAATTTGTAGGCAAAGGGGAAAATAATAATAATAATAATAATAATAATAAAAACCTGAAGCCCCCAACTTTAAACCTTTTCCCCTCCTCTTCCTTCCTTCCTTCCTTCCAACTTCAAATGAAACACAGGTAAAACCTAAAACGAACTGACCAATATAACCGAAGGACACCATGACAGAGGTAGCTGAAGCCTGCTTCCAATGGACCCTCACAGACTGAGATGGACCTCGGGGGGGGGGGGAAGGGAGGAGGAAGAGGAAGAGGAGGAGGGGGGGCAGTTCCCCAACCTGAATTTTTTTGGCAGAGACGGAAGAAATGGGGAAACACCTTCAAAGCATCCGTTCTTTTAGCCATGGACAAAAGTGATCCAGACATCTAATCCCCTGAAACACTTTACCCCAGGCTCACTGTTGTTTTGCCATTTAATGCATAACACCCTGCAAATCATCATCATCATCATCATCATCATCATCATCATCATCATCATCATCTCGGATTCGGGTCTAAGAAACCGAGTAACTCTATGCAGATGCTATTGCCGGAGCAATTATTTTGAAAGCTAAAGCGAGGAAAGGAATTAAAACCAGGGCTTTCCGACCTTGGTGACTTTTAAGACTTGTGGACTTCAACTCCCAGCATTCCAGGCTGACTGGGGAATTCTGGGAGTTGAGGTCTACGGGTCTTAAAAGTCACCAAGGTTGGACAGCCCTGATCCAATCGTAGGAAATACGGGCCAAGAAAGGAGGAACTGTCGTCGAGTAGGAATAGGTTGTGTCCCTTGGCCCTCATGTCTACTGAATAAAAAGCTCTTCAGGTTGGGGAGTGCCCCAGTTTCTTCCCCAGGGAACAAACACACACACAACACACACAACACACACAAAGGGGAGGCAAACAGCCAAGGAGGATTTGGAAAGGCAGGCAGTCGATGAAAGCAATTTTAAGGCAGACTGTCTGGTGATTTGGAAGGTTGAACGTCACCCTGTTCCTGACACGGGAAGGGAAATTTGGTTGACTGAGAAAAATCTAGCAGCAGCAGAATTAGCAGCACGGCGGATTGGAGATTTGGTTGACCCTCTTTTGTCACCTTCTCCTCCGTTCCCCGGGGAGCAACGCGGAGCAGGTAGCAGCTTCTGCCCTCCTGGCACTCAGCCCTCTGGCCACAGGTGTGTCCTTCCACAAGAGTTGGCCGGGTCTTGAGAAGGCCTCTCTCCTTGCTCTCTGGCGGTTGCAACGACCTCTCTCGACGTAGAGAGGGGATCCACGTTCAGACCAAGTGGAACTTGGCTTGGCCAACGAGATCCAGTCTTCTCTGGAAAAAAAAAGGCTTGAGGGCGGTGAACATTTGCTGAGGGCACCAAAGTTGAACTCCTTCCTCTTCCTCAAGCAAACCCTCTTTCTTTCTTTCTTTCTTTCTTTCTTTCTTTCTTTCTTTCTTTCTTTCTTTCTTTCTTTCTTTCTTTCTTTCTTTCTTTCTTTCTTTCTTTCTTTCTCTCTTTCTCTCTTTCTCTCTCTCTCTCTCTCATGCTCTTTCTGTCCCCCCCTTCCTCCCTCCCCTAGTTTCTCTCTATAAATATTAGGTGTACATTGATATATGGCTTGTTTCTTGCCGTAATCTGGATCCAGGAAGCAGAAAATTGAACAGTTGACCCCCAAAGACGTACAAAACCAAATCTAAAAACCAATGACACGGTTCCGACGAGATGGACGCGGTATTGAGTAAACGCATGCTTTTTTTTCCCTTCCCTAAACCCCAGCCCGGCCCACAAGCCGCCCCTGGAAAGTCCCATTTCTTGCGGTCTTGCTTGCTTTTCGCGAGTTAAGGTACAATTAATACAAGTATCCGGCTCGCCACCTTTTCCCCTCCGCCAGAGTTTTCCGGGGCCCTGCTCGGGCAAAGGGAATGGAAGGCAGAACCGGTTGAAAGTCTAAACGTCCCTGGCGCAGAAACGTCACCGGGGTGGTGGTGGTGGAGGAGGAGGAGGGGTGGGTTTCAGAGTTTGAGCAGCTTGTTAGGAAATAATACTGATAAAACGAGAGGCAGGATGGTGCGTCTCCTTGCCTGCAGCTGGAGGGAAAGGTGTCTCTCCATCGACTGGGCCTCTTAAGCACTTGGCCTTAGGTGAAGTTGAAGCCATGTTGGTCCCGCTGATTGTGCTCTGGAGCAGTGGGATCCAAACAGGCACAATCTCCTTGCAGGTCGCAAGACATGGGGAACGGGATGACCTGTAACAGAAGAACAGAGTTGGAAGGGACCTTGCGGGGGGGGTGGTGGTCTTCTAGTCCAACCCCCTGCTCAGTCAGGAAAGAGAGCTTGGAGATTATTTGGGATTGTTTTATTTCTGGACCCTCCTCCATCCTTCACTCATTCAGGCTCAAGGTTGACTCAGCCTTCCATCCTTCCGAGGTAGGTAAAATGAGGACCCAGATTGTTGGGGGCAATTGAGCTGACTTTGTAATAATGCCGCTTGGGGGGTGTACGAAAGCCCTAATAAGCAGGCATATACATAGAATGAAGGCTACTGCTAAGCTTGTAAGCCGCCTTGAGTCTTCGGAGAAGGGCGGGATATAAATGGAATTAAAATAAAAAAATAAAATAAATAAAAATAAATTCATCTCTCTCTCCCTCTCCCTCTCCTTAGTTCCAGGTTGGTTCTCTCCTTGGTTAGTTTCCATCCATTGCTTCTTGAGAATAGGTTGACCCCTCTCCTTTGGGGTAAGCCCTTAGATATTTGAACATTGCTGTCGTGTCACCCCCCCAGTCCTCCTTTTCATTGTACTAGACCAGGGTTCTTCAAACGTGGCCCCTTTGATGACATGTGGACTTCTGGGAGTTGAAGTCCACAAGTCATCAAAGGGCCACGTTTGAAGGCCCCTGGACTAGACCTACCCAGTTCCAGCAATATGTTATAATCTCCCGTCCCCTAAACATCTTTTCTGCTTCTTTCTCTTTCTAGAATCTCTATATTACATACACACACACACACTCTCACGGGTGGCGGCAAGAGGGATGTGTATTGACTTTATTCGCCCAGCTGTAGTTGGCCAATGGACAGCAGGCTCGGACCGCTTTTAAGGAGGTAAGCTGAATTTCAGGGCACCTCCCTGGAAATTTAATACATTGGCGCTCCTCCAGAAGGAGGCTGGGAACTCAACTTGAACGCCTGGTGAGAGGCCTCCGTCAGACAATTCCAGAGGCTGCTCCATGTAAAACACATTCTACTAACCCAGCCAGGGGAGGTTCAAGGTTTATCAAGGGCTGCTTCAGCAGAAGGAAGCCGATTTCGAAAGGTTGCATCAGGAAAGGGTGGGGACCCAGGTGACGGTGGCAAGCTGATGTCTTTTCCCATCTGCACCACCAGAGTTAATGGCTTAATTCCCCTCCCTTGCTGGCCGATGCCACAACCAGTTCACCCCTTTTTTCTTTTCTTTTTTTAAATTCAGCACATGCAATCTATCCCTGCTGACACCCCAAATTTTTCCTTCTAGGGCAATTTAAACAAAGAAAGAAAGAAAAAAAAATCTACCAGCTTCTCCTGTGACATCCACAGGGGATTCTGGAAATAGAGAAGGTATTTATAGATACACTTCCATCCCCAGCCACTCCCCCTGCGTGCATCCCACCTGCTTCTCTGCCACATTGACTTGACACCCAAGTTGTGCAAAGAAAGGGATGGGCCAAATCCATCTTCCTAGCCTGACAGTTTCCTCTTCCACCCAGAATTTGATGGAAGCTCAAATCATTCATCTCTGGGTCTGGCCTCCAACAAGCAGGACAGGGTTTTTATTTGGGAACTGCAAGGTATTTCAGACTTATTGCTGCAAGAGAGAGAATAGAATAGAATAGAATAGAATAGAATAGAATAGAATAGAATAGAATAGAATAGAATAGAATAGAATAGAATAGAATAGAATAGAATAGAATAGAATAGAATAGGAATTAGAATAGAATAGAATAGAATAGGAATTAGAATAGAATAGAATAGAATAGAATAGAATAGAATAGAATAGAATAGAATAGAATAGAATAGGAATTAGAATAGAATAGAATAGGAATTAGAATAGAATAGAATAGAATAGAATAGAATAGAATAGAATAGAATAGGAATTAGAATAGAATAGAATAGGAATTAGAATAGAATAGAATAGAATAGAATAGGAATTAGAATAGAGAATAGAGAGTAGAGAGTAGAGTAGAATAGAGAATAGAGAATAGAGAATAGAATAGAGAATAGAATAGAATAGAATAGGAATTAGAATAGAGAATAGAGTAGAGTATAGAGTAGAATAGAATAGAGAATAGAGAATAGAATAGAATAGAATAGAATAGAATAGAATAGAATAGAATAGAATAGAATAGGAATTAGAATAGAATAGAATAGAATAGAATAGAATAGAATAGAATAGAATAGAATAGAATAGAATAGAATAGAATAGAATAGAATAGAATAGGAATTAGAATAGAGAATAGAGAGTAGAGAGTAGAGTAGAATAGAGAATAGAGAATAGAGAATAGAATAGAGAATAGAATAGAATAGAATAGGAATTAGAATAGAGAATAGAGTAGAGTATAGAGTAGAATAGAATAGAGAATAGAGAATAGAGAATAGAGAATAGAGAATAGAATAGAATAGAATAGAATAGAATAGAATAGAATAGAATAGAATAGAATAGAATTAGATTATAGAATGGAATAGAATAGAATAATAGAGAAGAGAGAATAGAAGAGAGAATAGAATAGAAAATAATAGAATAGAATAGAATAGAATAGAATAGAATAGAATAGAATAGAATAGAATAGAATAGAATAGAATAGAATAGAATAGAATTAGAACAGAATATAGAATAGAATAGAATAGAAAATAGAATTAGAATTAGGAATAGAATAGAATAGAATTAGAATAGAATAGAGAATAGAATAGAATAGAGAACAGAATAGAATAGAATACAAAGAATAGAATAGAGAATAGAATAGAATAGAATAGAATAGAATAGAATTAGAACAGAATATAGAATAGAATAGAATAGAAAATAGAATTAGAATTAGAATTAGAATAGAATAGAATTATAATAGAATATAGAATAGAATAGAATAGAATAGAATAGAATAGAATAGAATAGAAATTAGAGTAGAGTAGAGTAATGTAGAGTAGAATAGAATAGAATAGAATAATAATTAGAATAGAATAGAATAGAGTAGAGTAGAGTAGAGTAGAGTAGAGTAGAGTAGAGTAGAGTAGAATAGAACAGAATAGAATAGAATACAAAGAATAGAATAGAATAGAATAGAATAGAATAGAATAGAATAGAATAGAAAATAGAATAGAATAGAATTTGAATAGAATATAGAATAGAATTTGAATAGAATATAGAATAGAATAGAATAGTCCAAATGTATTTGTCGGCTGTGCCGGCCAGATGGTTTTTGTTAATTTAATTTATAAACCTTAGCTAGGCTTTTAAAATTCCAAAGGAGCCGGAAACCAGCATCTTGTAAGAACTGCAGTTCAAAGGAGGCAGGTGGGCCTCATTGCATGCTCCGTTTTCCCTTCTGCTAGTTAGCCAGTCACTGATAAATAGATTCATTATACTTTCAGTGGAGACACGGACTTTAATTTGGTAGATAAAACCAGAATATCACAGAACAAGAGATTCAAGCTAGAAATGAGGGATTTTCTGAGGGCGAGAAGAATCATCCCATGGAACAGAAGTTACCTCCAGAGGTTGTGGGAGCTTCATCACTGGAAGCTTTCAAGAAGAGACTGGGCTGCCATCTGTCTGAAATGGTATAGGGTCTCCTGCTTGGGTGTGTGGGTGGGTGGGGGTTGGACTAGATGACCTCCAAGGTCCCTTCCAGCTCTGTTAGTCTATTCTTATCTGGAAGCTAGGTAAGTGTTAACAGAATAAAACAGTTGGAAGGGACCTTGGAGGTCTTCTAGCCCAGGCATGCTGGCTGAGGAATTCTGGGAGTTGAAGTCCACAAGTCATCAAAGGGCCAGGTTTGAAGACCCCTGGTCTAAACCTTTTTTTTAAAAAAAAAGCTGGCAACTTTGAGATGGGTGGACTTCAATTCCCAGAATTCCTCAGCCAGGCACACTGGCTGAGGAATTCTGGGAGTTGGGAGTCCACAAGTCATAAAAGGGCCAAGTTTGAAGACCCCCTGCCCTATGACATTTCAGACAAATGGTTGTCCATGTCTCTTTAAAAACTTGCAGTGTTGGAGCATTCACAACTTCTGGAAGCAGGTTGTTTCACTGATTAATTGTTCTGGCTGTCAGGAAGTTTCTCCTTAGTTCTAGGTTGCTTCTCTCCTTGGTTAGTTTCCATCGTTGCTTCTTGCCCTGGCTTCAGAAGCTTGACTCCCTCTTCTTTGGGGCAACCCCTGAGATGTTGGAAGACTGCTATTTTGCCACCCCTAGTCCTTATCTTTATTACTGGAGCAAATTTAGGGCATTTCAGTGAAAAATTAAAGCTTGCTTGCCTGCCTTCTTAAGAATCTCTAATTTGTCTCTTCTCCCCTCTGTTTTTACTACAGGAGAATCTACACAAAGGCTTTAAGAGGAGGGGAAGTCTTCGTGTTAAGAGAATCCCCAGTTTCCGGCGTTTTAATTGCAAAGGGGAAAACAGCAATCGGAATGGAAAGGAGAAGAACAAAAGAGATGACACCGCTTGGACTGATCCCAGGATGGCAAGAAGGCAACCTTACCTTCCTGGTCTTCACCGTTGACATGCAACAATCTCCATCATCGTAGTTGCAAAAGGCTCGGTTGTTGACCGGATCACAATAATTGTCTCCCCCAAAAGGCTGGAAAAGAAAAGAAAAGAAAAGAAAAAAAAGATGAGGACAATGTCCACTTCCTTGTCAACTGAACATTGGGAATCGGCTACAGTTGCCCAGCGTGAAGACTCTGGAGAATGAGAAGGAAGAGAAAGGAATCTTATTAGTGGACAATCCAGAACTGTTCCAATTAAGCTGCCTAGAGCAGGGGTCTTCAAACTTGGCCCTCTCATGGCTTGTGGACTTCAACTCCCAGAATTCCTCAGCCAGGCACACTGGCTGAGGAATTCTGGGAGTTGAAGTCCACAAGTCATGAAAGGGCCAGGTTTGAAGACCCCTAGCCTAGAGTTTGTTGTTGTTAGCTGCGAAGTCGTGTCCGACCCGTCGCGACCCTATGGACAACGTTCCTCCAGGCCTTCCTGTCCTCTACCATCTTCTGGAGTCCATTTAAGGTCACGCCTCCTGCTTCGGTGACTCCATCCAGCCAACTCCTTCTCTGTCGTCCCCTTCTTCTCTTGCCCTCAATCTTTCCCAGCATGAGGCTCTTCTCCAGTGAGTCCTTCCTTCTCATTAGGTGGCCAAAGTATTTCAGTTTTAGCTTTAGGATCTGGCCTTCTAAAGAGCAGCCTATTGTTACTCTGTTATTAATGATTTTTGTAAAATTTATTTATTGAATAATAACTGTCTTGCAGTACACCTGTGTGGGGGTAGGTTGGTTCTTGGGTAAGTCTTCCTATTTATCTCTTGTTTCAATTATTTCTGCAATTCCAGAGTAAAAAGGTAAACATTTCTTAGCCATTTATCTGTTAAGATCAGGGAGGTCCAAACTTAGCCCCTTTAAGACGTGCAGACTTCAACTCCCAGAATTATTCAGGCAACCATTCCACCTAGGGCATTCTGGGAGTTTAAATCCACAAAAGTAACCATGTTTCAAGAACTACTCTGTTTATTGAACCATGTTGTGAGATCTCTATGTTTGTATTTGTGTCTATATGTGACTAGCGATGTGGTGTATAAATAAAGGAAAAGATCAATTGCACCATATTTATTTCTGCTCATTCTTCTTTTACAAATCCAGTTAATATAGTTAATTTTGCACAAACAGAGCATTACATCGTCCTTGGCACAATGCCAAGGTCAAAGGCCCAAAGCTAGCCTTGGACTAGAAACAAAAGGTGATGTCGCCCTCTTTAGTGACGATGTCGTTCGAATGCAGCATTACATCATCCTTGGCACAATGCCAGGGCTTCACCTAGAAATAAAAGGTGATGTCGCCCTCTTTAGTGACGATGTCGTTCGAATGCAGCATTACATCATCCTTGGCACAATGCCAGGGCTTTGCCTAGAAATAAAAGGTGATGTCGCCCTCTTTAGTGACGATGTCGTTCGAATGCAGCATTACATCATCCTTGGCACAATGCCAGGGCTTTGCCTAGAAATAAAAGGTGATGTCGCCCTCTTTAGTGACGATGTCGTTCGAATGCAGCATTACATCATTCCTGGCACAATGCCAGGGCTTTGGCTAAAAATAAAAGGTGATGTCGCCCTCTTTAGTGACGATGTCGTTCGAATGCAGCATTACATCATTCCTGGCACAATGCCAGGGCTTTGGCTAAAAATAAAAGGTGATGTCGCCCTCTTTAGTGACGATGTCGTTCGAATGCAGCATTACATCATACCTGGCACAATGCCAGGGCTTTGCCTAGAAATAAAAGGTGATGTCGCCCTCTTTAGTGACGATGTCGTTTGAATGCAGCATTACATCATCCTTGGCACAGTGCAAAGGCAAAAGCCCTAGAAATAAAAGTTGATGTCGCCCTCTTTAGTGACGACGTCGTTGAAATGCAGCATTACATCATCCTTGGCACAATGCCAGGGCTTTGCCTAGAAATAAAAGGTGATTTCGCCCTCTTTAGTGATGATGTCGTTCGAATGCAGCATTACATCATTCCTGGCACAATGCCAGGGTTTTGGCTAAAAATAAAAGGTGATGTCGCCCTCTTTAGTGACGATGTCGTTCGAATGCAGCATTACATAATTCCTGGCACAATGCCAGGGCTTTGGCTAAAAATAAAAGGTGATTTCGCCCTCTTTAGTGACGATGTCGTTCGAATGCAGCATTACATCATTCCTGGCACAATGCCAGGACTTTGGCTAAAAATAAAAGGTGATGTCGCCCTCTTTAGTGACGATGTCGTTCGAATGCAGCATTACATCATTCCTGGCACAATGCCAGGACTTTGCCTAGAAATAAAAGGTGATGTCGCCCTCTTTAGTGACGATGTCGTTCGAATGCAGCATTACATCATTCCTGGCACAATGCCAGGGCTTTGGCTAAAAATAAAAGGTGATGTCGCCCTCTTTAGTGACGATGTCGTTCGAATGCAGCATTACATCATTCCTGGCACAATGCCAGGGTTTTGGCTAAAAATAAAAGGTGATGTCGCCCTCTTTAGTGACGATGTCATTCGAATGCAGCATTACATCATTCCTGGCACAATGCCAGGGCTTTGCCTAGAAATAAAAGGTGATTTCGCCCTCTTTAGTGACGATGTCGTTCGAATGCAGCATTACATCATTCCTGGCACAATGCCAGGGTTTTGGCTAAAAATAAAAGGTGATGTCGCCCTCTTTAGTGACGATGTCGTTCGAATGCAGCATTACATCATTCCTGGCACAATGCCAGGGTTTTGGCTAAAAATAAAAGGTGATGTCGCCCTCTTTAGTGACGATGTCGTTCGAATGCAGCATTACATCATTCCTGGCACAATGCCAGGGTTTTCGCTAAAAATAAAAGGTGATGTCGCCCTCTTTAGTGACGATGTCGTTCGAATGCAGCATTACATCATTCCTGGCACAATGCCAGGGCTTTGGCTAAAAATAAAAGGTGATGTCACCCTCTTTAGTGACGATGTCGTTCGAATGCAGCATTACATCATTCCTGGCACAATGCCAGGGCTTTGGCTAAAAATAAAAGGTGATGTCGCCCTCTTTAGTGACGATGTCGTTCGAATGCAGCATTACATCATTCCTGGCACAATGCCAGGGCTTTGGCTAGAAATAAAAGGTGATGTCACCCTCTTTAGTGACGATGTCGTTCGAATGCAGCATTACATCATTCCTGGCACAATGCCAGGGTTTTGGCTAAAAATAAAAGGTGATGTCGCCCACTTTAGTGACGATGTTGTTCGAATGCAGCATTACATCATTGATGGCACAATGCCAGGGCTTTGGCTAAAAATAAAAGGTGATGTCGCCCTCTTTAGTGACGATGTCGTTCGAATGCAGCATTACATCATTCCTGGCACAATGCCAGGGCTTTGGCTAAAAATAAAAGGTGATGTCGCCCTCTGTAGTGACGATGTCGTTCGAATGCAGCATTACATCATACCTGGCACAATGCCAGGGCTTTGCCTAGAAATAAAAGGTGATGTCGCCCTCTTTAGTGACGATGTCGTTTGAATGCAGCATTACATCATCCTTGGCACAGTGCAAAGGCAAAAGCCCTAGAAATAAAAGTTGATGTCGCCCTCTTTAGTGACGACGTCGTTGAAATGCAGCATTACATCATCCTTGGCACAATGCCAGGGCTTTGCCTAGAAATAAAAGGTGATTTCGCCCTCTTTAGTGATGATGTCGTTCGAATGCAGCATTACATCATTCCTGGCACAATGCCAGGGTTTTGGCTAAAAATAAAAGGTGATGTCGCCCTCTTTAGTGACGATGTCGTTCGAATGCAGCATTACATAATTCCTGGCACAATGCCAGGGCTTTGGCTAAAAATAAAAGGTGATGTCGCCCTCTTTAGTGACGATGTCGTTCGAATGCAGCATTACATCATTCCTGGCACAATGCCAGGACTTTGCCTAGAAATAAAAGGTGATGTCGCCCTCTTTAGTGACGATGTCGTTCGAATGCAGCATTACATCATTCCTGGCACAATGCCAGGGCTTTGGCTAAAAATAAAAGGTGATGTCGCCCTCTTTAGTGACGATGTCGTTCGAATGCAGCATTACATCATTCCTGGCACAATGCCAGGGCTTTGGCTAAAAATAAAAGGTGATGTCGCCCTCTTTAGTGACGATGTCGTTCGAATGCAGCATTACATCATTCCTGGCACAATGCCAGGGCTTTGGCTAAAAATAAAAGGTGATGTCGCCCTCTTTAGTGACAATGTCGTTCGAATGCAGCATTACATCATTCCTGGCACAATGCCAGGGTTTTGGCTAAAAATAAAAGGTGATGTCGCCCTCTTTAGTGACGATGTCGTTCGAATGCAGCATTACATCATTCCTGGCACAATGCCAGGGCTTTGGCTAAAAATAAAAGGTGATGTCGCCCTCTTTAGTGACGATGTCGTTCGAATGCAGCATTACATCATTCCTGGCACAATGCCAGGGCTTTGGCTAAAAATATAAGGTGATGTCACCCACTTTAGTGACGATGTCGTTCGAATGCAGCATTACATCATTCCTGGCACAATGCCAGGGCTTTGGCTAAAAATAAAAGGTGATGTCGCCCTCTTTAGTGACGATGTCGTTCGAATGCAGCATTACATCATTCCTGGCACAATGCCAGGGCTTTGGCTAAAAATATAAGGTGATGTCACCCACTTTAGTGACGATGTCGTTCGAATGCAGCATTACATCATTCCTGGCACAATGCCAGGGCTTTGGCTAAAAATAAAAGGTGATGTCGCCCTCTTTAGTGACGATGTCGTTCGAATGCAGCATTACATCATTCCTGGCACAATGCCAGGGTTTTGGCTAAAAATAAAAGGTGATGTTGCCCTCTTTAGTGACGATGTCGTTCGAATGCAGCATTACATCATTCCTGGCACAATGCCAGGGCTTTGCCTAGAAATAAAAGGTGATGTCACCCTCTTTAGTGACGATGTCGTTCGAATGCAGCATTACATCATTCCTGGCACAATGCCAGGGTTTTGGCTAAAAATAAAAGGTGATGTCGCCAACTTTAGTGACGATGTCGTTCGAATGCAGCATTACATCATTCCTGGCACAATGCCAGGGCTTTGCCTAGAAATAAAAGCTGATGTCGCCCTCTTTTGTGACGACGTCATTGAAATGCAGCATTACATCATCCTTGGCACAATGCCAGTGCTTTGCCTAGAAATAAAAGGTGATGTCGCCCTCTTTAGTGACGATGTCGTGGGAATGCAGCATTACATCATTCCTGGCACAATGCCAGGAATTTGGGTACAAATAAAAGGTGATGTCGCCCTCTTTAGTGACGATGTCGTTCGAATGCAGCATTACATCATCCTTGGCACAATGCCAAGGGAAAAGCTATAGAAATAAAAGGTGATGTCGCCCTCTTTAGTGACGATGTCATTGAAATGCAGCATTACATCATCCTTGGCACAACGCCAAGGGAAAAGCCATAGAAATAAAAGGTGATGTCGCCCTCTTTAGTGACGATGTCATTCGAATAAGGCATTACGTCGTCCTTGGCACGGAGCCAAGGTGAAAATATTGGAAATAAAAGGTGATGTGCCAAGGACGACGTAATGCCTTATTCCAATGACATCGCCCCTAAAGAGGGCGACATCACCTTTTATTTCCAATATATTCAGCTTGGCACCGTGCCAAGGATGACGTAATGCCTTATTCCAATGACATCGCCCCTAAAGAGGGCGACATCACCTTTTATTTCCAATATTTTCACCTTGGCACCGTGCCAAGGACGACGTAATGCCTTATTCCAATGACATCGCCCCTAAAGAGGGCGACATCACCTTTTATTTCCAGGTTTTCCCCTTGGCACCGTGCCAAGGACGACGTAATGCCTTATTCGAATGACATCGCCCCTAAAGAGAGCGACATCACCTTTTATTTCCAATATTTTCCCCTTGGCACCGTGCCAAGGACGACGTAATGCCTTATTCCAATGACATCGCTCCTAAAGAGGGCGACATCACCTTTTATTTCCAATATTTTCCCCTTGGCACCGTGCCAAGGACGACGTAATGCCTTATTCCAATGACATCGCCCCTAAAGAGGGCGACATCACCTTTTATTTCCAATATTTTCACCTTGGCACCGTGCCAAGGACGATGTAATGCCTTATTCCAATGACTTCGCCCCTAAAGAGGGCGACATCACCTTTTATTTGCAGGTTTTCCCCTTGGCACCGTGCCAAGGACGACGTAATGCCTTATTCGAATGACATCGCCCCTAAAGAGGGCGACATCACCTTTTATTTCCAATATTTTCCCCTTGGCACCGTGCCAAGGACGACGTAATGCCTTATTCCAATGACATCGCCCCTAAAGAGGGCGACATCACCTTTTATTTCCAATATATTCACCTTGGCACCGTGCCAAGGATGACGTAATGCCTTATTACAATGACATCGCCCCTAAAGAGGGCGACATCACCTTTTATTTCCAATATTTTCACCTTGGCACCGTGCCAAGGACGACGTAATGCCTTATTCCAATGACATTGCCCCTAAAGAGGGCGACATCACCTTTTATTTCCAATATTTTCACCTTGGCACCGTGCCAAGGACGACGTAATGCCTTATTCCAATGACATCGCCCCTAAAGAGGGCAACATCACCTTTTATTTGCAGGTTTTCCCCTTGGCACCGTGCCAAGGACGACGTAATGCCTTATTCCAATGACATCGCCCCTAAAGAGGGCGACATCACCTTTTATTTCCAATATTTTCCCCTTGGCACCGTGCCAAGGACGACGTAATGCCTCATTCCAATGACATCGCCCCTAAAGAGGGCGACATCACCTTTTATTTCCAATATATTCACCTTGGCACCATGCTAAGGATGACGTAATGCCTTACTCGAATGACATTGCCCCTAAAGAGGGCGACATCACCTTTTATTTCCAATATTTTCACCTTGGCACCGTGCGAAGGATGACGTAATGCCTTATTCCAATGACATCGCCCCTAAAGAAGGCGACATCACCTTTTATTTGCAGGTTTTCCCCCTTGGCACCGTGCCAAGGACGACGTAATGCCTTATTCGAATGACATCGCCCCTAAAGAGGGCGACATCACCTTTTATTTCCAATATTTTCACCTTGGCACCGTGCCAAGGACGACGTAATGCCTTATTTGAATGACATCGCCCCTAAAGAGGGCGACATCACCTTTTATTTCCAATATTTTCACCTTGGCACCGTGCCAAGGACGACGTAATGCCTTATTCCAATGACATCGCCCCTAAAGAGGGCGACATCACCTTTTATTTGCAGGTTTTCCCCTTGGCACCGTGCCAAGGACGACGTAATGCCTTATTCCAATGACATCGCCCCTAAAGAGGGCGACATCACCATTTATTTCCAATATTTTCACCTTGGCACCGTGCCAAGGACGACATAATGCCTTATTCCAATGACATCGCCCCTAAAGAGGGCGACACCTTTTATTTGCAGGTTTTCCCCTTGGCACTGTGCCAAGGATGACGTAATGCCTTATTCCAATGACATCGCCCCTAAAGAGGGCAACATCACCTTTTATTTCCAATATTTTCACCTTGGCACCGTGCCAAGGACGACGTAATGCCTTATTCCAATGACATCGCCCCTAAAGAGGGCGACATCACCTTTTATTTCCAATATTTTCACCTTGGCACCGTGCCAAGGACGACGTAATGCCTTATTCCAATGACATCGCCCCTAAAGAGAGCGACATCACCTTTTATTTGCAGGTTTTCCCCTTGGCACTGTGCCAAGGATGACGTAATGCCTTATTCCAATGACATCGCCCCTAAAGAGGGCGACATCACCTTTTATTTCCAATATTTTCACCTTGGCACCGTGCCAAGGACGACGTAATGCCTTATTCCAATGACATCGCCCCTAAAGAGGGCGACATCACCATTTATTTCCAATATTTTCACCTTGGCACCGTGCCAAGGACGACGTAATGCCTTATTCCAATGACATCGCCCCTAAAGAGGGCGACATCACCTTTTATTTGCAGGTTTTCCCCTTGGCACCGTGCCAAGGACGACGTAATGCTTTATTCCAATGACATCGCCCCTAAAGAGGGCGACATCACCTTTTATTTCCAATATTTTCCCCTTGGCACCGTGCCAAGGACGACGTAATGCCTCATTCCAATGACATCGCCCCTAAAGAGGGCGACATCACCTTTTATTTCCAATATATTCACCTTGGCACGGTGCCAAGGACGACGTAATGCCTTACTCGAATGACATTGCCCCTAAAGAGGGCGACATCACCTTTTATTTCCAATATTTTCACCTTGGCACCGTGCCAAGGACGACGTAATGCCTTATTCCAATGACATCGCCCCTAAAGAGGGCAACATCACCTTTTATTTGCAGGTTTTCCCCTTGGCACTGTGCCAAGGATGACGTAATGCCTTATTCCAATGACATCGCCCCTAAAGAGGGCGACATCACCTTTTATTTCCAATATTTTCACCTTGGCACGGTGCCAAGGACGACGTAATGCCTTACTCGAATGACATTGCCCCTAAAGAGGGCGACATCACCTTTTATTTCAATATTTTCACCTTGGCACCGTGCCAAGGACGACGTAATGCCTTATTCCAATGACATCGCCCCTAAAGAGGGCAACATCACCTTTTATTTGCAGGTTTTCCCTTGGCACTGTGCCAAGGATGACGTAATGCCTTATTCCAATGACATCGCCCCTAAAGAGGGCGACATCACCTTTTATTTCCAATATTTTCACCTTGGCACCGTGCCAAGGACGACGTAATGCCTTACTCGAATGACATTGCCCCTAAGAGGGCGACATCACCTTTTATTTCCAATATTTTCACCTTGGCACCGTGCCAAGGATGACGTAATGCCTTATTCCAATGACATCGCCCCTAAAGAAGGCGACATCACCTTTTATTTGCAGGTTTTCCCCTTGGCACTGTGCCAAGGATGACGTAATGCCTTATTCCAATGACATCGCCCCTAAAGAGGGCGACATCACCTTTTATTTCCAATATTTTCACCTTGGCACCGTGCCAAGGACGACGTAATGCCTTACTCGAATGACATTGCCCTAAAGAGGGCGACATCAACCTTTTATTTCCAATATTTTCACCTTGCACCGTCTAGGATGACGTAATGCCTTATTCCAATGACATCGCCCCTAAAGAAGGCGACATCACCTTTTATTTGCAGGTTTCCCCTTGGCACCGTGCCAAGGACGACGTAATGCCTTATTCAAATGACATCGCCCTAAAGAGGGCGACATCACCTTTTATTTCCAATACTTTCACCTTGGCACCGTGCCAAGGACGACGTAATGCCTTATTCCAATGACATCGCCCCTAAAGAGGGCGACATCACCTTTTATTTCCAATATTTTCACCTTGGCACCGTGCCAAGGACGACGTAATGCCTTACTCGAATGACATCGCCCCTAAAGAGGGCGACATCACCTTTTATTTCCAATATTTTCACCTTGGCACCGTGCCAAGGACGACGTAATGCCTTATTCGAATGACATCGCCCCTAAAGAGGGCGACATCACCTTTTATTTCCAATATTTTCACCTTGGCACCGTGCCAAGGATGACGTAATGCCTTATTCCAATGACATCGCCCCTAAAGAGGGTGACATCACCTTTTATTTCCAATATTTTCACCTTGGCACCATGCCAAGGACGACGTAATGCCTTACTCGAATGACATTGCCCCTAAAGAGGGCGACATCACCTTTTATTTCCAATATTTTCACCTTGGCACCGTGCCAAGGATGACGTAATGCCTTATTCCAATGACATCGCCCCTAAAGAAGGCGACATCACCTTTTATTTGCAGGTTTTCCCCTTGGCACCGTGCCAAGGACGACGTAATGCCTTATTCGAATGACATCGCCCTAAAGAGGGTGACATCACCTTTTATTTCCAATATTTTCACCTTGGCACCGTGCCAAGGACGACGTAATGCCTTATTCCAATGACATCGCCCCTAAAGAGGGCGACATCACCTTTTATTTCCAATATTTTCACCTTGGCACCGTGCCAAGGACGACGTAATGCCTTATTCAATGACATCGCCCCTAAAGAGGGCGACATCACCTTTTATTTCCAATATTTTCACCTTGGCACCGTGCCAAGGACGACGTAATGCCTTATTCCAATGACATTGCCCCTAAAGAGGGCGACATCACCTTTTATTTCCAATATTTTCACCTTGGCACCGTGCCAAGGACGACGTAATGCCTTATTCCAATGACATCGCCCCTAAAGAGGGCGACATCACCTTTTATTTCCAATATTTTCACCTTGGCACCGTGCCAAGGACGACGTAATGCCTTATTCGAATGACATCGCCCCTAAAGAGGGCGACATCCCCTTTTATTTCCAATATTTTCACCTTGGCACCGTGCCAAGGACGACGTAATGCCTTATTCCAATGACATCGCCCCTAAAGAGGGCGACATCACCTTTTATTTGCAGGTTTTCCCCTTGGCACCGTGCCAAGGACGACGTAATGCCTTATTCCAATGACATCGCCCTAAAGAGGGCGACATCACCTTTTATTTCCAATATTTTCCCCTTGGCACCGTGCCAAGGACGACGTAATGCCTCATTCCAATGACATCGCCCCTAAAGAGGGCGACATCACCTTTTATTTCCAATATATTCACCTTGGCACGGTGCCAAGGACGACGTAATGCCTTACTCGAATGACATTGCCCCTAAAGAGGGCGACATCACCTTTTATTTCCAATATTTTCACCTTGCACCGTGCCAAGGACGACGTAATGCCTTATTCCAATGACATCGCCCCTAAAGAGGGCAACATCACCTTTTATTTGCAGGTTTTTCCCCTTGGCACTGTGCCAAGGATGACGTAATGCCTTATTCCAATGACATCGCCCCTAAAGAGGGCGACATCACCTTTTATTTCCAATATTTTCACCTTGGCACCGTGCCAAGGACGACGTAATGCCTTACTCGAATGACATTGCCCCTAAAGAGGGCGACATCACCTTTTATTTCCAATATTTTCACCTTGGCACCGTGCCAAGGATGACGTAATGCCTTATTCCAATGACATCGCCCCTAAAGAAGGCGACATCACCTTTTATTTGCAGGTTTTCCCCTTGGCACCGTGCCAAGGACGACGTAATGCCTTATTCAAATGACATCGCCCCTAAAGAGGGCGACATCACCTTTTATTTCCAATATTTTCACCTTGGCACCGTGCCAAGGACGACGTAATGCTTATTCCAATGACATCGCCCCTAAAGAGGGCGACATCACCTTTTATTTCCAATATTTTCACCTTGGCACCGTGCCAAGGACGACGTAATGCCTTACTCGAATGACATCGCCCCTAAAGAGGGCGACATCACCTTTTATTTCCAATATTTTCACCTTGGCACCGTGCCAAGGACGACGTAATGCCTTATTCGAATGACATCGCCCCTAAAGAGGGCGACATCACCTTTTATTTCCAATATTTTCACCTTGGCACCGTGCCAAGGACGACGTAATGCCTTATTCCAATGACATCGCCCCTAAAGAGGGCGACATCACCTTTTATTTCCAATATTTTCACCTTGGCACCGTGCCAAGGACGACGTAATGCCTTATTCCAATGACATTGCCCCTAAAGAGGGCGACATCACCTTTTATTTCCAATATTTTCACCTTGGCACCGTGCCAAGGACGACGTAATGCCTTATTCCAATGACATCGCCCCTAAAGAGGGCGACATCACTTTTATTTCCAATATTTTCACCTTGGCACCGTGCCAAGGACGACGTAATGCCTTATTCCAATGACATCGCCCCTAAAGAGGGCGACATCACCTTTTATTTCCAATATTTTCACCTTGGCACCGTGCCAAGGACGACGTAATGCCTTATTCCAATGACATCGCCCCTAAAGAGGGCGACATCACCTTTTATTTGCAGGTTTTCCCCTTGGCACTGTGCCAAGGACAACGTAATGCCTTATTCCAATGACATCGCCCCTAAAGAGGGCGACATCACCTTTTATTTCCAATATTTTTCACCTTGGCACCGTGCCAAGGATGACGTAACGCCTTACTCGAAAGACATTGCCCCTAAAGAGGGCGACATCACCTTTTATTTCCAATATTTTCACCTTGGCACCGTGCCAAGGACGACGTAATGCCTTATTCCAATGACATCGCCCCTAAAGAGGGCGACATCACCTTTTATTTGCAGGTTTTCCCCTTGGCACCGTGCCAAGGACGACGTAATGCCTCATTCCAATGACATCGCCTTTAAAGAGGGCGACATCACCTTTTATTTCCAATATTTTCACCTTGGCACCGTGCTAAGGATGACGTAATGCCTTATTCCAATGACATCGCCCCTAAGAGGGCGACATCACCTTTTATTTCCAATATTTTCATCTTGGCACCGTGCCAAGGACGACGTAATGCCTTACTCAAATGACATTGCCCCTAAAGGAGGGCGACATCACCTTTTATTTCCAATATTTTCACCTTGGCACCGTGCCAAGGATGACGTAATGCCTTATTCCAATGACATCGCCCCTAAAGAAGGCGACATCACCTTTTATTTGCAGGTTTTCCCCTTGCACCGTGCCAAGGACGACGTAATGCCTTATTCCAATGACATCGCCCCTAAAGAGGGCGACATCACCTTTTATTTCCAATATTTTCACCTTGGCACCGTGCCAAGGACGACATAATGCCTTATTCCAATGACATCGCCCCTAAAGAGGGCGACATCACCTTTTATTTCCAATATTTTCACCTTGGCACCGTGCCAAGGACGACGTAATGCCTTATTCCAATGACATCGCCCCTAAAGAGGGCGACATCACCTTTTATTTGCAGGTTTTCCCCTTGGCACTGTGCCAAGGACGACGTAATGCCTTATTCCAATGACATTGCTCCTAAAGAGGGCGACATCACCTTTTATTTCCAATATTTTCACCTTGGCACCGTGCCAAGGACGACGTAATGCCTTACTCGAAAGACATTGCCCCCTAAAGAGGGCGACATCACCTTTTATTTCCAATATTTTCACCTTGGCACCGTGCCAAGGACGACATAATGCCGCATTCCAATGACATCGCCCCTAAAGAGGGCGACATCACCTTTTATTTCCAATATTTTCACCTTGGCACCATGCCAAGGACGACGTAATGCCGCATTCCAATGACATCGTCACTAAAGTGGGCGACATCACCTTTTATTTCTAGGGCTTTTCCCTTGGCATTGTGCCAAGGATGACGTAATGCCGCGATTCCAATGACATTGTCACTAAGAGGGCGACATCACCTTTTATTTCAATATTTTCACCTTGGCACCATGCCAAGGATGACGTAATGCCTTATTCGAATGACATCGCCCCTAAAGAGGGTGACATCACCTTTTATTTGCAGGTTTTACCCCTTGGCACCGTGCCAAGGACGACGTAATGCCTCATTCCAATGACATCGCCCTAAAGAGGGCGACATCACCTTTTATTTCCAATATTTTCACCTTGGCACCGTGCCAAGGATGACGTAATGCCTTATTCCAATGACATCGCCCCTAAAGAGGGCGACATCACCTTTTATTTCCAATATTTTCACCTTGGCACCGTGCCAAGGACGACGTAATGCCTTATTCGAATGACATCGCCCCTAAAGAGGGCGACATCACCTTTTATTTCCAATATTTCACCTTGGCACCGTGCCAAGGACGACGTAATGCCTTATTCGAATGACATCGCCCCTAAAGAGGGCGACATCACCTTTTATTTCCAATATTTTCCCCTTGGCACCGTGCCAAGGACGACGTAATGCCTTATTCCAATGACATCGCCCCTAAAGAGGGCGACATCACCTTTTATTCCAATATTTTCACCTTGGCACCGTGCCAAGGACGACAGTAATGCCTTATTCCAATGACATCGCCCCTAAAGAGGGCGACATCACCTTTTATTTGCAGGTTTTCCCCTTGGCACCGTGCGAAGGATGACATAATGCCTTATTACAATGACATCGCCCCTAAAGAGGGCGACATCACCTTTTATTTCCAATATTTTCACCTTGGCACCGTGCCAAGTATGATGTAATGCCGCATTCCAATGACATCGTCACTAAAGAGGGTGACATAATCTTTTATTTCTAGGACTTTTGCCTTGGCATTGTGCCAAGGATGACGTAATGCCGCATTCCAATGACATCGTCACTAAAGAGGGCGACATAATCTTTTATTTCTAGGGCTTTTGCCTTGGCATTGTGCCAAGGATGATGTAATTGTGCATTCCAATGATATCGTCACTAAAGTGGGCGACATAATCTTTAATTTCTAGGTCTTTTGTCTTGGCTTTGTGCCAAGGATGATGTAATGCTGCATTCCAATGACGTCGTCACTAAAGAGGGCGACATAATCTTTAATTTCTAGGTCTTTTGTCTTGGCTTTGTGCCAAGATGATGTAATGCTGCATTCCAATGACTTTCGTCACTAAAGAGGGCGACATAATCTTTTATTTCTATGGCTTTTCCCTTGGCATTGTGCCAAGGATGATGTAATACTTTATTCCAATGACATCGTCACTAAATTAGGACACATCACCTTTATTTCTAGGGAAAGCACTGGCATTCTGCCATGGATGATGTAATGATGCATTCCAATGACATCGTCAGTAAAGGGGGCGACATCACCTTTTATTTCTAGGGAAAGCCCTGGCATTGTGGCAAGGATGATGTAATGCTGTATTCCAATGACATTGCCTCTAAAGTGGGCGACATCACCTTTCTTGCCAGGGAAAGCCATGGCCTTGGGCATGCCTTACTGGCTTGTCTCCCTCTTGTTTCGGGGTGTCAAACCGCTGGCCCGTGGGCCCAATTCATCATAGCGAAACTGCGCCCACCCCATTGCCGATAATGGGTCAAAAAAACTCACGATACGTCGCAATACGTCACATGATATTTTGTCAGTTTGACAGCCTTGCTCTAAGTTCCTGAACCTTGCTGGTGTCTTTGCGTAACAAAGCTAGCTCTTGTGCCACTCAACATCGGATGATGTCACCAGAATGTGCAGGAGACGCCTTTCGTCCTCTCTTTCATTGACCCTCCCCCATAGTTGGCCTCACGGTGCTCCCCCAAAGTTGGGGACCTCCCAGCTTTGCAGAAAAACTCCACAGCAAGAGTCCCAAACTTGCTTTCCCCAATGGCAACTGGACTTTCTTGATTTTTTCCTCCCCCACCCTTGGAAGCCTTTCCCTTCTCGTCCATAAGCGCTTACGTCCAGAGCTGAAGAAGCTTCTGGATGAGAGCGAACGTTTTCAAGAGGAAAAAAGAGAAAAGAAGGAGAGAGAAAAAATTAAACCCCAAGGAAATCCAGACGCCTTTTTGGAAAAGCATCTTTGGAGAACAATGGCCTGGAGGATTCCAACTCTCACCCGACGACGCTGCAACAGGAGCTTCTAGTTGTGGGATGGAGATGGAGCTAGGTTGCTCCTGAAGCTTTAGCTGCAATGACCTTGAGTTAAGAAGGGTTGAATCCCCAGGAATCAATTTCTTCATGATAAATGAATTTGATTGCTGGAAAGGATGCTTTCAAGAGCAGAGATCCGGTGTCTGTTTAAAAGGCAGAGGTGGGGATCTTTCTGCACAGGCAAGGTTCTTTTTCTGGTCTAGATTTCCCTCCTGAGTGAAGGAAGGTTAGCCAAACAGGAGCTCAAACGTCCTTCAACTGCTTGGTTGTTCC
>CM044368.1:4919553-4922266 GCA_024294585.1 Vipera latastei | reverse complement strand
CACTGGGTTAATTGTTCTGTCAGGAAGTTTCTCCTTAGTTCTAGGTTGCTTCTCTCCTTGACTAGTTTCCATCCGTTGCTTCTTGTCCCCGCCTTCAGGCGCTTTGGAGAATGGCTTGACTCCCTCTTCTTTGGGGCAGCCCCTGAGATATGTCTTCTGGAATAGCCAGAACACACGGGCAAAATGCACGCGTGAGACTGCTCAGGTTTTTCACCTTTGTGCCCAAAGAATTTTGCTCTTTCGCTCTTTCTCTAAGTGTCTTTAAAAATCTTCCTGCCAAAACGGCGGCCAACTAACCAAGGTGTTAGTCAACGGACTGAAATTAGACCCTCTTTGAGCGCTTCCAGGTCCTGCTTGTTCAGGCTGAACCAAATGTTTGGGGTGTGTGTTCTTATTTTCAGAAAGGTCTCTGTTTCTGACTTCTTTGGAAAGCCTGACTGCGAAAGTCTTCCAGGAGGCAAAAATGCCCACGCCGTGAATTTTCCAGACGTTTTAAGTCGGTGCCCGGACTGACATGGCTCCTGTAGTTTCTCAGACCTGTTCTTCTCCTCTGAAAAACAGGCTTCTGGTTTTTTGTTTTTTTCCTTCCCTGACGTCCTTCCTTCCTGATGGCTTGAGAGGGTCTTGTGAATTTCCCGAGGTGGCTGTTGGCAAGCCAGCTTGATCGAGAAGGACAGGATTTATTGAATAAACAAATGGGCCACCAATTCCCAGAACTCGGGTTGGAAGGGAAAGTCGGTATGCGGGGAAAGGAAAGCAACGTGCCAAGGAAAACGGATTGGCTCCCACCAGTTGAGCAAAGAAGAAATGTTAGATTTTTTTTTGGCTCGTGGAAAATCTGCCCTGTGTAGTTCCTTCAGAGCTTCCTTGTATCATATATAAATATATCATATTATCTATGATACCTATAACATACCATATTGATACAGTTAGGCTTCCTCTTCTCTTCCTTCCTCCCTCCCCTCCCTCCCTCCCTCCCTCCCTCCCTTTCTCTTTCTTTTCTTTCTTTCTTTCTTTCTTTCTTTCTCTCTCCTTCCTTTCTTTCTCTCTCCCTCACTCCCTCTCGCCCACCTGCCTGCCTGCCTTCTCCTTTCTTCTTTCCTTTCTCCCTTCTTTCATCACTGTCTCTCCTTCCTTTTTCTTTCTTTCTTTTTCTCTCCCCTCAATCCCTCTCACCTGCCTGCCTGCCTTCTCCTTCCTTCTTCCTCACTGTCTCTCTTTCCTTCCTCTTTCTTTCTCTCTTTCTTTCTTTCTTTCTTTCTTTCTTTCTTTCTTTCTTTCTTCTCTCTCTCTCTCTTGCTCCTTCCCTCACTCCCTCTCACCTGCCCGTTTTTCTTTCTTTCTTTCTTTCTTTCTTTCTTTCTTTCTTTCTTTCTTTCTTTCCTTTCTTTCTTTCTTTCTTTCTCTTTCTTTCTTTCTCTCTCCTCCTTCCCTCACTCCCCTCTCGCCTGCCTGTTTTCTTTCTTTCTTTCTTTCTTTCTTTCTTCTTTCTTTCTTTCTTTCTTTTCTTCTTTCTTTCTTTCTTTTCTTTCTTTCTTTCTTTCTTTCTTTCTTCTTTCTTCTTCCAGCAATGGTAATTGGAATTTTTCCTCTGTTTCTGGGCTACGGAGCAAGGCTAACTTGGGAGGTGAGGTGTAGAGCTTCAAAACCTGGTGGCCACCTGCCCACAGTTGCTACCTGATAGGATCGGCTCATTGTAACCTCACCTCGTGAGTTATCCTAGAACCTGCCCGTTCCTTGATGGACGTAAAACTCTCCCGTCCTTCCTTTGAGTCTGTTCTGGCCACCCAAGCCATTTTCTTTCTGCCCAAACACTTCCTCTCCACCCGGCCTTCCCCCCAATGTCAAGATGCCATCTGCCTCATATGGCTTGTTCACACATGGAGGGAAGCGTTTCTGAAGTGAAGCAGGCTGAAGCGCCAGAGCAGCTGTTCTCACTTTCCTTCTCCCAGTTTAATAAATCTTTCTCCATCTGATGCTATTCCCCCCCCCGCCCCCGTCTAACTCCGTGGGGCGATTTCCAAGGAAACCAGTAAACACGAGTCCTAACAAAGGTGGTTTTTATGTCTTCCTGAGACGGCTTGAGTACATCTGCATTGTTGAAACTTTCCTGTTCAGATGTAGTCAGACAGTGAGGGCGAAGGGAAAGAACGACTTAAGCGAGAACCCTAGGTGCCATTGAGCTAATGGCTTAAAAATCAGGATGACGCACACTCAGTATTCTCGAGTCATGAGGCTGCTTGCCTGCAAAGCCATCAATGTTGGAGAAAGGCAAATTAGGTCATTACAAGTAAGAGAGGCAGCACTTCACAATACAGACGTCGTCGAACATTCCTTAATAAAGACCTCACCTCTTCCCATACCAAACTCTTAGATCTGGATTCTTTCCCTTTGCCTGTCCTTCTCACGGGGGAGCTTGTTTTTAATATACCTCCATGCTATTTTTTATAATATTAAAATATAATAATATTTATTAATTTTCCAATTTTACATTTAAGTACTTAAGAAGAAGAAGGAAGGAAGAAGAGGAGGAGGAGGAGGAGGAGGAGAAAGAGGAAGAAGGAGAAGATGAAGAAGACGAGGAGGAGGAGAAAGAGGAAGGAGGAGAAGGAAAAGAAGGAGGAGGAGGAGGAGGAGAAGGAGAAGGAGAAGGAGAGGAGAGGAGGAGAGATGAGATGAGAAGAAGAAGAGAAGAAGAAGAAGAAGAAGAAGA
>CM044368.1:4889553-4914553 GCA_024294585.1 Vipera latastei | reverse complement strand
ATGGATGGAAGTGACCAATCAATTTTCTGTGGCTAATTAAGGGAGTGAGAATGAAAGACATCCGTGCATAGCGGTCCAAAATGATTGTGATGGTTCCATATAATTTTTTTGTTCAGGTCCTAGCTTGTAGATCTTGTTAAATCTCGTTCAATAACAGAATAACAGAGTTGGAAGGGGACCTTGGAGGTCGTCCTAGTCCAGCCCCCTGCTCAAGCAGGAAACCCTATACCATTTCAGAGAGATGGCTTGTCCAGTATCTTCTTAAAACTTCCAGTGTTGTAGCCCCCACAACTTCTGGAGGCAAGTCGTTCCACTGGCTAATTCCTCTCACTGTCAGGAAATTTCTCCTTAGTTTCAGATTGCTTCTCTTCTTGATGAGTTTCCACCCGTTGCTTCTTGTCTTGCCTTCTGGTGCTTTGGAGAATAGGTTGACGCGGTCTTCTTTGTGGCAGGGTTGTACATAAGGCATCTTTGATGCTCTCTGAACCTGGTTGTTTTCTTACAGACATTCATTACCCCAACTAGACAATGTGATCAGTGCTAGAAAGGAGGAGGAGGAGGAGGCGGAGGAGGAGGAGGAGGAGGAGGAAGCAAGAAGGAAGAAGAAGAAGAAGAAGAAGAAGAAGAAGAAGAAGAAGAAGAAGAAGAAGAAGAAGAAGAAGAAGAAGAAGAAGAAGAAGAAGAAGAAGAAGAAGAGGAGGAGGAGGAGGAGGAGGAGGAGGAGGAGGAGGAGGAGGAGGAGGTGATGGTGGTGCTGGTTCTTGGTGCTCTCTGAGCTTGCTTGTTTTCTTGCAGATGTTTCATTATCCAAACTATGTACCATCATCAGTGCTAGCATTAATGATGTTACCTAGTCTGGGTAATGAAACATCTGCAAGAAAACAAGCAAGCTCAGAGATCACCAAGGACCCCACAGGTCTAGTCTCATTCCTTGGCTGTGCCATCAGCAAGATTTCTCCAGTGTTGGAGAGGTTACAGAACGATAAAAACAAAAAAATGTTAGCTATTTAATTAGTTTAACCAATCCAGCTTTGCTGGGTCCACATAATAAGGCGGTTCAAAAGTCACAGCTTCCTTCCTTCCTTCCTTCCTTCCCTCCTTCCTTCCTTCCTTCCTTCCTTCCCTTCCTTCCTTCCTTCCTTCCTTCCTTCCTTCCTTCCTTCCTTCCTTCCTTCCTTCCTTCCTTCCTTCTTCCCTTCCATTTCTCTTGGATGAAAAGAATTGCTCCTCCTCTCTTCCAAGCCAAACGTTGATCATGATCTGCACAGGATGTGCAATGGTTTTCATTACAGACATCAAAAGACATATCTTGGTCTCTCGGAGTAAGTTGCCAAGTTCCTGAGGAGTTCAGAATTATACAAAAGGGGGAGAACAGATGAACCAGGTCAGGTAGAGTTCGCAACCAAGCCGGGCTTTTTCATAAGGGGTAGAGTCAAGATTTCACATCACGAGGTCTCCCCTTACTGGAAAGTTTACATCATTTCTATCTTTTTGACTAAAGCGTCAAGGATCTCACACACACCCTGACGAACTTCGCAAAAGAAGATAATTTCTTGCTGTAGGGATGGGCAAGCTACCACCCGTGATAGGGCCACTCACACATACTCTCCTGAGAAATTCCAGATGTCTTAAAAACTCCTGATTCTTTCTTGAGATGGAGGGACACAATATTTGGCCAGAACAAAGCATCGTAAACAAAGCATCGTACAACACCTCATCAAGGTGGCTTGTCGCAATTCTGCAAATCTTTCTGAAAACCAAGTGTCAATGAAGAGTCTCAGTCACGATTGTTCCAAAGGTGCTTTCCCCCCCCAAAAAAAAAGCAACTGGACTTCCTTGGTTTTTCCTTGAAGAGGTTTTGCTTCTCATCCAAGAAGCTTCTTTGGTTCTTGACTGAATGGCGGGGGCGTGGAAGAAATTATATTCTTTGCAGTCATCGGGTCATTGACCCAGAGAATATAAATCCCCCTATTCCCCACCATTCCGTCAGAACTGAAGATGCTTCTTGGATGAGAAGCGAAACGTCTTCAAGGAAAAGCGAAGCCCAGTTGCCTTTGGAAAAAGCATCTTTGGGAGTTCAGAAATCAAGCAGTTCAATAGCCTGATGGGATGTGGAGAATTTGAGAAGAGATGGAAGAAAATGAAAGAAAGAAAGAAAAAGAAAGAAAGAAGAAAGAAAGAAAGAAAGAAAGAAGAAAGAAAGAAAGAAAGAAAGAAAGAAAGAAAGAAAGAAAAGAAAGAAAAGAAAGAGAAAAGAGAGAAAGAAAGAAAAAGAAGAAAGAAAGAAAGAAAGAAAGAAAGAAGAAAGAAAGAAAGAAAGAGAAAGAAGAAAGAAAGAAAGAAAGAAAGAAAGAAAGAAAGAAAGAAAGAAAGAAAGAAAGAAAAGAGGTAAGTAGATAGATAGATAGATAGATAGATAGATAGATAGATAGATAGATAGATAGATAGATAGACAATGAAAGAAAAGATAGGTGTAGGTAGATAGAAGAAAATGAAAGAAAGAAAAAGGAAGGAAGGAAGGTAAGTAGGTAGATAGGGAAGGAAGGAAGGAAGGAAGGAAGGAAGGAAGGAAGGAAAGAAGGAAGGAAGGAAGAAGGAGACAAAGAAAAGGAAGGAAGGAGCTTAATAGTAGATTTAAAGGGAATTTTGCAATAGGAATAGCAGCTGGAGCGTCTTTGGCTATCCAAAGATGGGTGACAAAGCGATTCCCACCCACTTCCTCCAAGGTAGGGGACCCTTGTCACAAACTCCGCAATTCTTCGGAATGAGCTCTTTCCAAGCCTGGAAGAAAATCCCGCCTCTAGCAATTAAGCTCCTTTCATTCCAGGAAGAATAGTCTAACTATTATGAAGTCCCAGACGGCTTCCCCTCCGAATGGGGTGAGCTTCTGGAGAGCTGAAACAAAAGGCCCATTGCTTCCTCGGCGGAAAACCGTGTCCCGCTAACGTCTTTGGGGGGGAAAGCGGTGCCAGGAAAGGGGGCGAGAAGGAGAGCAGCCTTATTACAGGGGATCTAAAATTAGGGCCTGGTTTTGTAAAGCCCAAGGGGGCCCTTTAATGATGTCCCTCTCTTCCTCACTCTGGGCAAGGAGGAAGGGGAAAGAGGCGTCCCTCTCGACTTCAGGCTGTTTACCGTGACTGATCCATCGGGGCAGCCACCTGGGTGGTCACAGTGCATAGAAGCCCCCCAGCAGGCAAAATTTAATGAAATGATGTGGTCAGAGGGTGGAGAGAGAAGGACGCATCGCCCTCATTGTGCTGCTTCTCTGCATCCAGGAACATCAAAATCAGTCAAAACTAATCTGTTTCAGAGACGCAGGCCTCTGTGTCTTCTTCTTTCTTTCTTTCTTTCTCTTCTTTCTTTCTTTCTTTCTTTCTTTCTTTCTTTCTTTTTCTTTCTTTCTTTCTTTCTTTCTTTTTCTTTCTTTCTTTCTTTCTTTTTCTTTCTTTCTTCTTTCTTTCTTTCTTTCTCTTTCTTTCTTTCTTTCTTTCTTTCTTTCTTTCTTTCTTTCTTTCTTTCTTTCTTTCTTTCTTTCTTTCTTTCTTTCTTTCTCTCTCTCTCTCTCCCTTCCTCTCCCCTCCCTCCTGCCTGCCAGCCATCTCTTCCTTTCTTCCTTCCATCCATCCTTCCTTCCTTCTTCTTCCCAACTCCTTCCTTCCTTTCTTCCTCCCTCCCTCCCTCCCTCCCTTTCTTTTTTCTTTCTTTCTTTCTTCTTTCTTTCTTTCTTTCTTTCTTTCTTTCTTTCTTTCTTTCTTTCTTTCTTTCTTTCTCTCTTCCTTCCTCTCCCCAGCCATCTCTTCCTTCCTTCCTTCCTTTCTCTTCCCATCTCCTTCCTTTCTTCCTCCCTCCCTCCCTTTCTTTTTCTTTCTTTCTTTCTTTCTTTCTTTCTTTTTCTTTCTTTCTTTCTTTCTTTCTTTCTTTCTTTCTTTCTTTCTTTCTTTCTTTCTTTCTTTCTTTCTCTTTCTCTCTTCCTTCCTCTCCCCAGCCATCTCTTCCTTCCTTCCTTCCTTTCTCTTCCCATCTCCTTCCTTTCTTCCTCCCTGCCTCCTCCCTCCCTCCCCCCCTGTCCCTAAATTTTATTTATTTCAAAGATAACAGTAAAAAAAAAACCACAAAAACAAAAAGACAAAAAAAAATTACAAAAAAGTGTACACAACATATATAGAGCAATCATTAACATATTTTTCACCCTGGTTGAATGTTGACAAATATGTCTCAAATAAATCTAATAAACCCCACCCCCTTGGCCAATGGGTCTACAAGTAATTACAACCTTTCTCATCTGTGCTTACTTTACTTACTATATTTCTATTTTACATGACAGTTCTTTAAAACGGATCTCCTATCTAAAAATCCCATGCCTTTTTGTGCCTGTCGGCAAACGGGCTGAGATCTTCTTCATTCTTTCTTGGCAATATTCCTTAACATATGGTGTCTTGTATGGAAATTCCATGAAGAAAGAAAGAAAAACATTGTGCCAAACCGTGCCTGAATCACAAGCTTCAAACCCAATTATTTTTAACCGCTGTGGTTTTGCACAACGAATAAACACTCAACTCTGCAGAAGTGCACCATTTCTTTTTGATTTGTAAACTTGTTTAATAAATATTCTTCATTTCTTGGGAAGGGAACTTCTTTACCGGTTGATGCATTTAGCTGCATAGGAGAGCGCAACGCTAATGCGTTGCCTTAATTCCTGCCTATCTGTGCTGTATTAGAGGCCAGTTTGATCACTTATCTCTCCGTTAATGGATCTTGTTCATTAAATATTCCCATTACGTTCTTATCTGTGTCTCTCCCCACCGTCACGCCACGCCTCGACAAACTCAATTCTCATTTTCATCTAAGTCTTCTGCCATATTTGGACGCTGTTTTCTGAAAATTCGTCCCTGTCCATATGCTTCTCTGAAGGGCTTCTCCTAGTGGGATATTTTTTTACGGAAAAGGACCTTTTTCATAGTAGTCACTTTCTCATCCTGATATTCTCTAGCATGATTTCATCACCAGGAAAAGGTTGAAGAAAGAAAGAAAAAAATATATTTCCCTAGCTAGAAGGCTGACTTCGCTGCCGAATTCACTTCCAGACGAATGGAAGAGAAAACGGGAAGGAATCGGAACAGCCCCCAAAAGAATAGGAAAAGATGATCAGCCCAGGTAAATAGGATACACCTCAAGAAATTTTGAGGGATCTAATTTCCGAGATACAGGACAATACATCCTACAGACCATTTTACCTTAGCAATATCTGAAAATGCTGGCTATATAAGAATATAAGAGCTCCAGTGTTATACTGGAAGATGGGGGCATTGACCCTAAGCCAATAGATGTAATATATGATGCTATGTAGGCTTCACCTGGTGGTCTCCTTGTCATGTCTTTTGAACAACCCTTTTGTCAGCTTTGCATTTCCCTCTCTACTGACCCATGGTTTCAGCACCAGGGGGTTGAACAGCGACCCTGTTAGAAATTTGATGAAATACTCCGATGAGTGCTTGAATATGACAGAAAACTGGGCCCATGTTTGTGGTTAGTGTTGTGTTTAAGGAAGGCATTGAGCAGTTGGGCCACGCTGAAACCTCGAGGAACGATGCACAAACATTCAAGGACGTTGGGAAGGTTAATCAACTCTCCTGGCTTCACTTGGGTGGTTCAGAATCCAGCTGAGCAAAGGCCACATTCTGGATAGATGGAGAGGACCGATTGTTTGAAAGAGGGGGTCAAAGAAGCCATCTATGTCAGGGGTCCCCAACCCAAGGTCCGTAGACCAGGACCGAGCCGCGGCATGCCAGCCACCAATCCACACAAACAATCAAAGCCCCATCCGCGAGATGCAGGCAGCACACAAAACCACACACACACTCCAGTCCACGGAAAAACCTCTCTCCATGGAACCGGCCCCTGGTGCCCAAAAGGTTGCCGGGGGGAGGGGCTCTGATCTATGTCAAAAATTGAACAGCCCTCTCTCAGCAGAGGCAGAGGAGGCATAAGACACCATCTATCCCATGTCTACAATGCGGTGCTTTCAGCAGGTCCAAGAAGGCTCCACCCCCATTTGCACAAGTGACCTAGAGGACACGGGTAAACCCTCATGTGACCTCAAGAGCTCTCAGAGAGAGTACTAACAACCAGGTGACTGCAAAGAAATATGAGCCTCCCAACCCTCCCCATCCTGTAAGAACTAAACCTAAGGCCACACCTAGAATACTGCAACCAGTTTTGGTCTCCACACTATAAAAAAAGATGTTGAGACTCTAGAAAAAGTGCAGAGAAGAGCAACAAAGATGACGAGGGGACCGGAGGCTAAAACATATGAAGAAGGGTTGCAGGAACTGGACATGGCTAGTCTAGCGAAGAGAAGGACCAGGGGTGGCGTGATAGCAGTCATCCAATATTTGAGGGGCTGCCACAAAGAGGAGGGGGGTCAAGCTGTTCTCCAAAGCACCTGAAGGCCAGACAAGGAACAAAAGATGGAAACTGATCAAGGAGAGAAACAACCTGGAAGTAAGGATAAACATCCTAACAGTGAGGTCAATTAACCAGTGGAAGAGCTTGCCACCAGAAGTTGTAGGTGCTCCATCACTGGAGGTTTTTAAGAAGAGACTGGACAGTATGGATGGTATAGATTCTCCTGCTTGAGCAGGGAGATGGACTAGAAGACCTCCAAGGTCCCTCCCAGCTCTGTTATTCTATTCTATTCTATTCTATTCTATTCTATTCTATTCTATTCTATTCTATTCTATTCTATTCTATTCTATTCTATTCTATTCTATTCTATATTCTATTCTATTCTATTCTATTCTATTCTATTCTATTCTATTCTATTCTATTCTATTCTATTCTATTCTAAACCCTCCATAGCCACTACCATCCCGCCAGAACCAATGAAGCTTCTTGGATGAGAAGCGAAATGTCCGAGCTGCCTTTTGAAAAAGCACCTTTGAGAAAACTCTGACCTGGATGACTGAGAATCTCCACGGACAATTCAGATGAGAATTTTCCCTCCAATACAGGAGAATATATCCCAGTGCACGTCATTCAGGATTGAAAGCAGATTTTTTTTTTCCCCTTTCCCACCAACTCTGGGCAGCCTATTGCAAATTCCAAACACAAGGGGTAAGAGTTGACGATGCCAGGGAAGGCTTACTTCACAGTTCTATAGACTTGTGATTGTTCTCTCATATGGAGATCAGATTCCCCTAACCTGCTGGTTTGATAATAAAACAGTCCTTTGTTGTCACAGATGGGGTTGAAATGCCGAAGGTTTGCAAATGAGCAAATTGCAACTTTCTCTTCCTGTTTTTTTTTTTTTGCTTCTCCTCCTCCTCCTCCTCCTCCTCCTCCTCCTCCTCCTCCTCCTCCTCCTCCTCCTCCTCCTTTTCCAAAACATGAATAGCTTTGAACCTGGTTACGAGAGATGCCTCTTGCATAATGAACATTTTGAATTAGTGACTCTTTGTTGTTATTGTTTTGTCATACACTCTCCTCGAGATTGGCCGACGGATCCATTTTCCATTAATATTCTGGGCTTCATTAAAGATTGAGTAAGCCTCCCAGCTTTTGGCAAAAGCTACATCTGAGGCAGCTAAGTAGGAACCAAATGTACATTTTGAAGGATTTTTTTTTTTGAAGCGAGTTAAATTTTGGAGTCCTCTGGATTCTGTATCAAACTGGCCTTTAAACATGCTGACTTCCTACTTTTAACTTTCAACTTGAATGTTAATTGCATTAATTTATACCTTGTGCAACATTTTCCATAAACTTTATTAACGGCTTAAAGCCTATTATTTTCAAGTTCCACTCTAATTTTAAAATGTGGTGTTGTTGTTTTTTTTACTGGGAGGCAACGGAGAACTGTTTCAAATGAATAAAGCAAATAGACAGAACTAAATAAACCCCCAATCTTTTCAAACATCTGGAAGACCGCAAAAAAAATGTCCTCTTGTCCTGCCCTCTGGTGCTTTGGAGAATAGGCTGACTATTCTTCTAAGAGGCAACCCCTCAAATATTGGAAGACTGCTATTGTGTCACCTCTTTTTATTAAACTAGACACACCCAATTCCTGCAACCATTCTTCATATGTTTTAGCCTCCAGCCCCCTAATCCAGCCTCCAGCCTTGGTGGAGCAGTGGGCTAATGCCTCCTTAAGTAACACCAGCTGCCTGCAATTAGTGCAGGTTCGAGTCCCACCAGGCTCAAGGTTGACTCAGCCTTCCATCCTTCCCAGGTAGGTAAAATGAGGACCCAGATTGTTGGGGGCAATTAAGCTGACTTTGTAATAATGCCGCTTGGGAGTGTGTGTGAAAGCCCTAATAAGCAGGCATATACATAGAACGAAGGCTACTGCAAAGCTTGTAAGCCGCCCTGAGTCTTCGGAGAAGGGCGGGATATAAATGGAATTAAAATCAAAAAATAATCATCTTCACGACTCTTCTCTGAACTCTTTGTAGAGTCTCAACATCTTTTTTATATTGTGGCGACCAAAACTGGATGCAGTATTCCAAATGTGGTCTTATGAAGGCACTATAAAGCGCCAGTGACACTTCACATAATCTTGATTTTATCTTTCTATTAATGCAGCCTAGGACCGCTCTAAATGTAAGAATGATAAGAGTCACGCTGTTCTCATCCTTTCGATCTTGGCTAATATTTCATAAAGAGAGACAGCCGTCACTGGGACAAGCAAAGATTAGTTGCATCGTGTCTAATCTTGATTCTCTACTTCTTCACTAAAGATGAGCCAAAGTGAATTCCGCAGCAGGTTTTTTTTTTTTTTTTTGTAATTTGGAAGGGACATTTTGTACGTAGTTTGTAGGTGTGATAGAGAATGAATTGATTAAGCAATCCTCGTCACTTTTCAATTGTCACTTTCCTCGCTGGTTAATGGAAGAAAAAGGATCTCTACTTTCTCGCCCTGGCTTTATAATGACCCCCACATCTGATCAGATCTACGTGATCTAACACTGGCACATGTGATCAGATCTACGTGCTCTAACACTGGCACATCTGATCAGATCTATGTGATCTAACACTGCCCCTTCTGATCAGATTGAAGTGATCTAATACTGCCCCCTCTGATCAGATCTACGTGATCTAACACTGCCCCCTCTGATCAGATTTAACACTGGCACATCTGATCAGATCTACGTGCTCTAACACTGGCACATCTGATCAGATCTATGTGATCTAACACTGCCCCTTCTGATCAGATCGAAGTGATCTAATACTGCCCCCTCTGATCAGATCTACGTGATCTAACACTGCCCCCTCTGATCAGATTTAACACTGGCACATCTGATCAGATCTATGTGATCTAACACTGGCACAACTGATCAGATCGAAGTGATCTAACACTGGCACATCTGATCAGATCTACGTGATCTAACGCTGGCACATCTGATCAGAACTACGTGATCTAACACCGGCAGATTAGATCAGATCTACGTGATCTAACACCAGCACCTCTGATCAGATCTACATGATCTCATACTGGCACATCTGATCAGATCTATGTGATCTAATACTGGCAACAGTATTAGTTTCATGAGAACAAACTGGCCTGAGAGATACGACCCCAGTTTCCATACCTGTACACGATGGGTGTTTGGGTGACTGTTCCTCCAATAATTCAAAATTAATTATTAAAACATCTCCTACATTTAGTGACAGAATTCCAAATCCCTGGAACTTTCCCCAAACTGGAAAGATAGATATTTATACGTGTGGGTGGTGGGTGAGAGAGGTAATGTCAGCCAGAGAATTCTACAGTTGCATTTGTGGTCTTCTCCAAGACTTTGGTTTCCTTCAGCAGATGTTTCATCACCAAACTATGCAACATCCTCAGTGCTTTGACATGAGTCTCAGTGGCTGTTGACATCTGACAGCTTCTGCTACAAGCCTCAGGTTGCGTCCCCCTCAATAGTTGTCTTTGTCTGTGTCTTTGAACAAAAAATAGGGTGGGGTGGGGGGGGAAACTTTTCAAAAGGAAGGGGGAAAAAAACTAGCTCTCCACACTTGAAGAATAAGAGAGCTGAGCTCAGACGGGACAAATAAACTCACTTTAATGGCTGCGGATAAGAGTGGGAGCACCTAGCCAGGATTTTTTTTTCCTCCCCTCCGTCTTCTTCTTTCTCGATCTTTCAAAAGGACCATTTCCCATTCCAGTTCAGACTCCATAGAAACTGATTTCCATCACCAGCTCTTCTTCTTCTTCTTCTTCTTCTTCTTCTTCTTCTTCTTCTTCTTCTTCTTCTTCTTCTTCTTCTTCTTCTTCTTCTTCTTCTTCTTCTTCTTCTTCTTCTTCTTCTTCTTCTTCTTCTTTTCTCTTTGCTAAGCTGAGGAATTGACCTGGGACGCTGCTTCATCCACGGTGAACTTGGTTGATTCAATGGCTCGTTGTTATGTCTTCTTCTCCCTCCTGTCCCTCCCTTCCTCCCCCCCCCTCCACCAGCCCTTCAGCTGATGGAGCAGCTTTGCCATGGGGGAAGCAACATCGGGCTGTCCCAGAAAGATCAGGGATATAACTTTGCCTTCCCCCTGAAGGAGAGACAAAATAGGAAATAGTGGCAGGCAGTTGGCCCCTGGTTGGGGAAAAAAATGATTAAGAAGTTAGCAAAGTTTGTGGGGATTAGTGGCATGAATCAATGTTCAGCGAAGGAGAAAAAGTGGAAACTTCTTCCGGTTAGGATAAAAACAGACCAAAAAGGAAAAAAAAAGGAAAAAAAAAGAAAGACGATGAAATCCAAAAAAAATCGCTATGCTACAATATTTCTATGGGAATATAATTATTCATAGGCAAAGGACAGGAGAATTGATCCAGGCATAAAACTACTGCAAAGGTATTATTAGACCCATATCCAGGTTCTCCAGTATTGTCGTTGCAACCAACATCTAAGCTCATAATCTATTATATAAAACTTTTATTCATAAAACATGAAACTCAGTCAACTGAACACTCAAACTGACTGGCACTAATGGTTGACACGGGTTGCTGCCAACATCCTAGGTATCAACCAGGTATCTCCTTAAAATGTAAGAGGTTCCGAGTAGCGCAGTTTTTTGTAGCTTTGCTGGAGTTATTGCAGGAAGCTGCAATGTCTTGATGTGTTTTGCAAAGTTTTGGGACATCGTTCCCAGTGCCCTGATGACAATGGGTATCACTGTTACACCTTTCATCCATAATCGCGCAGTTTCGATGGCCAGGTCGTGGTATTTCGTAATTTTTTCCAGTTCTTTTTCTTCGACTCTGGCATCTCCTGGTACAGTATTATTATTATTATTATTATTATTATTATTATTATTATTATTATTATTATTATTATTATTATTGTTGTTGTTGTTGTTGTTGTTGTTGTTGTTGTTGTTGTTGTTGTCGTCGTCCTCCTCCTCCTCTTCTCCTCCTTATCTAATTTCTCCTTCTGCTTATCTATCTTCTCCTCCTTATCTATCTACTTCCCCTCCTCCTCCCCATCTCTCATGTGATTCCCTTAGATATCCATGAAAATCTATTATGGAATTTCCCAAGGAAAACAGTTCATCAGGAAGATTCCTCTTATTTCTCTGCGCGAAAATAAGGTAAAAAAAATAATAACACAATGTTCATCTTTCTGCTTTGCACATCCTTTCTTCCTTGTCCTCCTGAGGGACTATAATCAAACCACAAAATTCTCCTTGGTGATGTTCCGTAACCATGTTCCTTCCTTACACTGCTGCCTAATTGGACAGTTGCTCGGTGGTTTCCCCAAGGCTTATTAAGAAAATTTGTTGCAGCCATCTACCCTTCCCTCACTGCAACATTCAGATCTTGTGACCATTTCAGAGGCCAGAAAGGTCAGATCCTGCCAACTTTCAAAAGCGTCAGCTTTCCGTTATGCGCTTCAACAGATCCAACTGTGGGATTACAATTTGTCAACCAGCAAGGACCCGTTGGTAGAATCAAGTGGGGACTAAAGGGGTATTCGGTTCCAATAAAAGTACATCTAAGACTCATACTTCAAACTGTAGCCTCAGATCTCCACCATCCCAAGAGAGCTTCAAATGGCCAATGATTGACCAGTGATGGAGGAAAGGGACCTTGGAGGTCTTCTAGTCCAGCCCCCTGCTCCAAATTCGCCTATAAAATCCTGGTATAATGTCATCCAGAGCCTAGATACCCCTCGGAAATTCTGTTTTGTTCGCCTGCTTGTTTTTTATTTATTTTTTTAATTCTTAAAACAACATAATGCCACTGGTTTTGCAATTAAGTCAGTTTATAGCTGGCCAACTCATCCCATCATTCATTCATTTATTCATTCCAAATCTATTATCCTTTCTCACCACAAAGTGATAATTGGAGCATAAGCACCTCACTGAAATTCCACTCATAGCTGTTGGCAAAAAGAGATGCAACACGTGAGATCCCAACGCGTCATTTCGCGAAAGAATCTATTCAAAAGTAGCTGAACACCCTGGGGGGGGGGAGCAACTTCCTCAACGGCATTTCCCAACCTTGAATACTCCAGGGTATTGGACTACAGCTTCCATCATCCTGAATCATCCTGGGGACGATCCAACGCATCTGGATACCACTTGACTCAAAAGAGGCTCCTTTGTAAAACTTCCTTTCCCCTATTTGGGTTATTGCAAAAAATGATTGGCGCCTCCATTTGGCTTGCTCCAAAGACAAAAGCAATTTTTTTTAAAAAAAAATCTCTAGTTTATAGCTGTCAACGATTTTTGGAAAGCGTCGACATATTGTGGTGGCATCCTGCTTGGCTGAAAGCTTTTTGTGCAAAGCCAAAGTTAACCAAAGTGAGAGAATGTGATCAGGAAACACAGTTTGATCTTTGGCATGTATAAATCTCATCCTGAGAGCTGCCAAAGGTTTGGATCGCCAGAATTTCCCATACAAAAAATTTTGTGGCTTCCAGGAACAGCCTTTCTTAGGGTCCAACTTTCACAGCCATCCTAAGCCTAAGAGAAGAGTTAGGCACAAAGAGGAGGCACAAAGAATCAGAACCATTTGTTCGATTGTCACACAGAAGGTTCGTTCAAGCCTTTATGCAAGAATCTAGCCAACTAACATTCGATGCTAAGCCAGTCCCAGATAAGAGTCAACAGAATTCAAGACAGCTTGGACCACTTGTGGCAACATAACAACTCTGAGCCTATGACATGCTTAACTCTACCTTCCCGCTGTGCCTGCTCTTCCCCTATAGGCACAGAGGCCTAGAAGACCCCGGAATGAACTAAAGATTCGGGTTCCCCTCAACAAGGAAGACGCAAGTTGCAAGTTGGGAAACCACGGGGAATCGCGTTCGTTCGGTCTGTTGTGACCTACTTTGCATTCCAGATTTAATTGAGTTTCCTTCTTACAGGAAGAAAGCGGACAGATAACAAGGATTTCAAATCTTCTGACACAAGAGTTGAGAGGCTACCTCATCCAGCAGATGTCTCCAAACCGGATGACACAATGCAAGCCGACAAAGAAACACAGCTCAAACACAATTGAATCTGATGAGTTAAGTATGACTAGCCTACACACACTGTGATAGGATGCCTAGAATAGTCTGGAAATGATCTAATTATGGAAGGTATTATTGGAACAATATGCTTTGGCACTTTCTCAGCAGCTCCAAACAGTCAACTCCAATTGCTTATTCAATATCAGACATGCTACTATGGAAAGAATGTATTTTTAGGCACCGGCCCTGCAATTTCGTCAAGATTGTAATATTCCCGAAGAACAAATGGGGGGTATTAACAATGGATCCCTGATTATAGCTTGCCACATCAATGGCTGGGTGGTCTTTTCCCCAGTACATTTTTTTGCGTTGACTTCCATTCTTGCTTGAAGACACTCAACCTTTAATTTTCTCTTGGGATCCTTCCAAGATACCGTATTTATTTATATACTGCCTTTTCAGCCTGAAGATAGGATATAATACCTAAAGTATTTATTTATTTATTTTTTAATAAAAGAAATACAAGAGTTGAAATGTCCTGTATGGCAGAGTCTGGAAGCGACTTCCAGGAACATTATATCTGTGGGATCTTTGGTGTTCTCTCAGCTTGGTGGTCTTCTTGCAGGTGTTTCATTACCAAGCTAGGTAACAACTTCAGTGTAAAACTGTTGGGTAATAAAAATGGGTAGAGTAGCTAGTTGGATCATGAAGCATCTGCAAGAAACCCACCAAGCTTAGACAGCACCAAGGACCCATATCTCAACCTTGAACTGCAACTATTCTCTTCTGGAGGCAACATTAGATCTTCCTCCCTAAACCTCTCCCAAAGGTTGCCCCATCATCAGATTTAAGGCAGGTCTAATGCCAATACTCTTCACCTTCGGCCTTTTTACACTCCCATGGCACATCATGTGCACCTGTTCTGACCATGGTTGCAGCTACAGTTGTCTGCTTGATGTGCCAAAGGCAGCAGTAGAGACACCACAGTGGAGGGTTGTCAGAATAGAATAGAATAGAATAGAATAGAATAGAATAGAATAGAATATAGAATATAGAATAGAATAGAATAGAATAGAATAGAATAGAATAGAATAGAATAGAATAGAATAGAATGGAATGGAATGGAATGGAATGGAATGGAATGGAATGGAATGGAATGGAATGGAATGGAACGGAACGGAACAGAATAGAATAGAATATGAAATGGATAGAATCGAATCGAATCGAATCGAATCGAATCGAATAGAATAGAATAGAAATCATAGTTACACTCATTACAGTATCGCCCGATACTCTCATGTAACACCTCTTCTCCGCGACCTGCATTGGCTTCCAGTTGCCCTCCGGGTGAGATTCAAGGTGCTGGTGATGACCTATAAAGCCCTAAATGGCATGGGCCTGGATTATCTAAGGGAGCACCTGCTGCCAGCGTCAATTTCCCATCGTCCTGTGCGCTCCCACAGGGAGGGCCTCCTCAGGGTACCGCTGGTCAAGGATTGCCGACGGGCGATCCCCAGGGGGAGGGCGTTCTCTGTGGGCGCGCCTGCCCTATGGAATCAACTGCCAACGGAACTCCGGACTGCCCCCGACCTTCGTTCATTTCGCCGGGACCTAAAAACCTGGCTCTTCGAGCTATCTGGTGTGGACTGAGGGGTTTAATGTTTTTAAATTGTGATTTTAATTTTTTGCGGCTAGACTTAATTTAATTTAATTTTAATTTTATATTGTATTGTTTTTAAATTTTGCCTTGTAAACCGCCCTGAGTCCTTTGGGAGTAGGGCGGTATATAAACCGAAATAATAATAATAATAATAATAATAATAATAATAATAATAATAATAATAATAATAATAATAATAATAAATCATAAGATACAAACAACAAGTGATAAATCATAACATACCCATAGGTGAAGGTAGTAGGAAAAACGAGAAGGTGAGAAAGATGAGAAGATGAGTAAGATGAGAAGATGAGAAGGATAATAGCAATGCAGCCCTACTACATGGGTAAATATCTTTAGGCCTAAGATAATGCGGTGGCAATAAGATGCTTAGCAGAGTGAGGGCACGGGGGGGGGGGGAGGAGAATGGCTTGCTGTTTGAGCATGTTGCTTTGTCCCTTAAGTCTGGTTGGGCATCTGTGGTTCTCCATCTCCTAGTTTACTCCAGATTTATGCCAGGGGCTAAAAGATGACATCATCCCCACAGCTATTTTACCATCAACATTCTGGCTTCTCCAGTTTGTGATTTCCAAAGCGGCTTGCATTCCCTTCCCTGCCTCGACTCCAATCACGGAGTTCTTTGTCTTAGCAAGAAGGCTACATGCTGTTTCTTAACCACAAGCAACTTTTTTACGTACATATAAAAAAGAAAATACCCAGAGTCTTAAGTTTTCAAACGGACAAGCCACAATGCAGCAAAAGGAGACCATTATGCGGTTGGGTTTCATTTCCTGTTCGGATGCCAAAAGACCTTTGGAGAGAAAAGATGTTGAAACGGCAAAAAACTGGAGTTTTTTTTTTTTTAAAAAAAAATGCTTTTCAGATGTGGAATGGGTAGGAAAACCATCCTGTGCTTCCCCCCACCCCACCCCACCCCGCCCCCAGCCTTTGCAAAAGACCCAGAATCCCACTAAAATCCCACTATAGCCTACGAGAGCATTTCCCAGGATTGTTTGAACGGAGAATCTGCAACCTTAGCAAATTCTTCTTCTTTGCCACCCCCGGACAAAATCTTTCTCGAGGACAAAAAGCTGGAAGGCATCACAAAGTTGCCTCTTTTGGCCTTTTGCTTTCTGGACTGTTCTTGGCAGCCAGGAAGTTTCCCTTAGGTTTTTATTAATGAGGCTGAATGAGACCTTTTCGTTATAAAGGAGAGGAGTCAGGCAGATTCCGGCGAGGTCCAAAAGAGCGATTCTGAATGAGCAAAATGTTGAAACCCCGCCCCCCCCCAGACATCATGTATTCCCAGGGCTCGAATGTAAGAACAAATCAGATATAATTTTCCGACAAGGAACGTCTTTTTCTGGCTGGGGATGAATGAGGGGAAAGAGGGGGGTGGAAGCTTCCTCGCTTCAGGTTTGGGAATGTGCCTTGAACTGATGTGGCCACAATGTTCCAAAGAGGACATGCTTGTAGGAGAAGAGCAGCAGAACACCGGGGGCTTAGAGGGCTGGAGTGAAATGTGTCATCAGCTCAGAATCCTGCATTGACACAAAGGTTCCAACTTCAAGTCCTCTTGAATCCGTCAACCCTGATCAAGTGTGACTTGATTCTCCTCTATAGGCTTGAATAAATCTTCTGTGCAGCAACTCGACGTATGTGCTCCTGACCATGGTTTTTGTGGAAATGAGTAGCTCACTTCGGATGCTTCCGCATTGAAAGGATTAGCCAGCTTTAAGCTGTTGCCCAGGGGACGCCCGAATGTGTGCACAGCACACATTCTTCGGGGAGGCTCCTTTCATGTCCCCCACAAGATCCAGAGACCATGAAGGCAGCAACACAGACGTATATCTGCCCTTTGTGCCACCCCTCAACATGCACTTGATGACCTCATGGCAGCACAACAGGATGCAATAGATGTTGCTAGTCTCTGGGCAAGTTCTGCTTCAGCTGTACATATTTTAATCTTGCATTTTATATTAAGAAAAGAAGAAGAACAAGGGTGACAGGATAGCAGTATTCCAGTATCTGAGGGGCTGCCACAAAGAAGACGGGGTCAAACTATTCTCCAAAGAAGGCAGGACAAGAAACAACGGTTGGAAACTAACACAAAGAGAGAAGCAACCTGGAATTAAGGAGAAACTTCCTAACAGTGAGGACAATTAAGCAGGGGAACAGCTTGCCTCCAGAAGTTGGGGAATGCTCCATCACTGGAGGTTTTTAAGAAGAGGCTAGACAGTCACTTGTCTGAGACGGTACAGGTTCTCCTGCTTGAGCAGGGGGCTGGACTAGAAGACCTCCAAGGTCCTTTCCAGATTCTATTCCATTCCCATTCCATTCCATATTCTATTCTATTCTATTCTATTCTATTCTATTCTATTCTATTCTATTCTATTCTATTCTATTCTATTCTATGACTTGTGACACATTTTTATTGACAGTTATTAGAGCTCTGAGTCCTTGGTGTTCTCTGAAGTTGGCTGTTTTCTGGCAGATATTTCATTACCCAACTAGGTAACATTAACAGTGCCCCATTAGGGCATCATCAGGACTAATGGTGTTATCTAGTTGGGCAATGAAATGTCTGCAAGAAAGCAACCAAGCTCAGAGCACAAAGGACACCACAGTCTCCTCCTCCTCCTCCTCCTACCTCCTCCTCCTCCTCCTCCCTCCTCCCTCCTCCTCCTCTCAGCAAACCCCACTCACTCTAGCACTGATGATGTTGTCTAGTTGAGTAACAAAATGTCTGCAAGAAAACAAGCAAGCTCAGAGGACACCAGGGGCTCCTCATTTCAGCCCTGAGCTACAGATATCCTCTGGTTATTAGGGCACTAAAAACCTAATAGAGAGAAACCCCAAAATAAATAACTCATACTTCAGCTTTGCTCTGATTTCTCTCCCCTCCCTCCCTTCCCCCCTTCCACCCAATGAACATTCAAGAGTGTTTACCGGGGAGACAAAAGAGCCCTTCATACTTTCTTAGAATTTCCATATGTTTCTCTGACTTTGACCAGGACTGAAGGTCCCCTTTATTGCTTGTTGCAAATTCCCAGACGTTTTTTGACAAGTTGGTGACCCCACATTCATCTGCTCTGCTTCCCTGCTAAACCAAAAAGAGGAGGAGGAGGAGGAGGAGGAGAGGAGAAGAAGAGGAGGAGGAGGAGGATAAGGAGCAGGAGGAGGAGGAGAAGAAGAAAAGGAGGAGGAGGAGGAGGAGGAGGAGGAGGAGGAGGAGGAGGAGGAGGAGAGGAGGAGGAGGAGGAGGAGGAGAAGAGGAGGAGGAGGAGGAGGAGGAGAAGAAGAAGAAGAAGAAGAAGAAGAAGAAGAGAAGAAGAAGAAGAAGAAGAAGAAGAAGAAGAAGAAGAAGAAGAAGAAGAAGAAGAAGAAGAAGAAGAAGAAAGAGGGTCCCAAGAAATTGAGAGCAAAACTCTCAGAGGCTTTTAACCCTCCAGCCCTGAATGGGAGGAAGCCAAAAATTGATGGACTGGACCATGGAGGTAGGGATGTCATATCTCACAACTGAAATAAGCTGACTCTTTCATGAAAGTGGAGGGGAGAGCTTCAGAAACCGTCAAACATTTGATAAACCAATAGATTTTTTTTTCCCCGAACAGTCTGGAGCGGAACGCCACCGTGCAAATGTCTGCTTTGCTGAGTTTGCGGTCGGTCTTCCTTCAGCATCGGTCGATTCCTGTCAACAGAAGCCAAGTCCTCCTAACGTCTGGTCGGGTAAAACCTGTGATTAGGTAGGGAGGAGCACAAAACCCAGTAAATGCTGGAGTGGTTAACCCAGTAAATGCTGGAGTGGTTTTGGGGTTTGACTGGGACCGCTCCGGTTTCAGGAAGGGATGGGTGAATCCTTCAGGATGAATCTCACTCCAGCAAGTCCCAAAACCTACGAAGAACGGCTTGCAGCAATTGGGCATGTTTTGTTCAGGAAAAGAAGGACTAGGGGCTTGACACGATAGCAGTGCTTCAATATCTCAGGGGCTGCCCCAAAGAAGAAGGGGGTCAAGCTATTCTCCAAAGCGCCCGAAGGCAGGACAAGAAGCAACGGATGGAATCTAATCAAGGAGAGAAGCAACCTGGAACTAAGGAGAAACTTCCTAATGGTGAGGATAATTAGCCAGTGGAACAACTTGCCTCCAGAAATCGTGGGTGCTCCATCACTGGAGACTTTAAGAAGAGACTGGACAGCCAGTTGTCTGAAATGGTTTAGGATCTCCTGATTGAGCTGGGGGGCTGGACTCGAAGACCTCCAAGGTCCCTTCCAAGTCTATTATTCCATTATTTCAGCCGTGGTGGCGCAGTGGTTAGAATGCAGTACTGCAGGTTACCTCTGCTGACTGCCCACTGCCAGCAGTTCGATCCTAACGAGGCTCAAGGTTGCCTCAGCCTTCCATCCTTCCGAGGTCGGTAAAATGAGGACCCAGTTCATTGGGGGGGCAAGATGCTGAGCCTGTAACCACTCAGAGAGGGCTGTGAAGCACTGTGAAGTGGTATATAGTCTTAAGTGCTATTGCTGTTGTTCTGTTTCCCCCCCAAAAAAAATGCAAACCCTCTGCTCCGTTTCTGTGCTGGTTTGCAATTTTACTTTCATTCCTTTCTGAAGAAGCAGGACAAGCAAAGGACCGTATAATCCACTTGGATCTACTTCAACAGTCAAGAGGAATCAATGGGATTGTAACTACGTCATAGCAAGAGAATCCCCTAAGAAATAAGCCCGCACAGACACACAGACACACACACACACTAACACTATGCTGGGAAACATGATTCAGAGGACTAGAATAGCCCTTTGGGAAGTGAGTAGAGGGATCCTTGTTTCCGACTGACTCACGAAACCTCAGTCTCCCACAGAAAACAGCTGCCGGAATAAGGGAGTCAAAAGGAGGAGCCTTGGTGGAGCAGTGGGCTAATGCCTCCTTAAGTAACACCAGCTGCCTGCAATTAGTGCAGGTTCGAGTCCCACCAGGCTCAAGGTTGACTCAGCCTTCCATCCTTCCGAGGTAGGTAAAATGAGGACCCAGATTGTTGGGGGCAATAAGCTGACTTTGTAATAATGCCGCTTGGGCCCCCCCGAAAGCCCTAATAAAGCAGGCGTATACATAGAATGAAGGCTATTGCTAAGCACATTGATTTGTGCTTCTTAGACTGTAAGCCGCCCTGAGTCTTCGGAGAAGGCGGGATATAAATGGGATTTAAAAAAAGAAAGAAAGGGTAGGGCAGGCTTCAGAGAAGGAAAGAGATCGCACAGATGAACAAACAGATTGCATCTGCTCAATCCACCACTGATAACTTGCCCTCTTTCAGAATGATGGCCCAGGGTGAGCCTACAATTCCTAGTACCCAAACCCAGGCTATCATCTGGAAACTATTAATCCAGATGCATGGGTGTTTTCTCCCGAAGGGCCGCTAAGAAGCTAAGAGCAATAATCAATAACGCAGCAGGCAGAATTGAGGAAGAGGAGGAGGAGGAAGAGAGAGAAAGGGGGGGGCATTTTCTCCAGCACACAGAACTGAGGAAGAGGAGGAAGAGGGAGGAGGAGGAGGAGGAAAAAAGGGGGAGGGATTTTCTCCAACAGACAGAATTGAAGAAGAGGAGGAGGAAGCTGTTTTGTCCAGCTCGCAGAATTGCTCCTGCGTACAGGAATGTATCCAACGATTAAATTATACAGCAGGCATCAAGAGTGCCTTACCAATCTCTTCTTCAAATTAGCCGTCAGCCAAGCGAAGCGTCCAACCATTCCTTATTTTTATAAACGTTTCCAGCGATGCTGTGTCAAGCCGGCATGCGAGTTCTCGAATCCTTGGTTGGCTTTCTTACGAGTTATGGCCTTCTCACCGTGCGGAACTGTTTTAAGGCAGAAGGCCCCTCTTGACTTGCCTCAAACAAAAATTGCGCAAAAGAGGACTGTTTCTGACTAGATTTTCTGCTCTCTCTCTCTCTCTCTTTTCTTTCTTTCTTCTTTCTTTCTTTTTTTTTTTTTTACAAAGAGGACAAAAATTAAAAAGCTGAAAATAAAGCAACCGCTTACCCACCAACTGAAGTCACGGTTCTGATTGACGAACTGCCGAGGCCATTATCTCCTTTGCTTTCTCAAGAGTGCTGTTTTGTGTTTTTTTGGGGGGGTATGAACCTTTGAAAGCTTATTTATTTATTTTTAATTAGAAGAGAAAGGGAAAACTCTAACTTTCTAACAGGAAAGGAAGAGAAGCTTCTGTATTCACCTTCTCCCTACGTTTTTTCCCCCCCATTCAAAAGGCAGCTGGTTGCACACAAGATGTATCTGCACAGTTGGTCCAGAAGCATCTCAGATACTTTTGAGAAGGATGGACCTCAGGGGTAGAGGTCTGCTTTGTAGTCAGAAAGTCCAAGATTGAATCTTGGGCGTTTGGAAATTTTGGGAGATGCCACAAGTCCATACAGATATCAGCTCATGGTCCTCCAGAGGTTGCTGAAGGCCAGTTCCCATCAACGCAAATTTAAGGATTGGGAAGAGAAGGAAGCATTCGTTTAACAACATCTGAAGGTCCAGCTAGACCTTCCCCCCCCCCCCTCTCTCTCTCTCTCCCTTTTAAAGATAAGAAGAAACAGGGGTGACATGATGGCAGTACTCCAGTATTTGAGGGGCTGCCACAAAGGAGAGGGGGGGGTCAAATTATTCTCCAAAGCACCGGAGGGCAACACAAAAAAACAATGGTTGGATACTAATCAAAGAGAGAAGCAACCTGGAATTCAGGAGAAAGTTCCTAACAGTTAGGACAATTAACCAGTGGAACAGCTTTGCTTTTGACAGTTGTGGGTGCTTCATCACTCGAGGTTTTTAAGAAGAGATTGGACAGTCACTTGTCTGAGATGGTATAGGGTTCTGCTGCTCAAGCAGGGGGCTGGACTAGAAGACCTCCAAAGTCCTTTCCAGCTCTATTCTGTTCTGTTCTGTTCTGTTCTGTTCTGTTCTGTTCTATTCTATTTTCTTACTCTCTCTCCCTCCCTCCTCACTTTCTTTCTTCTTTCTTTCTTTCTTTCTTTCTTTCTTTTCTTTCTTTCTTTCTTCTTTCTTTCTTTCTTTCTTTCTTCTCTTTATCATCATTTCTTTCTCTCTGTGTGTTTTCTCTCTCCCTTCATTTCTTTCTTACTCTGTTCCTTCACCTTCCTTCCTTCCTTCCTTCCTTCCTTCCTTCCTTCCTTCCTTCCTTCCTTCCTTCCTTTCTTTCTTTTTTCTTTCTTTCTTTCTTTCTTTCTTTCTTTCTTTCCTTTCTTTCTTTTCTTTTCTTTCTTTCTTTCTTTCTTTCTTTCTAATGTCAATCTTGCTTTAAGACAGGACCAGCTTCCTTTGAAAATCAGTGACGATGGGGAACATTTTCCATTCATCCAAAGACAGTCCCATCTCTAAACAAGAAGCATTCAATGGTCTTTCCCCACCCCCTCCCCTTCCTTTGGCAAAAGCCTCATCAGATGATCTCATCCTTGGACAGTTTCCACCACACATCAAAATGGAGACCAAAAAACAACAACACCCATATATGCTAATTAATCATTAAAGGCCTTCCGCAAATCCTCATAGGCTAACAGAACATTTGGTGAGCCTTTTCTTTGTCTGCAGACTTGGCCAAAATTTGCTTTATTTCTCTCCCTGGCACGCTGTTGAAATGGACAAACATGAATCTACTGTTCCACTTCATTCAAGTCTCCTTTCCTTCATTGTGACTTACTATAAACAGGGGGAAAGTTTTCTCAGTCCAACAAAACAGACTGCGTTCTCAATCCTAAAACAGTGGACTCTTTGGAGAAGAGAAGCAACCTGGAACTAAGGAGGAACTTCCTAAGAGTGAGGACAATTCACCAATGGAAGGGCTTGCCTTCAGAAATTGTGGGTGCTCCAACCCTGGAACTTTTAAGAAGAGACTGGACAGCCACTTGTCTGAAATGGTACAGGGTCTCTTACTTGAGCTGGGGATTAGACTAGAAGACCTCCAAGGTCCCTTCCAGCTTTATTCTCAATTGAATTGAAAAAAAACACAACCCAAAACCTTGATGTTGCCACCGATCAATATTTATCTAAAGCTTTAGAATAGCTTTAGAATCTGGTCTCCTCCAAATGCATTGTCTGTAATCCAGCTAAAACATTGTTAGCTGCAAAGTCATGTCCGACCCATCGTGACCCCATGGACAATGTTCCTCCCAGGCCTTCCTGTCCTCTACCATCTTCTGGAGTCCATTTAGGCTCACGCCTCCTGCTTCAGGGACTCCATCCAGCCACCTCCTTCTCTGTCGTCCCCTTCTTCTTCTCTTGCCCTCAACCTTCTCAGCATGAGCTCTTCTCCAGTGAGTCCTTCCTTCTCATTAGGTGGCCAAAGTATCTGAGTTTTAGCTTCAGGATCTGGCCTTCTAAGAGCAGTCAGGATTGATCTCCTCTAGGACCGACCGTTTGATCGCCTTGCAGTCCAAGGGACTCGCAGGAGTCTTCTCCAGCACCATAGTTCAAAGGCCGCAATTCTTTGGCGCTCAGCCTTTCTTATGGTCCAACTTTCATTGCCATACATTGCAACTGGGAAGACCATGGCCTTGACTATAGGCACTTTTGTTGGCAGGGTGACGTCTCTGCTTTTTAGTGTGCTGAGAATAACTTTAGCATCCCTGAAATAGCCCCATAAGACTACACAGCCAAATACTACCCCGATCTGTGCCTTCTTTGATCTTCTCTTCAGGTCCCTGCATTTTATCCTTTTTGTCCCCCATCTTTACAACAGATCCTCCCCTAGGTACCCGGTGAAGCTGCTCCGAAGGACTGTCTTCCTGGTCCTGCCTCTGCAGACCTCACCTCGGCTAGGAGCTTGGCACAAAGCAGTCATTTGAGGCCCATGAGATCATCTGTTTAAATTTGAAAGCCGCCAGCAAACGTGATTAAAAGGCTGCTCACCCTTAACTAGGGGTGGGGGAAGCGGCGGTTTGGAGGCTTGGCATCCTTCGAGCAGTCTCGGAGGAAAGGGTGATCCATTTCTAAGGCAGCTGGAAAACTCTCAGAATTGTTACCAGCCATCATTTCAAAGCAATGAAATGCAAAATTCAAAAAAAGAAAGAAAGAAAGAGAGAGAGAGAGAGAGAGAGAGAGGAAGAGAGAGGAGAGAGAAAGAAAAAGAAAGAAAGAAAGAAAGAAAGAAAGAAAGAAAGAAAGAAAGAAAGAAAGAAAGAAAGAAAGAAAGAGAGGAAGGAAGGAAGGAAGAAGGAAGGAAGGAAGGAAGGAAGGAAGGAAGGAAGGAAGGAAGGAAGGAAGGAAGGAAGGAAGGAAGGAAGGTCAATGGACTATCTCTTCCAAATCTACTCTAGAATAAGAAACTCTTTTTTTCAGACCAAAGGGTAGATTTGATGTCTGAGTGATGTGAATCTGAATCAGAATAAGGCTGGAAGGGACCTTGGAGGTCTTCTAGTCCATCCCTCTGCTCAAGCAGGAGGCCCTACACCAATTCAGGCAAGTGGCTGTCCAATCTCTGCTTAAAAAACTCCAGTGTTTTTCACAACTTCTGGAGTCAGGTTGTTCCACTGGTGAATTGTTCTCCCTTCCGGCAAATATTCTCCCGATTTCTAGGTTGGTTCTCTCCTTGATTGGTTTCCACCTGTTGCTTCTGGGAAATATATCAAAACGCAGCTCTCCTCAACCATTACCAGCCCTGGATTGCTGGCTGGTGAAAACCGGAGTTGTTTTCCACTAATTCTGCTCTACGAAAGCTGATAGTTTTATTTATTCCCTTGCATAAGGAACTTTCTCCTTAATTCCAGGTTGCTTCTCTCCTTGACTAGTTTCCATCCATCATTTCTTGCCTTGCCTTCTGGGGCTTTGGAAAGCAGCCTTTCAAATACTGTGATCCTGCTGTCATGTCCCCTCCTGGTTCTTCTTCT